>CM054949.1:17994868-18249868 GCA_029168755.2 Tillandsia fasciculata
CATACTAGCTTAAAATAATGTTTAATAATTAATTATACTTCTTTTCACTTCTTGATCTATGCATGAAACAATTAATTGTGGCATAATAAACAATTAACTGATAAATAATCAAATTAATTTTATAAGGCTAAATTATAAAAGAGCAATGCTACATTGAGGTGGTACATCCTACTCCCATCCATCTAAGGGTGAGGAGGTCACTTAACAAATTGTGAAGTGATCTCTCACCACACCCCACCCATTGAATGGGTGGGGTGCGTGATGTACACCCCCACAAGAGTGTACATTTAGTATTTTTCATTATGAAAAGCCTCATTGCACTATAGAGCTTCTCTCAATTATTCCGCTACCACGACTTTGTCATTATCATCATAAATAAGTCAAACTATTTGGAATAATTATTGAATTCAGCTATAAAATATTGTAAAAATAAATTTACAAATAAAGTTATTTATAAGTAATGCAATAAAATCATATAAATTAAATAAATTTCTCAATAAACAATCAATTTAATTTGATAGTATCATTAACAAAATAAAAGATCTTCTTAATCTAAATTTTTTATACATTTTTTGAATTACAAATTAAATATAGTTGAGATATGGAATAATGTGATATGCCAATTTATTTTGGTAAAATTTTATAGCCTAACTTATTAATTTTTTAAATTTTTTGGATCATCTGAGATGGTGATAAAGTGTAGGATGATGATTGATACAATTTTCATTATTGCATAAGGATAGTTGAGAAGAGGGCTAAAGTGTAATTAAGGAAGCTTTTAATAATATAGCTTAAATATAAAGTCACAGTAATCTCTTTTCTCTCCTGTTCCATTAGTTGCCTACAAGAAATGAAGTCACAATAAATTGCCACATAAAAGGTAACTAATAAATCACATTAAAATAATTTTATGTAACATTCCGGTTCACTAGTTAGCAATAATAACTCGTTGGGTCCAACCCACAGCCAAAAATACTTAAGCTCAGTTGTTATTACTAGTGTCAATGTCTCTTATAAATTCAAACATAATCACATTCCCATCCAATGTGGAAGTACTATTGGGGTGCTACAGACTCCCCCCGTTTAGGTCTGACGTCCTCGGCAGCCCAAGCACAAACACAGCAGTCCAATATCACCAAGCGATGTGAGACTCGTCTCGCTAGTCCTGTCATCTTGACCCAGACTCTCAGCCGAGACTTGTCACACACTTCCGGCTGTCAATTGACTCTGATATCAAATGTAACGACCCAGCCCACTAACAATAATAACTCGTTGGGCCCAACCCACAGTCCAAAATGCTTAAGTCCAGTTATTATTACTAGTGTCTATATCTCTTATAAATTCAAATACAATCACATTCCTATCAGATGTGGGACTATTGGATGGCACATTCTACCTTACTCATTTTCAGCTGGTCTAGCTTTGTGAATTCCAGTATTCAACTGCAATCCTTCCTCTTTACACTGACCTTTCCTATATGCCTTAGAAAGCCTTTTGCATAACTTTTACAATGCATAGTCCTAAATAGAAAGTGTAGGTTTGTGTAAAACACTCTCTATGATCACTTGCTATATACACTGGAGAATAGCTATGTTCACTTAACATGTAAGAAGAATATTCTGCATACATGTCACTTTTACAGAACATATTTGTATTAGAAACATTGTGATCTCTCTCTCTCTCTCTCTCTCTCTCTCTCTCTCTCTCTCTCTCTCTCTCTCTCTCTCTTAAATCATTTGAGCAGGGTGGTTTCCTGATGGAATTAGTGTACTATGGACCAGACATGTCAAATGCATGAGCTGTGTTTTTTCTTTTTTTACTTCTCTGAAGTGGTACTGTACCTAGAAACACCGTACCTTTCCTCTCACCTTTACCCCACTCCTTTCACAAAAACCCTAATCTCTGAAACCCCACTTTCCCCAGCAATTCAACATGCACCAGCCTCTTTACAATATAAAAGCCTCCATATTCTCTTGTCATATGCCAACCTCATCTTTCAACATATATATATGTTGCTCATTGCTCAAGTACTGGTCAGAAACCCTAATCTCAGTCCCATATATTTTATGGGTCATTCCTTCATATATATATATATATATATATATATATATATATATATATATATATATATATATATATATATATATATATATATATATAGCCTTAACCATGCACAGCTCACTCTGCAGAGCAAAACTATTCTTTATTTATGGCTTTTTACCCTCCTTTACAAAGAATCAAAGCTGCTTCTCTTGTACTCCCAGCCCATATATATATATATATATATATATATATACTTTCAAATGTACCGATTTTTTCACATTTGTAAATTTTTTACTATAGAATTTGTATTAGGATCCGTATTATTATAAAAATATTTAAGGATAGAGAGAAAAAAAAAGTATAATTGTACAAATCTCAATACAAATTTTATAGTAAAAAATTCACAAGAATTGATGAACTTGTACTTTTAAAAATATATAAGCTCTACTCTCTCTCTCTCTCTCTCTCTCTCTCTCTCTCTCTCTCTCTCTCTCTCTCTCTCTCTCTCTCTCTATATATATATATATATATATATATATATATATATATATATACTATCACTAGTACAAAATATTTGGTGTAATCAAATTTTTTGTAATTAGATTTACCCCTTTGAATATTTATATTTTTTAGATCATACTATTCCACTAACAATCCACTAAACTTTAGGGAAGTACTATTATCCTAACCACATGTCCCTTCATCCAAGGGTGAAAAATCTAATAACACCAACAGCTTGGTACTATTAATAATATAATAACCTGGTACTATTAATAATATAATATATATATATATATATATATATATATATATATATATATATATATATATAGTAGAGCTTATATACTCTCAAAAGCACAAACTAAAATATGCTTGAAAATTTTTTACCATTGGATTTGCATTGGAATTTGTGCTATTTACTTTTTTTTTCTCTCTCTCTTTAGTTGATTTTGCAAAAACACAAATCTCAATGCAAATCCAATGGTAAAAAATTCATAAGCACATTTGGGCCTGTACTTTTGAAAGTATATATATATATATATATATATATATATATATATATAGGGCTTGGCTATTATACTCTTATGAGTAAAATTCTTTTGTACTCAAAAGTTTTTATTCCTTGGATGAAAGAATGTGCGGTTAGGATTATAGTAGTCCTTAAAATTTATACTATTTTCCCAACAACCTAGTAAACCGTAGGAGGACCACTATCATCTGGGGAGCCATACTCTGGCCGCTGTATAACCCCGGCTCAGCCGAGATGGCTATGCCCGTTGTACAACCCCAGCTTAGTCGAACTCATCTCACATTTTTTATTAATGATTGGCTTTCATACCAATTGTGATACTCCAACTTCCCAGAGGGTCACCAATTTTAGAATTACTCTAGTTCTAGGACACTTAACTCTCTAAATCTCTTGGGGCTAGCCATCACCCAAAATGCTATAGCCGGAGTAAGAGGTTTAGTTCTATTATATCCTTTATATATGACTATTTCAAATCTCAGGGGTGTCATAGCCTAAGGGATAGATCTAACGGTGGAAAACTTACAAGCATTGAGTTAGAAACGAGCTTCGTTGCCATCAATTTATTTTCAATGATAGAGCTTCTAAATCGACGATCGGCACCATTGAACATAATTTAGATCACCGAAAGTATTTAGAAATCAAATTTTAAAACTTTTCGACATTATTTACCTACTGAATAAAGGGTTGTAAAATTTCTAATTTTAATAGTAGATATGAGTCCTTTGCTCGTTTAACTGTGTAAAAAAATTTAAATTAATTAAATTTTGGTTAGAAAATTTTTTAAACTATTTAAAATAAGATCTATACTCTCAATTTTGATTATAAGATTTTTATCATCATTTTTTGAAAGATATCCATTTTCAACCGTTCATTTTTGTATCTACTTGATGGACAAAAAAAGAACATCGACAAAATATGAAATTTAATTTTCAGATAGTTTAAATAGTTAGATCATATTTAACGGTTCCGATCGTCATTTTTGAAAGTTCCATCATAAAAAATAAATGGATCGCAACGGAGTCCGTTTGCTGCCAATAATATTCAAGTATATATATATATATATATATATATATATAGAGAGAGAGAGAGAGAGAGAGAGAGAGAGAGAGAGAGAGAGAGAGAGAGTAGAGCTTATATACTTTTAAAAGCGCAAACCCAACTATACTTGTAATTTTTTTATCATTGAATTTGCATTGAGATATGTGCCATTATACTTTCTCTTTCTCTTTTTTAGTTGACTTTATAATAGCACGAATCTCAATGCAAATCTAATAATAAAAAAATCACAAGTATAGTTGAACTTATACTTTTGAAAGTATACAAGACTTAATACCAAGCAATTAGTGTACGTATGTAAGTTTTCTATCGTTAGATCTATTCCTTTTATTAATTCTAACGCTTAGATCAAGCTATTTCACCAACCACCCATTAATTTGAAGGGGCCCACTATCATTCTAACCAGACAATCTTTCATCCAAGAGCTAAAAACTTACAAACGGCAATAACTTGGTATTTTTAAAAATATAAAAGCACAATTTTACATATATATATATATATATATATATATATATGTGTGTGTGTGTGTGTGTGTGTGTGTGTGTCTCCCATATGATCACCACCACACTGTTCCAGCTTATTAATTTCCATTTAAGAATTAAACTACATCTTATTATTGATCAATACATACACAGAGTACATAATTCTTTTCTCAACAGCTCATTCCACACACATATGTACAGCACCTGTATGTATGGTGTCTTTGGAAGAAGATTCTTAATTATGCGATCGTAGAAGTAATTAATAAGAGGCTATATATTGAATTAGAGGAATTAATTAAGGGGTCTTATCCTTCCATTACTACAAATAATATGACTCTTAGTTAGCCTTTAATTGGGTTGATAATAATGGAGGGGAAAACCTCCTTTTATATTGTTAGATATGTCTCGAATTCTAACCTTATTCTATTTTACTTATCCAATTAAGATAAGTTTGGATTATGCCTAATCTTATTAAGATTATTCCTAATCTTAGTGGATTCGTATTCCTAGTTGTATTAAGATTTAGCCACTATTATAAATATACCATTATTCCATTTATTTGGTGCGGCAGATGAGAAGGAGTATGAATGTATTTTGGGATTAGGGTTTTGTGAGAGAGGCATATTTTGTACACCATTTTGATTATAATAGAAGACTCCGCTCCGTTTTCGCCCGTGGACGTAGGCTAGTCGCCGAACCACGTAAATATTGTGTGCTTTATTTTTCTTCTCTCTTTCTCGATTCTCTTTTGGTATTTTCGCACCTAACGAACAAGATCTTTTCCGCTTTTGTCATAACAAACTGGTATTAGAGCCGGATTGTTCGTTTGGGTATTTAAGACGTCGACGAAATTTAAGATCGAGAAGTTTGATCGCTCCAGCAATTTCGCTCTACGGCAAGTTGTCGTTTTGATGCAGCAGAAGTTGCAAAAAGCGTATCTGGAGAATGAGAATATTAGCACTTCAGAGAACCCCACGATTTTGCTCATTAAATCAGGCGACCAAATTCAAGAATTCCCATATATTTGGTTTGCATGTGCCTCAGCACTTTCAGGAGCTTTTAGGGTTTTGGTGGAGAAGACAGAGAATTCAAGCCAAGGTGAAGATTGTTAGATATGTCTTGAATTCTAGAACCGAAAGATTTTTTAACCCTATTCTATTTTGCTTATCCAATTAAGATAAGTTTGGATTATGCCTAATCTTATTAAGATTATTCCTAATCTTAGTGAATTCGTATTCCTAGTTGTATTAGGATTTAGCCACTATTATAAATATACCATTATTCCATTGATTTAGTGCGGCGGATGAGAAGGAGTATGGGTGTATTTTGGGATTAGGGTTTTGTGAGAGAAGCATATTTTATACACCACTTTGATTATAATGGAAGTCTCCGCTCCGTCTTTGCCCGTGGACGTAGGCCAGTGGCCGAACCACGTAAATATTGTGTGCTTTATTTTTCTTCTTTTTTCTCGATTCTCTTTTGGTATTTTCGCACCTAACGAACTAGATCTTTTCCGCTTTTGTCATAACATGTATGTAGTTCTTTGTGTACGTACGCATAGAGTTTAACATTTGCTCTACATACTCACATCATGGAGTACCATTTCATTGTTAACTTATTGTTCACAGTGGTAGAGTTTTCTCTAGTGGTGTAGCAACTCACTTGAGCCAATCCAACAACAAAGTTAGGTAAAGGCGAAACTTAATTAGAGAAGTTCATTAACCTTCAACATGTTACTAGTTGTCTCTTGTTACATACCTGATAAACTGATGCTTAATTCAATTTCCCAACAACTCATATATATCTCTAAAAACTATTTATGTTGTCTATATATATATATTGAATTAAACCAGTATCAAGGAGGTGTTTGGCTGCACTTCCAGCTACTACTGTCCACAGCAGTGGATGGTGACATTGTTTGATGCAACTCCAGCTTGGCCAGGTTTTCATGGCAGGAGCCTATGCATGCATAGCTAACTAGGGTAGCTATCTTTTTACATGAATAATAATACAAGCCCACATGGTTTCATTGGAGTGTATGGTACCCTAAGATGGGATGCATTGGTTGTGAAGCTGCTTAATTGTCCTTCTTCAGTTCAATGGACCCCTAGTTTCAAACTTGGATTCTCCCACTCACCCTGTCGTGCACTGTAGCACCCCAAAAAAAAACTTGGAGAGAGAGAGAGAGAGAGAGAGAGAGAGAGGAGGAGGGTCACAATCATCAACTAGCTTCTCCTGAGGTGAATAGATGGATAAATATTAAAGAAATGTGCTATAGAATCAGTGGAGGATCTTCTAGGGCCAGACACTCTGAGATGCAAACGTGCAAGTGATTCTTCTTGTTGCTTCTTTATCTTATTCAGAGAGAAAGTAAGAGGGACTACTACATGAATATATGGAAACTCTAGCTACTTAATTTGGTACTAAATTTACAGGCACCCAAGTGTGGCTCACTTTCAAACACACACTGAATAACATAAGCAATTAGCATAGCTGCAGGAGTGAATATACCAGAGATTCAGGTTAGGGTTTCCAAAGGGTAACAAAATTATACCAGAGATTAGAATTAGGGTTTCCCAAGGGCACCAATATACACACACATGAGTAACACACACACACATATAAGCAAGCACAGTTGCAGGTTCAAATATAGCTGAGATTATATTCATCCCAGCTTGGTTTTATGTTTACTAGCAAGTGGATGTAACAGTTGCAATAGTTAAACCTCTACTCCCAGTAGAGGACTTTTCTGTGCTATGTGACCCTTTCTTTAGCCCTATTTATTTATCAAATCAATTGACCATATAAGAGACAAAGTTAATGTGGTGAGGATCTATGGGCTGGGAATATTATCCACCTTGTACATTAATGTCTAAATAGTTCTCTCTATCTCTTCTTTAATTCTCGCACCATGAATTCATCTCTCTGGTACACAGCATATGCTTTCTTTTTCTTTTTCTTTCTTTTTAAGGAAGAGAAAATCAGATGCCCAATTCATGAGCTGCGAAGATGAGCCCATAAAATTCATACTTTTCTAGCATTCAATCATTAAGAAAATCAATGTAGGATCTCTTTGACAGATCCTGATCTATGATGTATCCCATTCTCTCCTATCATTGCAATAAATGCATCTGGTACCATATAGCAAGCACACTTTGGCCAACCTACCAAGTTACCTCCTTACTTCAGCTACACTCATAACCTGATACAACAGTAAAAATATTTCATCTTGTATCAACAGCTTGTATAAAGCAAGAAAAATGTTTGATTGCAGTTTAACACATTAAGATGCCAATATTTCTCATACATGCAGCAACAACCTGTACAATGCAAGTTATTACTGTTGATATGTAAGCATATACTGTAAAATTCAATTTCGATGAGACACTATGACAGCATATTAACAACTATAAGAACTTGTGCACCCAATAACTAGGAACATCCAAAAATTTTCTTGTAAGAGAGGGAAAAAGTAGGAAAACTTTAATGCCATCAATTGCAGTTTCTATGAAAGGGGTAAGCAGAGGTAGGTTTCTTGTGCCAAATCATGCCCTTTTTCCGTGTCATAACATCAATGGGAGATGGAGATGAAGAACCCAAGAGATACTCTCTTGATTCGATTGGTCCAAGTCACACAGTTCCAGTATCTCTTGGAGTTGGGTTTGCACATAATTTTCTCCCTCTGCCACTGAGATATAAATGCATGCTAACATTGCATGTGCAGTTCCTATTTATAATATTTCCATTTATTTATATATATATATATATATAGAGAGAGAGAGAGAGAGAGAGAGAGAGTAGAGTTTATATGTTGTTAAAAGCACAAATCTATTTATACTTGTGAATTTTTTACCATTGAATTTGTATTGGAATTTATGTTTTTATTAAGTCAACTAAAGAGAGAGAAAGATAAAATAAAAATCACAAATCACAATACAAATCCAATGGTAAAAAATTTACAAGTATGAATATAATTGTATTTTTAAAAACATATAATTAGACTCTACTATATATATATATATATATAGGCGGAAATACTTTTAATAGTATTTTTAATAGTATTCCGCCGTAGATGCTATTAAATTTTTAATGCTTAGATGAAAAATTATAGGGTTGGGATAATAGTGGTCCCAAGGGTTCCGTGGTAGTCCCTCTAAGATTTAATAGATGACCGGTTAAATAGCATGATTTAAAAAATAAAATTGATCAAAGTATAGATCTAATGATTAAACACTGAATAGTCTCAACTGCTTGGTACTATTTATAGTATTCCAAGCAATATCTTAGATTTTATCTAAAGGTATACAATCAAGGCACATGAAAAAGAAAAAAAAGGAAAAACAAAGAAGAGATCAAACTATATCCCATATTGTTCAATCATTAAAAAGTTGACTTATTCTTGATGCTGGCCTGGTAATAGGAAAATTTAGCAACATTTATGTAATCGGGCAAGGCACTTGTCTTTTAAAAAAAAAAAAAAAACAAAAACAAAAAAAACTTTGCTTCTTTCACGAATCTCAACTTTTATATGTGTGCATGTATATATATATGTGCGCATGTTACCTTAAATAATTAAGATACAACATTCAGGAAATATGCTACCTAAAGATATGCTGGAAATATATGCTTCATATCTCCCCTCCAGTATTTAGTATTAGTTAAGAACAAAGGTGCAACTTTACCTTCTCATTCCACTTATTCTAATGATAAAATGAATCTCTACCTGAAAACAAAGCGCTTCTATTGACACATAACTAAGATCCATTATTATTTATCCACAACACTTTATGGTCCACCATTATACAAACATATAAGTTTAAACAATCTTAAAATTAAAATATTAATGGCTCAAAACTGCTATTAACAAGCCAAGTTCATCAAGCACATTCAATACAATTACTATGTCAATAATATATTCATGCTTTTCAATTATCATCATGACCCTAGAAGGAAACTCCAAAAGGTATGTATGCATAATAAAGAGGCACAATCATAGGTTTGTGCAAATAGCATGAGAGAATAGAAGACATGCATGCTTCCTTCTCTTGTAAAGGGAACTAAAGCACTAGATTCAACATAAACAAAGAGCCCATACTTCAGAAAAAAAAGAAAAAATAAAAGAGCTGAATGAGGTGGATCCACACTTACCACAAAGTACCAAGAGGGTCCTAAACACCATTCTACCATCAAAAACCCAAAAAGTGCAAGTGGAACGAACCAACAACAATTTTGGGAAAGCATCAATCTAAAAAAGTGTGTTCTTGCATGTAACTAAAGCATAGAAAATGCCTACTGATCTTCTGCCGAAACAAACAAACAAACAAACAAACAAACAAAAATCCTAATGCATGGGAAGAGTAGACACCACTGAAGAAATATATTTTCTTAGCTAGTTAAAATATTCATGAGAGAGAGAGAGAGAGAGAGAGAGAGAGAGAGGTTTGGACAGGAAGGTAGGGAATCATGGGGGCTTGGGGAAGCAAGCAGGCATGCAAGATCCCAAGGAAGGGGGCATCCAAAAGGGAATGATTTGTTGAGAAAGGGGGCCAAGTTGGCTACCAAAAAAAGTTTAGGTTTTGAGAAATCCCATGATTTTGTTTGAGGGGACAAGGGGCAGGATTTAGGGAGGTGGAAATGGGGGATATGCATGGGTGCACTCCCAAAGACAACTAACAGGTATATCTGGGGCATGAGCACAGAAAACAAGAACAAAACCCCCTTCTTGGGGGCACAAGACAAGAGAGCATATTTCAAGCACAAGAGTGACCCTTTGCAGTGTTACAGGGACCTAGCTATATGTGATGATTACTCTCATACATACAAATGTAACTAGCCTTTATAGATAATGCTAGACATATACCTTTAATTAATTAAAACTAATTAATGCTTAGTGGTGGTGACTTACAGACATAATTAGGAATAATAATATATAATAATAAATCACAGCATCAAGCACTAACAAGCAAGTGATCGAATGCAACTAAAAGCCCATGCAAGCATGAGGCCCCCTTGAATAAATTAATTTGGGTGAGTCATCCATTTGCATAAATTAAATCCAAATATATATATGAACAATTATAAGCAAAGCCACCCAACCCATGAGGACTAAGAAATAGAAGATATTACTTGAGATCCTTCATGAAATATGAATAATAAATCATTTACCCCACATTAACCAAAATGTACAGGCATATTGCAAGATCGCATGAGGCAATACATGGTAGATTTATAAATTAAGCATAAACTAACTAGAGGTGGAAATTGAAGGATTTTCGAAGAGTAAAACAAAATCAATGGTGCAACAACGCTCCCACCTATAGATGTTAATTTATAGACGTTATTATAATAAAAGGAGCAAAGAGATAAACAAAAGAAAAATTACAAAGAGAGAGAGAGAGAGAGAGAGAGAGAGAGAAACTCATGCCTTGGATATATGCAAGAACAGAAGAATATATGGTGAGAAATTAATTACCTTTTAATTTATAAATAAGACCCACTATATATTTTTTTTTATCCCTTCACAATTTTCCAAAAGAGAAAAATCCCCCATGCAACATGCACCACCACCATGGCCACCAAGCCATGCATGCATGTTTCCTCACTCTCCCACTCTAGACTAATACAACAAGCTAGGGTTAGGGTTTCTAGCAAGAAAATCCCACATATGCCCTAACCTAGCTATATATAGGTTTGTTTTTTTTTCCTTTTCCCCAACTCTAAACCCTAGCAAAAACCCACTACTCAAGAAACAAGAATGAATAGCCCAAGATATATTATAACCCACCAAATAAAAAGAAACAAAGATATACATATAAAACCCTATCTAAAAAGCTAGCTAGCCAATAATAAAGAAATTAAAATTATGATCTATTAGTAGTAGTAGTTGGTAGTAGTAGTAGTAGCACTGATTCTTCCTTCATATACTAGAATTAATAATATATGCTCTCTCTTTTTTTTTTTGGTTTTTTTGGGGGGTGTTTCTTGATTTGAGGGGGTTCTTTGCAAAATGTTCATGATCAGTTCAGTGCCAAGAGGAGACAGAGAAGAGGGGCTTACTCTGCCACCCCAAGAAGAAGGCCCCCCTCACCATCTCCAGTCTGTAGCCCTCCGACGGGTAATGCAGCCGCAGCAGCAGCCGCGCCTGCGACAGCGCGAATCCACTGAGAGGCCGCCCAGCCAGCCCCGCCGCCGCCATCGCCGCCTCCCACCGCTCGAACCTCCGGTGCCAACAACGCGCACAATTATTATTATTACTGTTATTATTATTATTATTATTCGAATTCGAATTCGAATTCAAATTCGATGATGCTGCGGCGGCGGCGACTGCGGCGTCGATCTCTCTGCCGAGAAGTAGCCCCTCCACCGCCAGCCGCTCCCGACTCCCCGGCGGCACCGTCGCTTCCATTGATTCGAACATTGACGAGTAGTAATCAAGCGCTTCGACGAACCGCTGCACGAACACTCCTCCTCCTCCTCCTCCTCCTCCTGAGGGCCCGGCGTCGACCCCGGCCTCTCTCTCCGCCACCGTCACAACCGCCGGATTCATCGCCTTTATCGCCCGCAAGAAGTCGACGAGTTGTTCATCGCTGGCATTGTCGCAGAGCTTGTGGAGAAAGAAGGAGCAGTTGACGGCGAGGGTTTCACCGGGGAAGGGGGGAGGTGGGGAATTGAGAGCGGCGGCGGCGGCGATGGGGGAGGGGGAGGGGGGAGGAGGAGGGGGTGGAATTGGAAGGGGAGGTGGAGGGAGCGGGCGAAGGCGCGGAGGCGGATGGCGGTGCGGAGGAGGACGTCGGGGTCGGGGCCGGTGCCGGTGATGCGGACGGAGGCCGGGGGCTCGGGGAGGTCGGCGAGGGCTTGGAGGAGCGGCGGCCACTGCAGGCCGTGCGACGTGTCGAAGTCGACGATGTGGATCCGGATTTGGCCGGCGCTGGCAGCCGCGGCGGCGTCGAGGATGGCCTGATTGGCCGTCAGGTGGGCGAAGCGGAGGAAGGGGGTAATCTGGTTGAAGGAGAGGTAAGGGTGAGGATGCGGTTGGGGATCGTCGGCACTGGGATGAGGGGGAGATTGTTGAGGAGATTGTTGAGCAGATTGTTGTTGTTGTTGGAGGAGGCGGAGGAGGGCGCGGGCGAAGCGGTGGGCGACGCGGTCGGAGGCGTCGCCGAGAGGGGAGGCGGAGGAGAGGAGGGAGGCGGAGAGGCGGCGGGCGGCGGGGAAATCGCCGCGGGCGAACAGGTCGGCGCAGCCGACCAGGAGCTGGCGTGGCGATGGGGTGGCGGCGGTGCTGGCGTGGCCGGCGCCAACGGGGAAATTAGGGTTTGGGTGGAATTGGGGGGGGTGGGGTGTGGGGGTGATGGGGGTCTTCTTCTGAATCTTGGTCGTCATGGGATATGATGGAGGAGGATGATGGGTTGTTGAGTGAGCTCAGCATAGTGTTCAACTTACACAAGATGGAGTAGTATATATATATATATATATATGTATGTAGGTATCTGTGTGTGTATCAAGAGAGAGGTAAGGAGAGGTGGTGGTGGTGGTGGTGGTGGTGGTAGGTGTGTAAGAGGAGGAGGAGGGGAGATGATGAGAATAATGATGATGATGAGAATAATAACATGAGGGGGAGGGGATGAGAGTGAGGGAGAGGAGAAGGAGGAGGGAGGAGCATCCCCTTGCTTTAATAGAACATCTGGCACTGCAGCAGCTTCCTTGACAGGACATGATAAACCAAAAATATCAGAAAAGAGAGAGAGAGAGAGAGAGAGAGAGAGAGAGAGAGAGAGTGTGTGTGTGTGTTTGTATGTGAGAGATATATGTAGACAACTATTAGTAGTAGTTAGTAGTAGTAAGTAGTAGTAGTAGGGGAGTGGCAACTTATCTATGTAGATTCACTGTTGAAATTATAGGTCTCTCTCTCTAAAGGAAATGTGGGAGGAGGAAAGGAGGGTGAGAGGGATTATGCTATTCTTGTCTTTTTCCACATGGACTTTGGTGCACTTGTTGATTTTTTTTATTTTTTTTTTTCTTTTTCTTTGGTTTTTTTTTTTTTTTTTTTATTTTTTTGTATGTTTGAAAGGGACTGATTTTGTGTCAGCTTAGGAATGATGATGAGGGTAAATGAAAGAGTGAGAGGAGAGGAATCTAAAACATTCTAAGGATTGGGTGGGGAATAAGAGGAGTTATATATGGGTGGTAGGGAATGGTGGGTTAATAATATTTATATATAACCTAATAATATTATAAGAGTGAAAAAGTAGAGAAAGAAAGTTGGGTGGTGGTGTAACAAGTGGGAGAACCATGCAACAATATAAACATTACTATATTATTACTTTATACATATATATAATAAGATAAATTTATTAGAAGCATTATTACAAAGGAAGTGGAAAGGAGTGGTAGTTAGTTAAAAACTGATAAGATTATATATCTAACAAGAGCATCAATAGATCTCAATTCTGGTACAACAGTTTGTAAACTACTACTACTATTATTATTATTTTTTACCTTCCTTTTTTATTTATATTCTTCAAAGTTTTCTCTCACTATCCCTTTTGCTAATAATTATCTTTCTCTCTCTCTCTATAAGGGATCTTCACACGCAAAGCTTTTAATGGGTGAATAGAGACTACACACACCCAACTCTAACTCCCACTCCAACCATCTTTTGATTTGTCCCCTTGTGGGATCTTCATTGATGGCCTTCAAGATAACTTCCTTGCAACCCTCTCCCTTGTTGTCAGTACAAAAAAGAGACTGTTACAACAAGTAAACCCTCTCCTCCTCACTCACCCCTCCTCTCTCTCTCTCTCTCTCTCTCATGCACTCTATCTGGATGAAACCAGCCACCATCATGCACCACTTTCTCTCTCTACCATTGAACACTCACATCAAAGGGGAGCCCAAAAGGCATCTGGGTACAACCCATTAGCAAACAAATGGAATATTGCAGGCCCGGGGAAGTAAAATTAACCCCATCTCTCTACTTTGCCAAATGGATGGAATGTTTCAGAACCCTTCACACACACACAAACACACACACACACACACACACACACACGGCCCAGATAAGGATATTACCCCTCCTCTCTCACAAGCTGCCTCTCTTCATCATCATCACCACCTCATGATCATCATATATATATATATATATATATATATATATATATATATATATATATATATATATATATATATATGGACCAATTAATTAATGAAGATCCCTTGCTTCTCTCTCTCTCTCTCTCTCTCTAGCCTCTTCAAGCAGGCACTGAATAGCAGATGGTGAAGAAAAAGATCTGTGTATTGAGTAATATATCTTCACAAGAAAGATGATGTGGGTCTCTCTCTCTCTCTCTCTCTCTCTCTCTCTCTCTATGCTTTAAATGCCAACAAACCTAAAAGTGACTGGGAGAAGTCTTACTATAACTTGTGGGAAATGAAGAGCTCTCATCCCCAAAACAGCAAAGGAATCTGCAGTAGCTTCTCTCTCTATCTTCTGAAATGCATCAACAAATGGAAAAAAAAGGGGAGGAGTTAATGAGAACAAAGCAGTGCAATGAATCAAGCAAAAGTAAGAGAGAGAGAGAGAGAGAGAGAGAGAGAGAGAGAGAGAGAGAGAGAGAGATGGGGGCTTATAGAAGGAACAAAAATAACAACAAGGGAGTGAGTGAAATAAAAGGAGCTGAGGGAAAAAAAATGCCTAAACAAAGGAACAAACAAATGAAAGCTGCTCATATTTTACCTCTATAGCATTAAATGCATTGATATGACATGCTCCAAAAGTCCACCCTTTTCATACTGAACCTCCTCCTTGTTGGGTCTCTCTCTCTCTCCAACTTATATATCCGAGCACCGACCCATTACTATGGTATGCCAATCTATACTATTCCCTCACCCAATAGATAAACTTTCATAAATAAACTTTTTAGTATTCAAAAACAATAAACAAAAACTAGAGAGAGAGAGAGAGAGAGGGAGAGGGAGAGAGAGTAAGGGATGTATTCTTGAGTGGAGTTCAAGGCAGGAAAAGGGAACACACTCAGTAACACATGGGGGACCAAAGAGTGATATTATAATACCAAACCAAACAAAGTATTAGGTCCAAAAGAGGCCATAGATAGAGAAAGCATGCATACAGAGCTGCCCATAAAAAGATCCCCACTACTACTTATCATTGTTCCTTTTTCTTCTTACCTCAAATCTCTTTTTAGCTAGGGCCAATGGATGAGCTCCTCACAAACCCACTCGTGTAGATCTCTAGAGAACTTAATTCAGAAGAGAGGCATAGGAGTAAGAACAATAGTACCTTAGTTGTCAGCAATATATATATATAAATTGATATATGCATGATAGAATAGATGGAGAGTATATATATTGTTATTTAAAGAGAGACCCAGATTGGTTCTCTGAAAGATGGCTTTTCTAAAATCTACTTCAACTTTTACTTCCTCAGTGTTTTGTTGTGTTTCAACCTCTCCATGACTGGTCTTCCACACTTCTCTCTCTATCTCTATCTCTCTCTCTTTCTCAAAAAATAAAAAAAAGGGCCAATTCCTCTTATCACTATCCCATCAATATTCTCCTCAACCACTCCTATACCCAATTCCCAACACCTTCCAGGAAAAGTCTAGGGAGCCATCCCATGACTCCCCAAAGTCAAGATACAAGAGGACAAGAAAGGAAAGGAATGTGAAAGTATATGTGAAACCCTAATTGGGCATGTTTATAGTTGGATTACAAACCAAAAACCAAACTGAACCAATTCGAATTATGAGTTTTAGTTTAGTTTAATTAGTTTACGGTTTGATTCGATTTTTAATCTAACTAAAGTTTAGTTTCCGTTTAGTTTTTCAAAAAATTGCAGCTAAGCCAATTAAACCGCAAATCGAATTAATCGAAATTACTCTCTAGCTATATATTTTTTACATTTACTTATGTATGTATAAATAAAAATGAGATGTTGTGTTAGTTTTTTAATTAAAACGCTTTTAATTTATCTCAACTATCACTCATTTAGATTTGACTACTTAATCTTTAAAAATTTTAATTTTATTTTCAAATTTTTTAATTTATTTGATTTGAACTCATTAGTGACTCTCTAACTTCAAATTTTGAATATATTATTTATCTTTTTCGGATTTAATTAGAATATCTTATACAATTTACATAACTATAAATTCATTAATATAAGCAATTTAGCTTAAATTTTATATTCAAAGAACCGTCAATCATTTAAACCAAACAAATTAAAAGATATGACACTAAAATTAAAATTTTAAAAATTTAATAGTTAAATCAAAATAATTTACAATTCAGATAAGTTTCATATATTTTTATCTTCTTGATATCAAGCATGGATCTATATTCCGGGATTGATTATTTAATTAAATTAATATTTCTTGTTTATGTAAAAGAAAATTGATGATATCTATATACTTTCTTATAGAAAAATACTCAGTTTTTGATATCTATATATATATATATATATATAGTAGGATTTATATATTTTTAAAAACACAAGCTCAGATATGCTTTTAATTTTTTTATCATTGAATTTGTATTGAGAACCGTATTATTATAAAGTCAACTAAAAAGAAAAAGAAAAAGTATAATAGCACAAATCTCAATACAAATTTAATAATAAAAAAATTATAAGTATATTTAGATTTGTGCTTTTAAAAATATATAAACCCTACTTTCTTTATATATATATATATACACCAAACTAAACCGAACAACTTTGTTGCATTGGTTTGGTTTGTATAAAAAGAAAAAAAAAAAAAAAAAAAAAAAAAAAAAAAGGGTTTGGTGGTAATTTGTTCTTAAAACTGTACTAAACAGAACCAGGAACACCCCTAACCCTAGTCATGTTGAGACACAATAGATAACTGGATGAATACATAGATTTCAAATCCATCAGCTAGGTTGACTTTTTATGGTTTTATAGCTTCTTTAGTGGCTCCCCAAAAGGATGCTTTTACTATGAGAACAAGTTATTGTATCAGCTATGATCATGTACATTTAATTAAGTACTACAATTTAAGATTATAAGCTAAGTTACACTTTTGATCTCAAACTATAAGGTGCGCGATTCTTAATCATCAAACTTTAATTTACTATTATAATTTCTAACTCGAACATCTCTATTTATTACAATCAAGTCCCTCAACTCAATTTATTTTACTAATTGTTGATGTGCTGTACATGTCTGTATGAAAGTCATGATGTGACTGTATTATTATTAATAATACGATAATAACTAATATAATTAAGATGCTTTATAGAATACACTCTTCTATTAAAAATAAGTTAATATTTAAATTAAGGTGTGAGGCTTATATATTATAATAATTTAAAATTTTAAATAAAAAATTATAATAAATTAAATTAAAATTTGAGAATTAAAGTGTCATGGGCTTTATAGTTTGAATGCCAAAAATGTAATTTACCTAAAAATATTAATATATACTAACTATAAAGTGAATGACTATGTTGAGAAGAGAGCTTTTGTCAACAATAAAAAAGTAAAGTGCAGAAGAAAAGCGGTCGGGGAGGGACTGTTACTGACACATTCATGTTTATTCAGAGTATTACAAAATAGTAATAATAATAATAATAATAATAATAATAATAATAATAATATAGTTTGTGACACCATAGTAATAATAATAATCATAATAATAATAATAATAAAGTTTGTGACACTCTAATAATTTTACATCGGTTAAGATTGAATTTATGATTGAATATATATATATATATAGGAGACATGACACTAATAATAATAATCCGACTAAAGTATTTTGGGATGTGGTTTGGGTTCAACAAATTATTATTGCTAGTGGGCTGGGTTGTTTATATGGTATCAGAGCCAGCTGAAAATGTGTGACGAATTTTCGCTGAGTTTGAAACTAGATCACAGGACTAGCTAGACAAGTCTTATATCGCTCGATGATCTTAGGCTTGTTGTTATTATTATTATTATTATTATTATTATTTATATAGAAAAACTTAAGTCATGGTGCAATTAACAGTATCTGGACAATCCTATATTTTAGAGCTTATTTTGGATAATATGGTTTTTTAATCATCAGTCCGCTAAATATGATTAAGAGTATTATAAATTTTTAAAATTTATAATTTGTAAAAATTATTTAGCATACACAATTGTATTCTAGAGCTTATTTTTGATAATATGGCTTTGGAATCATTAATTCATGCGGTTAAATATTAAAAAATTTTAAATTTTAAAATTTTTAAAAATTATTTTATTGTATATGCTACATTATGAACTGTTTAAATTGAATGATCAGACAATAGAATTCTTTCAATATTGAAGATAAAGGATTATGAATATATGATTTTATTCTATACATCACATCGGCCAATAAATTTATTGATTTGAAATATCTTGATAAAAACATGCATGGAATATATATATAATAATTTTTTTAATATTTTAGATCATATTTAAAGGTGTGGATCATCAAATCAAATTATCAATAATGAAAAGGAGCTTATATAAATGTGCATTGAGATGAAGCATAATGAAATTATATAAATGTTTATTGAGAGAATTGGACAAATAAATTAAAGATGGTGTTAAGTGTATGAGCATTGAAACCATATTAAAAAAAAACCCTAGACAAATCTGTTAGGATTTGATTAAATTTGTACTTAAATCTTAATTAGATTAATTAGAACTAACATTTAAATATACTGAAAAATAAATTAATTTAAATTTAAATATTAATTAGAATAAAATTTTAATTTAATTAGATTTGGATATATCTTGGATTGAACTTTATATATAACTCTAACTTAGTGACAGCTTTTAAAGTAGAATAAGGGTGAAGTCTTAAGGTGAAATGAGAGAAAATCATATAAATTGCATGCATATTGTGCAGGTAAAAAAGATGAGGCTTTTCATGTTATAAAAAACAATAGAAGAAGGAGAGAGATTCACAAAGAGAATTTGGGTTGAAGTTATTTCGTGTAGAAGAAAAATCATGTGTAATTCTTCTTTTGGTTAATAAATATTAATTTATCCGTGTTTTTTATTTTGATTTTTTTTTTTTGCGTGGTTATATTGATTCTAGTTTTTATTGAAAAAAATAGATTTATGGTAAAAAAACACGCTTTTATTGCGAATTTATAAAATTTGATACCGGAATGCGTACCAGGTCCCAACAAAATCCAAAAAATTAAGCTTATATATATAGGTAGAAAACCACACTATTTTAGTGCGCTTTGGATAGGATTATTAAGAGTTTAGTTAAAAAAATTTACATAATTAAACAACTTTAGAAAACTGTTAATTTGATTTCTCTATCTTAAAATATTCACGTACAGTTTACTGGTAAAATACGTAGGACTTGCACATGATGTACTAGAAACCTTTTGAAGTACTATTACAATATATATATATATATATATATATATATATATATATATATATATATATATATATATATATATATATATTAAGCTAAAAGTATCAAATTATTAGTGTTTATAAATTTTTTGAAAAAAAACATACAGTTGAAATGATAATGATACTCTAGGGCTTAGTGGGTGGTTGGTTAAATAGTAAAAATCTTAGGAGACGTACGAGTAACTATATATATATATATATATATATATATATATATATATATATATATATATATATATATATATATATATATATATAGTGTGATTGGTATGTTTTTTTCTGAAAATTAACGGTTGAAAATAAAAATCTCATAAAGTCAACTGAGACGACATAAATAGTATAACTGCTGAAAGAAAATACAGAAATATAAATAACTGAAATAAAATAACTCTATCACTATCCTACCTCTATGCTCATGTATGATAAACAAGTATGTGGCTACACTACTCACATGAATGTCTAACTATAATGAATGTACCTACTAATTGTGATATTCGATATTAAGTTTAGTTAACTCTATTTAGTTCTCTTAAAAACTTTTATGAAGTTGAGTCTTGTCCCACGCCTCATGGTCTCGTGGTAGTCAACATCCCCTCTCTTGGGATGAGCCTCTCCCACGGCATACCAATCGGCACCAAATCTCACATGGCAAGTATATGATGTTGCGATGGCCAACTCCGGAGCGCCGGTTTGAATGGAGCGACCCTACTAAGTATGTGCGAATGAACACAATCGGCAAGCAAGCAAGCAAACATAGTTTCAATCATTGTATCTAAAATACGGAATCTCATGTGTATACCATAATGTCAATGTCTCTACTTGTGGAAGGAGGTTATCATACACTAAATGTCATCATGTCTTAAATATGAAGTTTCACAATTTTCATTTCAACAATACACAATACAAATATAGATGTTTTCTACATATCTCTTATCTACATTAGATGATACTAATGTTCATATTGTTCAAGAATGAATGACCATATGTATTGTATGCCCCAAAACTACTATAATATGGATGTGTGTTCTCTATATATGCATACAACAACTCACAGGAATACAAAAATGATTATCCAATCATGTCTCAAGTAATGCATGTGTTTACTACATGTACCTTTACTATATAAAGTTTGAAATTTCTTACACAGAAAAAAGTTCAGATATATAGTTAAAAATTATAATAAATAATGAATTGCATATTTGTAATAACAACCAAACCCTAGAAGTATATAGAAAATAAAGAGAAAGTTCACCAATTTCGATGAGGTCGAAGCCAAATCCTCTTGGAAATTCAAATCTGAGTTGCCCACTTAGTTTTCTATGCCCTAAGATAAGTTCCCAAAAGGTCAAAATTTAGCAAAAAGCTCATAGAGAGAGAGAGAGAGGAGATAGAAAGAGAGTCCGCTACTATGTTATCAATAATACCAAACACTTGGTGGTATCAAGTTTTCCACCGTTAAATCAACCCCTTTGATTATTTACAACCCTTAGATCATACTATTCAATCAACTACCCACTAAAATCTAGGATACTACTATCATTCTAACTGCACATTTTTTTTATCCAATGGTCGAAAGTTTAATAACACCAATGACTTAATGCTATTAATAGCATAGTAACCTAGTTTTATATATATATATATATATATATATATATATATATATATATATATATTATATATATATATATATATATATAATATTGAGCTTTCATATTTTTAAAAGTATCAAGTCATTCGTGCTTATAAATTTTTAGTTCTTTGATAAAAAAAATTATGCGGTTAAGATAACAGTGAGCTTCTTGAATTTAATAGATAATTGTTAGGATAGTACGATCTAAAAGACAAAAAGTTAAATTATAAAAAACTTTCCTATAATATACCGTTTTTTCACTTTACCTTCCTGTCTTTAAAAAACCTACATTTTGTCTCCTCGTAATTATGTAATTATTTTTAGGAGGCAACGGGGTTAACAGAATAGGCAAAATGACAATAATGCCCTCCTTATTCCTGTGCGGCAGAGAAGCAGCGCCGCAGAGCCCTCGCGTTGCTCCCCTTCGACTCCACCGCCGCCCCCGCCCCCGTCCCCGCCCCCGCCGAGAAGCTCTCCTCCTCTTCCTCACCCTGTCGTCATCGTCGTCGTCGTCTCCCCCGCCGTCGGAGAGGTTGGGGTGCCCAGGGAGCCGCGTCCTCGCGCGGCGCCCCAGGGAGCAGGTCAACGCGCACCGCCTATAGGGGCCCGCCACCCCGCGCTGACCAGCACCAGAGGAGGCGCGGGTCCCCGCGCCAGCACGCGCGCGCGCTCCCCCGCGCGCGTGCTGCACGCAGCGGTGCGGCGAGTGGGGCGCCGCCACGTGGCGCCCCACCGGCCTCGTGCCGCGACCTGGAGCGCCGTCACCGGGGAGGGCCCGGGCTGCGACTGCGCCGACAATCGCCGAGGGCTCCCGACAACGACGGCGGCGGGATCCCTCACGAAGCGACAGAGCTCGGCCTCGGAGCGATCGAGAAAAGAAGAGGTTGAAGGGTATTTTCGGTATATTATTTAAAAAATTGACGGCTCACTAACGGAATGCTGACGGCGGGAATGTAAATATACAATTCCATAATTACGATGGAGCAAAATATAGGCTTTCTAAAGACAGAAAAATAAAGTAAAAAAATGATATATTATAAAAAAAATTTCTGTAATTTAGCCAAGACAAAATTAATTAAAATGTTAGATGTAAAAGAAAAAAATTTATTAGCACAAAATGACTGACACTTATATATATATATATATATATATATATATATATATATATATATATATATATATAGATATATATATATATAGAGAGAGAGAGAGAGAAAGAGAGAGAGAGAGAGTCCGGCTAGAATACTATCGATAGCACCAAACAATTGATGCTATCAAGTTTTCTGTCGTTGGATGAAAAAATATGCGGTTGAGATTATAGTAGTCTACCTAAGATTTTTACTATTCAACCAATCACCTACTAAACCCTAGGGGACCACTATCATCTTAGCCATATATTTTTTAATCTAAAGGCTAAAAACTTGATAGCACCAATGACTTGATGCTATCGATAGTATTCTAACTTAATTATATATATATATATATATATATATATATATATATATATATATATATATATATATTAACCCATTTAACAACGAGATGAATTAGGGTTCTTAATTAATTGAATATGATGATTTGAGGGAAAATAAAACCTTTCATAGCATTCTATAGTGCATGTCATGTCACACTCTGTGTTACACACATGCAGCACAAGTACTGCGGGCCGGGTACAATGTTGCCAGGTGAGAGGTGACAAGCGATTGATTGTTGTCTCCTTGGATTGTAATTATTACCACCTCCCCCCACAACCCATCTCCTTTCTTTTCCTTATCTTCCTCTCCTCTCACTCTTTCTCTTTGGTTGTCTTTTATTTAATATATTGCTCGTACCTTTGCTCCCTTTGGATTACCTTACTCCTACTATATACCTTTTGCTCTCATTTGCAAAGTCAAAGCATGCTTTGGGAATTTCCCATGCCCAAGGGCAAAGTTGATTAATTACTCTCTAATTAGGAAAGAGCAATGCAATCTATATATCTATACAATAAAAATTTTATATTTTTTTTAACAAAATTAGATATAAAATTAAAAATAAATATAAAAAAATTAATATATGTAATTATAAACTAGATTAAAATATTATTAATAGTACAAAATTAATTATTAATAATTTGATAGTATTAAATATTTCATGCTATTCATATATAGCATTATGGCCTAATTATGTAATTATTAAAAATTATTACAAAAATATGTATTATTTTGAATTACAAATATTTTTAATGTGTTTTTATATTTTAGAAACTATTATTTTGAAACAATAGAAAAAATTTCACATGAGAGTAAAAGAAGGCCTTTACTCAATTATTAAAATAAATTTAATTAATCACTTATAAAAGATATGGAGATTTTACTGAAAGGAGTCGGTGCGGTCAATTCACTACAACAAACTATACTATAGCGATATTTTTAATTATTTTTAAAATATAAAAAAGAAATACCGTTAGTAAAAATATCGACACTTATAATTAGTATTACTATATGTGCAGTCACTATGGTGTATAGCGACACATTATTATAATGTGTCCTAAAATATGTCCATATAATCTAATTTTGGATATAGATAAAATATAGATAGGACATTTGTATAAAAGTGTCATAAAAATATGTCCCTCTAATCTAATTTTGTTATAGTGATTACCATACTGTAGCTAACATAAATCCGCCACTGCATCTATATATATAGATCATGTATAAATCTACAGCATACATATATACTCTAATTAAAGGAAATATATATTATGCACCCTACCCATTCATTTAGTAGATAAAATATTTTCATTTGTCATATAATATGACCGATAAAATAGCCATCCATACTTATATATTATTTTTTTTAATTTTTTTCATTTGGAATGTACTCGCTCAAGTTCTCTGCATATTTTTTTTCTATTTTCGTTGAATCGGCTCAAATCCTCCATATATATTTTTTTTCTTTGCTTGAACCGAATCGTCTGTTGTGCGTTTCTTTCTTTATTTGATTGAATCGAATCGGATTACACATCAAACTGACACAAGTCATATACATATTTTCTCTTTTTCTTTGCTTAACCAAATTGAATTACACGGCGAACCGACTCAAGTCCTCCACATGTTTCTTTCTTTCTTTACTTGAATCGAATCGGATCTCACCCGCTGCATTCTTCTTTTTTTGCTTAAACCGAACCGGATTACACACATAAACCATGTTTCTATATTTTTTTTATTTGAACCGAACTGGATCACATCTGCTATATTGGGCCGAACCGACCCAACTGCTCCATATGTTTCCATCTTTCTTTTCTTAAACCGAACTACAGCCTCTTCGTCCTTTTTTTTTTTTTTTGCTTGAACCGAATCACCACCTCTTCGTCTTCCTTAATTTTTTGTTTGAACCAAACCACCACCTCTTTCTCTTTCTTAAGTTGTTATATTTTTTCGCCTCTTCCTCTTCATTTTCCTTAGCTATTACTTTTTTTTGTTTAAACCTTAAATACTATATATGCAATGAAACTTTCTCAATGATTGGCCTAGAAAGTAAAAATAAAAAATAAAACAAAATCACAAATTGATCCAAGATGCCAAGTTTTCAAAAATTTTCAGTTTTGCCAATTAGGAAAACTAGAAAGACTAAATCAGTGTATTAAGAAGTCAATCTTAAATCTTATTTCGGTTCGATACGTGGACTTACGATGCTCACAATTTGACTTTACTTGAATTTTTGATATGTAAATTTGAGCATCTTCAGTGTGCTTTTTATTATTTATTATCTCTTTTCTTGTAATATTCTAAATATTTCTGTAAAATATTTGTGTAACAATTTTTCTTCTCCTATAGCTCTTTCTTTTTTTTTTTCTTTCATTATTTATCGTTGAATTTGTAAATTCATTTAATTTGTAATATATTTTTTATATTATTAAATCTAATCAAATATAGCTATATCCTTCTATTTTTTTTTTCTTATGTTTATATTTATTTATTTAAACTATAAATTTTTACAAAAAAAATTTACCCTACACTAATATCTATTAAATGAGTAGGTGTTTATCATAAGTAAACCCTAGAATGGAGTGTATGGATGGCTTGTTCCATAAATCTAAGAGTCAATTCATTCAATTTAGGATTTTTTTTTCATACTAATCTTTTCAAAACTTTTTTTTTTTTTTTTGGTTAAAATGTATAGAATTTACATGAACTATAAATCATTTTGAGTCGACAATTAAACTTTCAAATTTTTTATTCTACTACTCAACCTTATAATTTATTTGACTTGAGTCAGTCAGTAACATTTTGATTTTAAAATTTAAATATATTTTTTATTTTTATCAATTTTATTAGTATATTTTATATAATTCTTGTAATTATAAATTCATTGAAGTAAACAATTAGTTTGAAGTCATCGTAGTATCGTTTACTAATCCAAATCAAACAAATTATAAAATTGAGTAGTAAAATCAAAATTTTGATAGAATAGTAGTCAACTCAAAATTTTATACATTTTTATTTTTTATTTTAAAAAATATATTATCTGTGCATCCGAAAAGTAGATGTATATCTTATACTCCTCAATCAAAAAAATCAAACGACCTTTATGATATTTAGGATTAAAAAAAATAGATAAGATTAGTGTGAAATATTAACCCTTGAATGAACAAGGTAAAATTTACATCTACGTTTTCAATGCACAAATAGCATATTTTTTTATATTAAAAATTTTAAAAATTATTTTAATCTTTGGATGAATAGAGTCTAAGATTTATACTTATTTTATCGGTGTAAGTAAGGTAGAATTTTTTTTTTAGAAAAATACTTTGCTCCTTAAAATATTATTTCTATAGATTATTAATGAGTTAATAAATTTATATATTATTTAAACATGTGTGTATTAATATATTAAAACTAATGTATGCCACACATAAATGTGTGTATTAATATATTAACTATGAGGACAGCTTTATTTTCAGGAATTTCATAATATTACTTAATTGTTCATTCTCCAAGAACACTTTTCTATGCTTGAATATCATATTATTTTCTCTTATTTTTGAAAAAAAAAAAAATGGCAACAAAATTCTATTTATTTTATAATAATTAGGGAGTTTTCAATGTTTTAAGTAGCAAAGTAAAAGATAGGATATAATTTCTTACTATTCTTATATAAGTATCAAATATCAGATAAATTTTTACAAAATATAAGTGATTAGATTTATTCTTTCAAAAAATTTCTAATTTATAAATATATCTCTCTAAAAAAATAATTATATATATTCATTTGACTCACTCTTAATTCTTTACTAAAGGATGCGTAAAATAACTATTTTATCCTTAAAAATTTATTCATGTAAAAATTTATCTTTTTTTCTCTCTTCTTGTCTTTTCTTTAGCACGTGCACCTTACCTCATTTTGTAATACAAATTAAGTTGAGCCTCGCCTTAGAAGTCATTCCCCTTGTAAGTGACGGAAATAAGTATTGTAATACAAATTATATATATAAGGAATAAAAACATTATTTTATTCTTTAATTATTTGTTAAATTTTTTTAATTCATGATTATTTAAATTTTAGTAAAAAAAACTATATATTTACAAATGAAAGGGCTTTTGGAGGAATAAATATGGTAATTTAAATTTTGTAGAAATATATTCACTATTTGATATCTTTGTAAGAATCCATATGCAATTATTCTCTCTCTCTCTCTCTCTCTATAGAGAGAGAGAGAGAGCGCAGGGCTTATATACTTTCAAAAGTACAAGCTCATCTATACTTGTTAATTTTTTTCGAGATTTGTGCTCTTCTAAAGTCAACTAAAGAGAGAGAAAGAAAAACTACAATAGTATAAATTTCAATACAAATACAATAGTAAAAATTCACAAGTATACTTGGATTTGTACTTGTGAAAGTATATAAGCTCTATTTTATATATTTATATATATATATATATAATA
Organism: Tillandsia fasciculata; assembly: GCA_029168755.2. NCBI lineage: Eukaryota > Viridiplantae > Streptophyta > Magnoliopsida > Poales > Bromeliaceae > Tillandsia > Tillandsia fasciculata. The sequence goes on from CM054949.1 coordinate 18,022,464, forward strand.
GAGCTTATATACTTTCAAATGTATAAACCCAACTATATTTGTAATTTTTTTTATCATCGAATTTGCATTGAGATCCGTACTATTATAAAGTCAACTAAAAAGAGAGAAAAAAAAATTAATAGCACAAATCTCAATACAAATTCAACTGTAAGAAATTTATAAGTATAGTTGGACTTGTGCTTTTAAAAGCATAAAGTAGGGCTTATATACTTTCAAAAACGCAAACCCAATATATATAGAGAGAGAGAGAGAGATAGAGAGTTGGGCTGAAATACTATTAATAGTACTAAGTCATTGGTGCTATTTAATTTTTAGTCCTTAAATTAAAAGATCTGTGGTTAATATGATAGTGGGCTTCTTAGATTTAATAGGTGGTTGAAAAAATAGTAAGATCTAACGAATGAAAATGATTAAAAAAGTTGCTCTAAGGTAAAAAATTTGATAGCACAAAAAACTTGATTCTATTAATAGTATAATAGCCGGACTCTCTCTCTCTCTCTCTCTCTCTCTATATATATATATATATATATATAATTTCCATCTCATAACCCTCAAATTGGCCCTTTGATTTTTCCAAGGCTCGTTGGAATAGAAATGTACTACATTGATTTATCTATCCCTTAAATAACTTCCCATGATTTTAAAATTGGAATATTCTATGTTTTCAACTTAGCCTCCATTGATCATATTTTATATTGTGTTACATGCCATTAACAGATAAAAGTAAAGGGACCCAAGATCCTCACCCAAAAGCCAATTAAAAATTAACTAAATTAAAATGATTCCCTTATCCTTGTCCACTTTCTTTATTAATTAACAAAATTTATTTGTCCTCTGTCCTAATCGCACCGCACGCTATCGTATCAATTAAAAGAAAAAAAAATTGTGAAAAAAAAAAAAAAAATGTGTGGTTATTATTTGTGGCTTAAGACAAAAGTCCAAGGATCAAAGATCATGTTTAAGATGCTTAGAATCAGGTTGATGTTGACATTAACTTTGTGGGTTTAGTAGTGAGGGGAAAGAAAAAGATTGGAGATGATCAACATTAGAGGCATCTAGTGATTGAGAAATTTTGTATTTATTTATTTTTTTAAGAGAAAAATGTATGAATGGTACTTGTAACATCCCCATATGATACCTTGGTCATTATACTTTTAATTTGAATATTTTAATTTCTGAATTTTTACATATATTAAAAATAAAATATTTACTATAAAATAATATTTAATTACATTTGACTAAGGTGAAAGAATTTTTATTTTTTTCTGATGCGTCAGAGACGAAAGAGTATAAAAACCTAATGGCAATACTATAATAATATGGGGACTATTGATGCATTGTGTTTTTTTTTTTATTTTTAATTGAGTAAAAGGTAGTGAGGATGACAATAGGAGAATGATGGGAACTTACCTCACAATCCTCCTAGTCCTACTCCTACTCCCATATTAAAAAATAAAAAATAAAAAATTCCCCCCTCACCAATTTGCATAAAGCTTTTTATGCAAGACTTGAACTAGCACTACAAAGGGAGGACCAAATTAATGAGAAAGTAAACACTCTAGCATATATTTTAATGAGAATGTTATTATACACTCCATAAAAAAAGGGTGTATGATACACATCTTATCCAATCCAAAGATGAAGTATATTTTATTGATCATTTCGAAACGATCAATAAAATTCATCTGGTGTACTCCATTGATCACTTCGAAGTGATCAGTAAAATTCATTCCATCCCATAATTGATGGGATGTAAAATATACACCCTTTTTGAAATGTACAAGAAACATTTTCCTATTTTAATAGGACTAGTGTGTGAAACTCACAACTAAAGCATCAAATTGTTACCTTCTCCATTTCTTTTCTTTCTTTCTTTCTTTTGCTTGACCATTTGGGATCCATGCCTGCTAAAAATAGTTGGTGCAATTGAGATAGGGGAGTAATGGCATGCAGTTTTTATGTGGGCTTTGTTATGATTATATTGGAACAGAAAATGGGCCGACCGGTCCGAACATCGCAGTTTCTCAAAACTCAAATTTTGATTTATGAGTTCACAAATCAATGTTCTAAAATGCGCATTTAAAAACACAATGAGATTTCACTCGAATCCTCAGAATCCATAACATTTACGCCTCGTTTGGATACCTGATAAAACAGCTAGGTCGGAGGATCAGCGAGTTCGAAACCTCCTGTGATGAAATCACGCAGCCCTTCGAAAATTTATCTCACTATCGAATATTGCAATTCATTAGGATCTGTAAAATAGAGCTAGTTGCCTTGTTAGGTCTTTATCGGCAAATGTTCATTCCAATAGGGCTAGCAATCCAGCTTGCTATTGGCGAGCCAGCTTGTATTAGATTCGAAATGAGCTCGAAATCGATCGTTCGTCTTAAAAACAAGCCGAACAAGAACTAGGGCAAGCTTGCTTATGTTCTGCTCGAAATAGCTCGAATATATATATATATATATATATATATATATATATATATATATATATATATATATATATATATATATATATGCTGAAATACTATCGGTAGCACCAAGCCATTGGTGCTACCAATATTTAGCCTTTAGATTAAGGGATGTGCGGTTAGGATGATAATAATCTCCTAGAATTTAGTGGATGATTGGTTGAATAGTAAAAATCTTAAGGGACCACTATAATCCCAACTATACATCGTATCATCCAAGCTTTTAGATTAAGGGATGTGCGGTTAGGATAATAGTAGTCCCTGATTGGTTGAATAGTAAAAATCTTAAGAGACCACTATAATCCCAATCACACATCGTATCATCCCAGCCTTTGGATTAAGGAATATACAGTTAGGATGATAATGGTCCCCTAGAGTTTAGTGGATGGTTGGTTTAATAGTAAAAATTTTAAAAGACCACTATAATCCCAATCACATATCGTTTCATCCAAAGGTTGAAAACTTGATAGCACCAATTATTTGATGCTATCTTCCGGCCCGACTATATATATATATATATATATATATATATATATATATATATATATATTATAAATTTCTATTATTTGGATAATATGCCAATCCAATGTAAAGAGATCTATATTTTCTAAATTTGAATTATTAGATAAAAATTTTAATTTTTTAATTTTTTTTAACTTTTCACCCAGAAATAGAGTTGACAATCTATCTTGCTGTTCGCAAGCCTGCTCGTGTCCAGCACAAGCTGAATTTCTCATCTCAATATATTATCGAGCCATCTTGTGTTCGACTCGTTTAATGAGCAAATGAACACGAACCGATCCTAGCTCGCTCGTGGTCCGCTTGTTGACAGCTCTACATTCCAATGCCTCATTCACTTTGCCTTAAACTTCAGCCCCACAATAATATGAGTATGAAAAGAACATGATAACTGCTATTGGAGTAATACCCAACAATTACTTAGTGTTAATTAACCAATGAGGATAATACTTACTTTTTGAGAAGCAACAGTGCAGTGTTAAACCTGCAAATTCATTAAGAAAATGAATGAGAATACTAGATATAGCAAACAAGGAGTTGAGAAGAGAAGAGAGATACAAAACAATGAGACAATGCAGAGTAGAATAGCATACAGTTTCGCGGCGCAGAGGCTTTCAGAGAGAACAATGTCTCAATTACAGAAGTTAAATGAATAGGGAAAGTGCGAAATCTCGGAGTAAAACCATCCAAGGAGCTCCTCTTAAAAAGATCATATGAGGAGGGCCCTATTTACTGTGACATGTCTCTATTTAATCACAACATTTTAATCAAGAAGATGAGAGAATTCATATAAAACAAAGCAAGGAGAGCAAACATTAACAATATAATTTTTGTCTCAGTAGAGCTACAGCACATTTAATCAATTTGAAGAACCCCATGTTTACAATTGATAGCAGCTAATTTTGCGGACATATGTTCAGTTTACAAGAATCCCTACTAGGAAAAGTCTCATGAGAAGGTTATTAGAATACTAACTATAAACACAAAGCATCATCACCACAATCCACAAGGATTATTTCATAATATCTCCAAAGTAAGAGCATAGAGCACTAGTTAAAGAATTTAAGCACAAATATATAACATAAAAGAAAATATGTGTATGCTTTTGATCTTGTTTGTAAAGAGTACAGCCCTCAAAGTGCTGTTTGAGTCAAGTTTGTTCATCAAAAAAAAAAAAAAAGAAACTGCTTTTTGGTTAGAATCTTCCAACACCTTTCCCCTGCAGTAGAAGTAAAAACAACAACTTGGAGCTTCTGCCTTTAGTGCCTAAAAGCTCATTTGAGCTTTTTCCACCACAACAATAGCTGCAGGTTCTTTTATTTGCCAAGTATCCAGAAACAGCTTCTCAAAGTAAAGAAGTTGTTCCAAGAAACAGACCAAACAAGTTGTCCTCAATTGCATTCATCTCTAGGGTCTAACATATCTAATGTTCTTTCACTGGCACAGCCTTCCAAATAAAAAATTACATTCCAAGACATTAATAAACCTGCTTCTCTTTTAGTTTGCACAATATTAGTGGCGCGACTAGAGCTTCAACGCAGTCAAAACAACAAAGAAAGAAGAGCCAAAGAAATCATAAGGCTTTGAGATGACCTCGAGTATATTAGTTCAGAATTCAACCAGCAAGTTTATCTAGTAGTAGTCACTCACTCAATGTAAAGTTGGTCCTCACACAAGACATAGCTTTTTCGGTTAACATTGTTCCGCATAAAAAAATATATCATAAATTCAAAAATAAGGATCAAGCTGGAAGAATTTCATTAGCATTTTAGCCCGTAGCTTCTTGCACACTTCAGCAAAAAAAGAATTGTTGACACATCCATGTCCAAGCATGTTATTAAAAGCATTCTCACACTCTGTTGATACATCCATGTCCAAGCATGTTATATCTTTATCTAGATGCTTTAATACATGATGAAGATAATGAAAGACTCTAAAGAAGCATCAATCTGACTTAAATATTGCTTAACCACCATAGCTATCACACTAAAATAACTATACAAAATAGGGCAGAACTTAAATAGAAAGGACCCATACGAACTAAAGGAATCAAACTTAAATGAAGTCAACATTTTTGGCTTCTGAAGTTGGCATTCTCCAGGTTGATTGCAACAGATAGCAAACAAAAAATTACAATAATATTTAATTTTCTTTAAAAACTAACCAAATGCACATCACCACTTTTGACCTTCATGCTATGATTCTATACGCTTACAATTTATCATAAGAGCAGCATCCTCCCAAAGTCTCTTAAACAACACGGCCATTATTTCAAAAAAAGAAAAATGTAGCCATGAGAATCACTATGTAAATCTCTCATTCTCTACTGCGCTTTGTTCTGCAACATATATCATAAATTCATAATGGCAAAGTAGTAGAATCCCCAATCTTTACTTTTGTAGGCATTCACTTGAATATCCTTTGCGATTGTCCCATGATAATTAAACTAGATGCAATAAAAATAGTGAGCTTTACACGACACCCGTTTAAGGATCAAGCTCGAAGAATTTCATTATCATTTTAACCCATAGCATCTTAATCGACGGTTCTGACCGACAATATCCAAATCATGCTACCTAAACTAATATATCACGGTCAAGGATTTAAGTGTCGTGACACGGGGTCGTGCTGAAAACTTGCCGGCACGGTGCATGCCGGCCCGTGCCAACCACAAAAATACATGTGTGCCGACACATAATGGCATGAAATATTTATTTTCTTTAGCAACAAAATATTCTAATTGTTTATTATGTATTTTTATTAAATTTTTTGAAATTCGTTGAGAAAATTATTTATTAATTTAACGAAAAGAGAGTTTTGAGATATACCATTAGCATAGAAGCTGTATCGTGCCGATATCTTGTTGGCACGATACAGCATGCTAGATACGATCTATACCGATTGGCATTTAAATCCTTGATCACGGTACATATTTCAAGAGTTCCTAACATGATCGAGCAACCTATATATTGACCATGATTAACAAATTCAAAGATATCTTCAAATTCTAAATAAGATCATCTTCTCGTAGTAATAAAAATTTATTCATGCTGAACACTGAAAATCAATTCAAACACATGATCAAATATCTCGTGACAACAGAGGAATTTGCAGAATTATTCACTTACCTACCAAAAGTGTGACACAATTCCAATATTCATATCTTATAAGCGGTTCAAAGTGAAAAACATACATCATTTTCCTCAGATCCATCAGAAACTCTTTGGATTCAGTAAAGCCAGCAGTATAACTTACAAATAGCAGTTGATTTAATATTTGCTTCAAAATGACTAGGCCCAACATATTTACAAAACCTTTAAAGCCTTTCCACATAACATCGGATGATCCAATAAACATCAACAATTCCAATAAAGGATTTTTGTTCCTACTAAGTGAACAAAAGAAGACTGGCCGGCCTCCTCATGTTTCAGGGTACACGATGTTCAGCCAGAAGGAAAGCATCCAAATACTTTACACTTCAGTGTATCAAGTATCAGTGTATCAAGTATCATCGACAATATAAGCAGCAATTAGCCTTCAAAATTGCTAATAAAGATTTAAGATAGCATTTAAAATAACAGCAGCTACAAACAACCAATCAGATACAACTGCGCCTTTAGATAAACAAACATTATTGAAGGCACTGATTTGATCATTATTCTCTTCGTGAAATTTCATATTGTGACAGTGATTAGAACACGAGACAAAGATTTTAACTAACTTGCTGAACATTCACCTTCAAACATCCTCACCACCAGAATGGCTTGAGGCGCCATCCACACTCTTCAAACCCTCAGCCATCATTCGTGCCCGATTCTGCGCCTGCCTCTCCACGGCCACGAAGTACAAGCCTACACAATCAAGATGAACAATTATCAACAAAGAAAGACACAAGAATTGCTGAAAAAATCATCTGAAATGGAAATGAAAATTAATTTGCCTATGGAAAGACCGCATACTTATTGCGCTCCCGATCGCGCATGCCCACAGAATCCGCTGTGACCACTTCTCGCCCACGGCTCCTCTCGCCATCATCGGAGATCTCAAGAGCTAACCTTTACTGTTGGATCCAAAACAACATCAATTAAAACAACCCTAACTACAGAGTTCGAGAAACAATTTTTTTGTCTCTGAATTTGGCACTCCCCACCCCGATGGTTTAGCTCATTTTCACTTTATCATCCTGTGGTTCATAAAGTTGCACTTAATTATTCCGTAGTTTTATCTCTATTTTTATCCAAAAAAATCTAAAAAAAAACTTCAATTTGCCCCCCTGTGATTTTGCGTATTTTCAGTTTGGTATCCTGTGGTTTGAAGTGTTTCAATTTGCTACTCTGTAGTTTTACTTTATCTCGCCGTTGAGACCTGTTGTTACGTAGGGTAGTAAATTGATATATTTTACAAACCATAGGATGGCTATATGAAAATATAAATTAGTAAAATGCTACAATTTGTCACCCTGTGGTTTGTAAAATATATTAATTTACTACCTTATGATTTATAAATTTTACCAATTTAGTACCATACTTAACAGCAGATCTTAACGGCGAGATAAAAGTAAAACCACAATATAGCAAAGTGAAAATGCGCTAAACTACAGGGGGACAAATTAAAGTTTTCTTAAAAATCTACTATCAAATAGGGTAGCAAAGTAAAATTTTTTGATAAATAAAGGATAGTTAAGTGAAACTTTTTTGAACCGCAGGGTGACAAAATAAAAATGAGCTAAAACCACATAATAGTAAAGAGCAACTTTTGAACCATAGAATGGCAAAGTGAAAATGACCTAAACCACATGGGGGGCAACTTGAAGTCTAGCCCTCTAAAATTTCAAGTTACTATAGAAAGATATTTCAGTATTTTATATTCAACACTAACTCTCACGCCTGAATGTAAACTTACGGTACGCAAAAGGAGATGAAATGAGACGAGAAAAGTCGAGACCTCCTACTCTAATACCATGTGAAACAACCGCTTATCTCTAAGGCCTAGTTTGGTAATGCGGAGACTAAAACCACAACTAGAACGTTTTGGAAGGTCCAAAGAATTCCAAAAGCGCTACAAATCTTTCCTCCTTTTTATACTATAAAATTGCGGTGGCAAACGCCGCCGGAGAATCATGGTTACCACCATCGGAGAAGCATGTAACCAAGGTTCTCCAGTGGTGGCAGTTGCTACTGCAACTTCATAGTATAAAAGAGCTTTTAGATTTTTTGGGGGCTTCCACTGCATTACCAAACTAAACCTAAAACTGAATCCACCCATTACATCCAAAATTAGCCTGTCACTTTAACTTATATTAAGATTGAAACTTCTCAGATATCAAATGAAAACAACTATCATCTCTAAAAGCTTAAGCTCCCAGGGAACGGCATTATAACAATATACACGCAATCAAATCGGCCAATTGTAACCCTAACTTAGATTATAGCCAATTTAGTTTAACGAAAGTACCATTAAATAGTCATAGGAGATACAGGAAAAGGCAGGGACAAGTAGAATCCAAATGGAGAACGACTACCAAGGTCAAATTTGATCAGGAAAACACCAATTTTTTGTAAAAAGAATCGTTTTTCTTTAGGAAGATCGCGAAAATGGAGAGGAAAGGCCAGGGTTTTGAAGTGGGTTTTGTACAAGGTGCGTGGATGAAAACCTACCGCGCAATCACGAGCAGGGCGAGCCCCGCCGCCTCCGCCGACGATCTCCGCCGCCGCCGCCGCTGGGAGAGGTGGAGCCCCAGAGAGAGAGAGAGAGAGAGAGAGAGAGAGAGAGAGAGAGAGGGTGGGAGCGAAGTGGAGAGGAAGAGGAGGGTTTTAGGGTAAAGGAGAGAGAGAGAGAGAGAGGGGGGGGGGGGGGGGGGGGGGGGGTTGGTTCATGGACTCATGGCGGCTTAAAAGAAAGGCGAAGTCAATGCACCGCGTGTGCCACGTCATCTGTGGACCAAACCAATCAGAACGCAAGGCCTTTTCAGGGTGGAAAATGTACGGAGGCCCCTCTACTATTGGCAATTCGGAAACGGCCCGTCAGCTTCTATTTTTTTTTTTTTTTTTTTTTCATTAAGACCCCTCTTACCTTTTATATTTTTCTACATTTGAGTTTTCATTCTAAATTAAATTGAAAATTTTATCAAATTTAAAAACCCTATTAGTTATTAACCACTATCTAATTAGTATATATTTTGCTTAAGAGGAAGACTCAATTACATAATTTAATAAATTTTAAAAAAAACTAATTGCCAAAATTAAAAGTTCAGAATATCTTTCGACAAAGTCTAAAGTAGGAATATCAACAGATCCGATTCAGGACGAAATTTTCAAAACCCAAATCCGAAATCTAAACCCGAGCCGACAAATTTTGAATATTTATATTCAAATTCAAACCGAACCAAAAATCTGAAATCCAAAATAATTAGGGCAATGCTAGGTGTACACCCCTTTTGGATGTACATCAAACACCCCACCCCATCCTGGGATGGGTATACCTCCACTCGTCACATCGAGTAAAATTCATCCCACTCCATGATAGAATGGGGTGTAAAATATACACCCCAAAAAGAATGTACACTTATATATACCCATATATATATATATATATATATATTATACAATAATATAAAATGAATTCGAATTCAAAACGATTCAGATTCAGATCGGATATGGACAAAATTCATGCCTGAATCCAAATTTCCCGGATTTGCATTTTTTTAATACCTGTATTCGAAATCATATCCGTTTAACATCAACAAATAACAGTGAGTTCAAATTGGAATAAAATTTCGGATATCTGAACCCACTGACATCCCTATGCAGAAGATCTGGATCCCTATGCAGAAGATCTGGAAACTACAGTCTGTAACCACATGAAAATACATAAATTCCTTCTTTTTTTTTTGGTGGGGGGGGAGGGAGGGGGCATATATTAGGCCCAAGAGTTCAACCTCACCATCATGGTTCACTCAGACAAGTAAATAACCATTACATTTCCAACATAAAAACACTAGTAGTAATATTTATAGGCAATATGCGATAAGCAAAAGCATCATTTAGTTGCCGATAATTCGCGGCCCTACAAGACTGTCTGCTTCCTGTGCAGTGTAGATGTCTTGAACCTCAGCTTTCCTGGGTCCCTTTCGCTAGTCAGCTTTTGCGATAAAGTTTTCGCCCGTCGAGGATTGTTACACTCCTTCTAGATCAGCTGGTAGACGAAAGTTACGAGAAATTCCGGAGTATTCCGATTGCATACTCACCACCTGAACCTCCACGCCAGAAAGACTCGGCTTCTTGCTTTTCCGACGAAAGAGTCCCCACAGAGAAGGCAGACTGGATCTTTTCTTCCTCTTCCGCACCTCTTCGGCCCAATCCTGCAGAGATGTCTGCGTCGCCTCGTTGAATATCACGGCATTATACGTGTCTCCCATCTGAAATATGATAAAATTCTGTCAGTAAGAACGAACAAACATTCACATTCACATTCAACGACAGTTGGATCCGTGTTATTGCAATTCGGAAGTAATTCAAGTGATCGTAGAAGTACGGGACTTTTCTTGAAAGACGAGTTCGGGCCTTTCCAAAGGGAAGTTGTTTTCAGAAATTGAGCTTACAGCTAGGAAGCAAATCTCCTCAGCGTCGTTGTGGCCAACGTCAGAACTGATATTTCTACTTTTACTAACTTGATTATGGCCAAATTCAATTACATCTAACTAAACACCCCATATGTGGTTGCTTAGCTCTGGTTTCTGAAACAGCTTCTTTATCACAGGAGCGAAAAACATGTGTTTGACAAATGAAAAATCTAGCACTTCTAGTTATTGCCGGTAGCCACAACGAGTTTCTGTGATCAGTCCTACTCAAGCTGCACTTCTGCGGAAACTACAGAAAGAGAAAATTTTGATTTCCGAATAACACGTAGGGTTAGTACCTGAGTAACAATGGCATACAAAGGAAGAGTACTGTAGCTGCAGAGCACTTGTATGATCACACTGCCATTGATACAACAACAGATTAAATGTTGGTAAAAAAGAGAAAAAAAAAAAAAAACGTGTTCGCATAATTGGATGTAACAAACCCTATAACAAGTCTGGGGATCAGATAGCGAATACTTTCCATGATGCACGAGTCAAACCCATAGGTGGTCTGCAAAATTTTAGGACACGATTAGCGGCCAAGTATTTCAAGGCAAATTCAACCACCTGTTCGCCTGGCGTCTTGAGCAGCTTCTCTATGCGAAGAAGCAATAGCCAAGTGTCGGACAACCAAAATGTCCAGAGCTTTTACTTTGGTGGGAAGCTCATTTGAGCTTTTCGGCCCAAAAGCATAAGCTAAAATTTGAAACTTTTGCCTTTGATATAGCAGGAGGCTTTGGATCTTAATTACAAAGTAGAACAAGTGCTTAGAACAGTTCTTTGTCACAAAAAGCACTTTTCCAAAAGCTCCATCCAAGGCGAATAAGGCCCCAAGAGAAGTTCCCCGATGCAGTTACCCATATCCAGAAGAAAAATGCAATCTCGAAGGAGTTTTGAAATAAGATGAAATGGATCAAGTAAAGGACGATGCGCGGCCGCCGGAACCAGAAATGCTCGTCAGAAGGCCTCACTCTTGGTGCTTCGTGTGTTTCATCATGTAGCTTCTCCGCCACCTCTTGAGCCAGCCGAGTTATTATGTGTTCTAGCTTCGCACCAACTATGAGCAGAAGCTAACAATTTTCTCGAAGTCAGTCTAAAATGTATTAGTTAGGTAAAAAATGTACATTCCTCACCTGACCGATAGACTTTTTGAGATGGGTACCAGGAATCGATGAATTTTGATTTTACTATCTAGATTTTAGTATTTATAACTTGAGAAAATTCTGTCAAGTTCTGTCGAACTCAACGGTTTCGCCTAAAAAGAATCACAGAAAATTCTGTCAAGTAATATAATATTCCATCAAGCAACAGAACATTCAGTTAGGCTATACAATCTATTCTGTTTAAAAAAAAAAGTTAAAAAAAAGTACTGTTAATGTTTTGACTCGAAGAGGCGATTAGAATCAAATATACTGTAAGGCTAGATATTTAAATCAAAATTCTAAAATTTAGATTCCCGATTGTTTATGAAAATTGGAAATCAAATAAAAGCTCAACTTGCTATTTAAGCTATAGCCTCGTAGCGAAAGAGACACTGGCAGAGTAAATTATTTTAACATCGAAGTAATATTCTAACAGAGCTCTCAATACTTACAAGAAGAGGCAGGAAAGATAACCAGAAGTATGTGTGCCATCCTGCATTGCAACATAAATTATGAAAAAGATTGGACTTCGCAACCACAACATAAAATACACTAATTTAGGATTGACGGAAACATGCGCATTTATAATAAAATTTTCCAGCAAAACTAAATATAAAATATAGAGATACTATCCAAAGCGACCTATGTAAACTATAATGTAGCCGTCTCCCACGAATGATCTGAGAAATTTTCTGAAGGAAAAGAAAAGGAAAGAAAACCTTAATCTGGATAGCTGAATCGTATTGAACTACATTAGCTAAGTGGAAGGTTACTTTCGACTCAAACCTCACTGAGTTATGATGCGTATCAAATTCATCGTTCAGAATTTCCAATAATAGTTTTTAATTTACCGCTCATTTATCTTTCCATTGCCATTCCAAGGATCCATTAGCATGAGAGGACAATTATGTATTTGTTAACAAAAACATCTCTATTGCACCAAATTGTGTTGTTAAGTAAAAGATGTTCAGGAAATTTTTTTTTAAAAAGGCAGAATAATTAAGACAACAACAACTCCAACTGCACTATATATGGCCTCTAATTCATTTTTCTCACAATGTAGTAAATCACTTTGGCCTCATAGACATAATATCCTACAAGGGCAGAATAATTAAGTTTTCACAATAGCTAAAAATTCAAATGCCCAGGTCGCAATTCAATTAACGAAAAAAAGAAAAGAAAAATTTTGACACCATACAAGTTATGAGTTACGGCACCTAAAAGTGCACCAAAAAAAAGCACTAGAAGCACTATTATTAATTTGACTGTAAGTAGACAGAAACTCAAACCTAAGCACAAATTCTTAACCACAGAAAAAAAAAAGCTAGCAATTATTTCTAACTTACCATTCACATTCAGCAACAGGAAGATGACGACAAAGAGCCAGAGATACCAGCTACATATGAAATTTGTATGTTCAAAATACCAGCCACCCTTAAAAGCGAGATCACTTTCGAGAACGAATATCAAATATGCTACATATTACAGAAATTACCTTATGCCAACAACTTTTTTAAAATCATCCTCAAGAGCACGCATCATGTAGTTGTGAAAATCAAACTCTGGATTTCTCGGACAGTGAGTCTCATATAATAAAAAAAATTAACAATTCATGAATGTCCTCTCCAAGTAGTAAAACCACGTGCAGTAAATACAAGAAAATCGACCATCGCAATTTCGAATGCTGTTGAGCTTCTTACCATGATGAATCCTGCTCTTAATGCTCTGTAATCTGATTTCGAGACCGAATCATGAAATTGCTTGACGAAGGATATCTACAATCAACAAGGATCAAGAACTTATGAACTAAATAGTTAAAGAATAAAATCTCCAGGAAAATAGTTGTTTCTGTAAATCTGGCTTTATAGGATGCTACCAATAAAGATCGTGAAAGAATAAAATCTTCAACAAAATAATCAGACGTCTAAATTTTGTTTTGTGGTAAAAAAAATTTGTCAGTGCTGAACACAATTCATTTGCAGATAGTGGAGATAAATGTACGAGTAATTGGTAATGCTTTTAGGTTGCACTATTTCCAAAAAGCACTCAGAATATCCTCGATAATACTTTTGCAACCTATGAAAATGGCCAAATAATTTCCCTGCAAAGCACAAAAACCATCGCTCTATAGATATTCCAGATGTTAGCAGATAAGGATGCATGTTTACAAGGTAGTTTTTCACGATTAATAGTAAATTGAATGATTTTGCTCAATTCTTAATGATATTATGTATACAGTTCATACCTTTTCGCAAGTTCTTACTTGTTAAGTTCGACATAATGCTGGTGCAATAAAGATTGTATTCTATTTATCAAAATTTGAAACAGATGTGAATACATCCGGCATCTGATTCATATCCCAATCTATATTAATCAAATATGGCTTTCAAAACTTGTATCACTTAATATTCCCATCAGTGTTCTGATCTGGTGAAGAGATATGGATATGAATATGGTTTAACAACTACCTCGTTGGTTTTCGACCTATGCAATAACAATAATGCCGAAAAGTTTACATGAAAAAGCAAAATAGTATGGAAATGAGACATAATAAAGGGTATCTTTAACATTTGATGGTGGCTTCCATGTCATTTTTTCACATAAAATGCAAATCTTAGTGTTGGAATTAAGCCGTTTACTGCAATTATAGTGTCCCCCTGCCGAGGCGCGCTATACAAAATTTCCATGCCAGCAGCATATCAATCCCTGGTGTCAACAACCCAAGTAGCGACACCCAGTGCTAACTAGTACTTCGTCTTTTTAACTAAATTTAAACCATACTAAAGTTGAAAATTGCAGTCGTAAGAAATTCTATCAAAGTAAAAAAAAAATAAAAAAAAAGACATAAAAAGTAATATTAAGATTAGCCAAGATCTCTAGTGAGTGAGAGAATGAGTTCTCATTTTAGCATTTCCTAGCACATAAGAAGGGAAGGAAAGTAAGGCAAAGCAGTTCATATTGGACAAATTAACAATTCCTTTGAAAAGAATAAGAAATATCAGAAATTGATTGACTTATTTAATTAATAAACATAACATGTCACATGCCATACAAGCTAAGAGCGATAACTTACGATCCAGCCTACAACAGCTGACCTACTCCAAAATCCCACTGCACGCTCCGTGACAAACATCGTGAGCACGCCTGTGGTGTTCATTTGTTGGTTTTTGTGCTTCTTCTATTTTAAAAAACAGGAAAAGAAAAAGAAGCCGACACCATAAATAAAAGTAAATCAAGAAAACTTAACAAAAACAAGGATATTACCTATATTCTGTTTTGGGATCTCCCGCTGAATTCCTTTCTCCCAGTGCTTCCACTCTCTAATCTACACAAAATTCAAAAAGAAAAAAAAAGGAAAAAACATTGGTTCCTTTATCTAGCAATGTTATTTGTGCTCAGAGCCTCGAATGAAGATATACCTTAGCTCCTCCTAGAACCATTGTTGAAGCACTAAAAATAACATGGACAACCGCAAGTACAAAGATAAAGATGTGCAGTTGGTGTAGTGCCTCAAGCGATAACAACGGTTTCTCGTTCTACAATCAGAAGAAGACGAATAGATCGAGTCAAAGTATCAAAAGAAATTTGTAACCAGTTTAAATAGATAAATAGTTCATTCTTAAAGCCAATCAAATTGTAAAGGGCCTTCTCAAGCATATCTAGCAGGAGGGTTCACTATTCTGTAGAAAACCAATTTACTAAATAAAGTAATGCATCTTGATTAATCTAAATTTTCAGCGGAGATTGCTCGTTTGTCTTAATGAGCTCAGAAATGCGGGGAGTAGAAAAGGCCTCTAAAGTTTACTTCCTAATAATGGACGAGGAAACGTAGAAAATCAACATCTATACTGAACCAACTCCAGTTATTCTCTTCGAGGCAGTTATCATGATTACTTTTGCAGCAAACTTCGAGACAATTATCATGATTACTTTTGCAGAAATTCATATAATTCCTTAGTATAAATTTGGGCGAAGAAAGGAGGCATCACATAAAGCGTGCTAATAAAATTAAAGAAAAAGGCAAGAAATTTAAAAGCTAGAATGTAGGATAACCCCAATAGATAGCACAAATTTCACAATGTACCCTGAAACATTAGAACTTATACATTACCCTCTTAAGAAGCAAAGTGGCAGGCATCAAATAAGAAATACTGGAGGAAGGAAAAGCGACAGAAAACTTGTAGTTTAAGGGTGGGGTAGAAATTAGTCTCAACTTTTCAAGATGGCACAATGAAAATCATGATATTTGCCTTTATTTAAATGATTGTTTATAATTTTACAAAAAAAGATTCCAGAAGTCACAAAAATTCCACCTTGCTTGCGCAATAGTCGGCACCGGATACTTCGGACAAGAGCCTCCTTGTATTCCACTTCTGCCCATTATAAAGTCCTAATTGGCCATAAGTTTCTTGAGTAGAGGCGGCACTTTCCTTCTCGCATGGAAGCATGTGAGATAAGAAACTTTCTGGGACGCAAACGTGGCTAGCAAAACCTTGGAAGACGGTTAATAGAAGAGAAATGAATCCGAGAAGCATTAACTCTGCATGCAAACATAAAACATCCCAATTACGTTCTAAAAAATCTTTTGCTAAACTTTCTTTTTACCATAAAGCCTTAATTAATAAGAAAACAAGAAGATAAAATAATAGATGCTAACAATGCAACACCTAAAATATTTTAAAATTTTCTTTTTCCAGCACACAAATGCTAATGCAGCTGGAAAGTCGTTTCCGAACATCTCAGCGAAGTAGATGAAACTAGAAAACTTTTAGGTAGAGGAAACATATATAATAAAATAAAATAAGGAAAAAAAATTGCAGAGTTGTTAGGATCCGTTGAAATAGAAACTACCCACGAGTTCTCCAATTAAATCCTGGCCATATTAGCTAGCAAATTTTTACACATTATGTACAATTTGATTAAAAAGTTTTGATCTAGAAAGAGATAAATATTACTTAATAACAGCAAGTGCGACAAAAAGAGTTGAGGAGCAGGCGGTCTAAATGTTCATGAAGGAAAATGACTGTGTACCAAATTATAGAATTACATGAAATGAGTCTAAATGATGATAAAATGCACATCTCTTAAGTAAAAGTAGGCAAGCTTTCCATTTAGCAAATATCACCTATGATCTAAACGGTACTAAAACAAAAGAAAGTAGAGTTTCAAACCATGCTAACCTTCTTTTAATTTCTCTAAAGCCCGAACAAGTGCATCTTGCTGCTTTTTCTTTAAGAACTGCATCATTTACAAGCGAATAAAGTTAATAAACGACCCATAGAATTTAAACAAAATAATGACATTTTTCTTAGAATTATGAGCAAAAGCAGCACACTGCTCTTGTAGTCATTAAAAGTACGGTGATCAGTTTACTCTTTACTGCATTTAGAAAGCTAATTTAACATAAGCAAGAAATGTTTCATCAATTGATCTCTTAGGGAAAAGTATAGTAAATCTAACCAATATAACTTGGTCGAAATCTTGGTTGGAAGTTTCATATATTCCTCTGAGTTACTTTAAAAAATATATAAATGAAAAAAGTTCCTCTCGTCATTACTGGTAGCTCCCTTTAGGCCTATCACTACTCTTTCATAGCATTTCCTCACAATGACAAACCTTTTTATGGCGTGCAGTTTCTATAATTATAATTATTTATTTTGATGTTCAGTAGGAATTAGCAATTCATAAACAACAAATACATCAGTAATTTTACGACAAAATATATAAAAACATTTTCAAAATTCTATGTAGGTTTTGTAAAACATTCTCAGGTAAATACTAAATATGAGTCTAAATTACTAAGACTCTGTACATTTTGTACAAATGTCTAGCCTGAAGTATAATTTGAAAATTGCATAAATGCCCATAACTTTACCACTAAATGCTCAAGAATTGAGTTGTTTTGCTCGGGTCATGTCACGTTGCATAGTGTTATTTCCAAGTCAGATGAATCCTTGTGTTGATTTTTCATATTTCTCTCGCTAATATTTTATCGTGTTCGCGTCGTGTTATCACGCCATTTTTCGAATTCCTGCCCTCACTTGGGGTTAGACTTTGGGATGCAAATTTAGTACCTTTTGACAAGGAAACAAAACCAAGTTAATTGCACCATTAATCTCCAACTTTTACCAAGTTTTTCATTTTAATATCCAAACTTCGGGTTCTTAATGTCTATTAGTTATTCAATCGAGTCGTTCCTGTCAAAGGGCACATTAGTACATAAACAAGTTTTTGTGTGGCGCAGCAATGTCGCTTCGTTCTGATGGGGATAGTCTTCTTTAAAGACACTATTTCATTGAAACAACTAGCATAGATGGTAGGAACCCAATTGCAAAAAATAATAGATGGGAAAACCATCGTAAATCTCGGAGTACTAAAAATTGGGAACCAACAAAACAAATAACTTAGGAAAAAAAAAAAAAAAAAGGGTAAGCTACACAAATAGTTGTCAAACTTTGGTGAGAGTTGCACTTTGGTCCCCGAATTTCAATTTGTTACACTTTAGTTCTTAAACCATAAATTCCATATACAATATGGGTATATGATAGATCTTCTCTATCTATCCTATTCATTGGTACCGGTCATTGATACTGAAAAAATTGTCTCATTTGTTCGAACTTATGATCTGAACGAGTCGCACATACACCCTAGTACATGTTCCTCGACGCTGAGGACATCCTCTAAGAGCGGGAGAAAATCATGTCCTATCTCACTCAGGCTGAAAAGCCCCAACAACCATCTTCATGTCATCCAGCCCCTTGTGCTATCGTTATTTTAAGAAAAAAGAAGTGGGAACTGATTGCTGCCCGCCTGATAGTTTGAGGGTTGAAGCATAGTCCAATTTATCCCAAAAAGAGCGATAAATGCGCCAAAACCACCTGAACCTCAGCCCATTTGCAACTAGTCACCTGTAGCTTAAAATTCTGCAAGTGGCACCCAAACTTTCAAACTTTTCCAAGTAACCACCTAAATCTATATTCCATGAATTTGATCCGGGACGATCAAAATTCTGGATAAGTTTCAACCATTGAGAATAGGGAGAGGCGGTTACAACTACTCCGGATAAGTCTCAACCATTGAGGATAAGGCGGAGGCAGTTACAACTACTTCGGTTAGGATAAGGATCGAGGTAGTTTTAGATGGATCGGGTTGTAAAACCAAATTGGATAAAGCTAATTTGGTTAAGAATAAAATTGTTATTTTTCTTATCTTTTGTAAGCCTAAGGGCTATAAATAGGGGTCTATTGGCTCTTGTAAAGGCATTCTAGTTAGAGAGTAAAAATAGAAAACTCTTCCACATAAAAATATATTTTTCGTTTTTTTCTCTCATCCGGTTTCAGATATCCATCGGGGAGGCGTTGCGACATTGCCTCATCCTCCGACGGATCAAGTGGTATCAGAGCGCCAGATCTTGGCGTATGGTGCGAACCAGAAGCATCTACAAAACTACCAGCGAACAACTCTCCGTCCTCGACATCTTCCGCAGGCCATCGACGAGGAAAACGAAGAGCCCGCCTACCATGTCCGCAGACGAGCAGATAGCGACACCGGCCGACCTTGCCGCCAAAGTTGCGACGTTGTCTGACGACATGAAGACCGTCTTAGATTGGATCAAGGCCCAATCTGCAGCACCATCGGCAATACCGGTGGAAAAGAGCGGTCGACTCTCAGGAACTCCTCCAAAGGCGCATGTGATGCCGATGAAGGGCGCTGCCGAGGGTACCTCGGGTGCGCGAGACGACGACGACTCTGGCGAGGATGGAAGCATCGCTCCGTCGCTTGCAGAAGGAAGGTCACAACCGTTCAAGGTTGAGGCCAAGATCGAGATCCCCAACTACGACGGCACTGTCGACGCTGAAAAATTGGACGCCTGGCTCGACCAACTGGAGACGTACTTCGACCTCTACAACTATAGTAGAGCGAACAAGGTAATTTTCTCAAACTTAAAACTTGTAGGTCATGCATTGACTTGGTGGAAGGTCATTCTCCAAACTTCCACCAATGAGGATTTTACCTGGAGTCAGTTTAAACGATTAATCCGCCAGGAATTCTACCCTATGGGGTACGAAGAAGAGCGATGGAAGCGCTGGCATGTCCTGCGCCAAAGGCGCGACCAGACTGTGCAAGACTACACCACCGACTTCCGGCGCCAAGCATTGGTGCTTGGCATCTCCCTTGACGATCCACAGATTTTTCGCAAATTCACTGCCGGCCTACAGGAGCGTATCAATGATGAGCTCCGCCTCTTCGGTGTTCGTGATATCGCCTCGGCAAGCCAAACAGCCATGGCGATCGAGCGGAAGAATAAACTATCTCGCAGAGAGAAGCCTTTTAGGAAGTTTGCCGAGGGCTTCAAAAAGGCCAAAAATAAGGACTCTAAAAAGAAGGGCCCATCTGACTGTTTTGTACTGTGATCATTGTAAAATCACAGGACATGTCAAGAATCAATGTTGGAAGCTCCATCTAGAGTTGAGACCGAAGAAGAAGGACGATCGTGGCAGACGCACAACAGCAACGACAACGACGATGGCAGCATCGACAAGTGATACTCCTACCTTAATCGGACGGATTGACCAAGCGGACACTAGTTTGTCTCTGATGGCTATGCCGAAGGAGACAAGCCTGTGCCCGTCAAATCCAACTGATAAGAGAGGAGTTGTTCACTTTCTGAGTTCAAGTCAAGAATGAGGTGATCAATGTTATTATCGATCCCGACAGCCAAAAGAACTTGATCTCATAGAACCTAGTTCAAAAACTGGGTTTGTCGACTACACCACACCCACACCCATATCCATTGGGGTGGATCAACAACAATATCGAGATGAAGATCGATCGCCAATGCAAGATGAAGTTTGCAGTGACTGGCATCTATATCGATGAAATGGTGTGCGAGGTTGTGCCGCTGAACATTTGCAACATCATCTTCGGCAGTCCCTACCTATGGGACCGCGACGCTATCTTCTTCCGTCGCCCTCAGCAATATCAATTCATTAAGAATGGACAAAATTTTTAGTCACCACAGAGCCACTGTCAACAACAACTATAGACCTAGTAACCGCTTGCCAGGCCAAGAGGATGATCAATGCCTGTCAAAAGTTTGCCTTACTGGTCATAAGGCCAGTTGAATCGGAGGAGGCAAACGGCAAGGTATTGAGCCTAGCATGCAAAGAGAGAACGGACGACGTCGCCAGGTTGATAGGTGAGCATCAGGATCTGTTCCAAGAAGTCCAGGGACTGCCACCAAAGCGAACCGTAGAACATGAGATCCAATTGATCAGCGACGCTCCGTTACCGAATCTCGGCATGTACCGAAACTCGGTAATGGAGAATGAGGAGATAAAGCGACAGGTGACCGAGTTGCTCGAGAGTGGTGCTATCAAACCGAGTAGCTCCCCCTGTGGCTCCCCGATCGTGTTGGTGCCAAAGAAAGATGGCGGGTGGCGAATGCGTATCGACTACCGCGTCCTCAACAAAATCACCATCAAGAATTGGTACCCCTTGCCGCGGATCGATGATCTCTTGGACCAATTGAAGCATGCTCGCTACTTCACCAAACTGGACCTGAAGTCAGGCTATCATCAGGTTCGAGTCCGAGAGGATGACACCTGGAAGACCGCATTCAAGACGCGACAATACCTGTTTGAATGGCTCGTCATGTCGTTCGGCCTTTGCAACGCATCGGCCACTTTTATGCGGCTGATGAACGACGTTCTACGCCCCTTTCTTGATGACTTCGTGATCGTCTACCTTGACGACATCCTCATCTACAGTCCATTGTGGGAGGAGCATCTGGCCCATGTCGAGAAGATTTTCATACTGCTCGAGGAACACCAACTCCGGTTAAACCCTAAAAAGTATGACTTTGGCAAGCAAAGCCTGGAGTATCTCGAGTTCGTGGTGGGCGGCAGCGAGCTTCAGATCGACCCAGACAAGGTCAGGGCCATCAAGGAGTGGCCTCGGCCCAAAAATGTGACGAAAGTGCGAAGCTTCATGGGTGCTTGTCAATATGTCCGAAAGTTTATAAGACATTTTTTTGTCCTACCTGCCCCTCTACATGCACTAACAAAAGCCAACCAAAAATTCAAATGGGGTTCGAAACATGAGGACACATTTCAACTTTTGCAACGGAAGATATGCGAGGCGCCTGTCCTTGCCCTACCAAATCTGCAACGACCTTTCGAGTTGGAGGCAGACGCGTCGGGATATGCTATGGGGGCTGTCTTGATGCAAGACGGTCGGCCTGTGGCGTACTACGCTGAGATGTTTCAAGGAGCTCAAAAGAACTACCCGACTTACGACAAGGAACTCTTGGCACTACACCAGGCAGTAAAGCATTGGCGAATCTACCTCCTAGGCAAGGAGACAGTGATGCACACAGACCACCGCCCACTACAATATCTCCAAACGCAATCCAAATTGCAACAGGCACGATACATGAAGTAGATGACGTACTTGCAGCAGTTCAATCTGGTGATCAAGTACAAGAAAGGTGCTCACAACAAGTTGGCTAATATGCTATCACGACCACCGGTGACAGCAGTTTGCTTGACGACATTAATGCAGATTCAGCCAAATTTTCATGACTATGCCAGTTTGTATGCAGAAGACTCAGATTTTCGAGTGGCGCTGGCCGACACCGAAGCAGGACAACCTACCGAGTTTGCCTTGCAAGGAGGTCTACTGTACAAAGGTGCACTACTATGTGTGCCTAGAGATGGTAATCGAGCACGATGGATCCGAGAAGCCCATACCTCGAAGGTGGCAGGTCACTTTGGGGTGAACAAAACCTTGCAGAATCTCCAGTGCTATGTCTATTGGCCTCACATGCAAAACGATGTGGCACGATTTGTGAAGGGATGCGTTTTGTGCTGCACATCCAAACCCGCTAATCGAAAGGTGGGCCTCTACACTCCTCTTTCGGTGCCGACTTGTCCTTAGGAAAGTATCTCCATGGACTTCTTAGGAGGCCTTCCGAGGACCCGACGGGGACACGACTATCTTTATGCGGTGGTCGATCGGTTCTCCAAAATGATAGCACTTGTGCCGTGCAAGAAGACAATCACCGGCGAGGAAACAACTCGGCTGTTCTTCCAACACGTTTGGACACATTTTGGGCTACCAAGCTCGATTGTATCTGACCGTGACAGCCGTTTTCTAAGCAACTTTTGGCGGTCCTTGTGGTCCATGATGGACGCAAAGCTACAACGGAGTACGGCTTTCCATCCTCAAACCGATGGGCAAACAGAAGTGGTCAACCGGACAGTTGTACATCTGCTGCGAGGATATAACGCTCGACATCCCAAGACTTTGGACGAGAGCCTTCCGTACCTGCAGTTCGCCTTCAATCGAGCTATACACAGTTCCACTAGCAAATCTCCCTTGGAGGTGTGCTTAGGTTACTTACCCCCCAGCCCTTTCGACTTGTCGTTCACGGTCGAGCAACCGCGGACCACCAAGGAAGAAGGTGAAATGGCGAAGGCACGACGGTTCTTAGAGGGTATTCAGAAAGTGCATAGCGAAGTGGAACGACAGCTGCAAAAATCTCAGCAGAAGTATAAAGAACGACATGACCGACATCGGGTGAAAGGCGACTTCCAAGAGGGTGATCTAGTCTGGCTCCATCTCAGCAAAGAGCGCTTGAAAGACGAGGGTAAGAAGCTTAAGCCCATCCGTTATGGACCTTTCAAGATCGTGCGCAAGATTGGTGAGAATGCGTGTCAACTAGAGCTGCCCGCATACATGAACATGTATTCGGTCGTCAATATCGAGAATCTAAAGTCTTTCGAGCCGTCAATGCTAGACGATGAGCCCGGAGAAGTACTGCCACCTATGGAGGATCTCGTGGTAGAACGTGAAGAGCAGCTAGCTGATGATACTATTCTGGAACACAAGGTCACAACGACACGCAAAGGTGAACGTGAAGCCTTCCGTATTGGACGGAAAGGTCATTCCGTATTGGACGGAAAGGTCAAAAGCCAAGTGCCGCTAAGTGGTTCACAAAGGAAGCTGGAGAAACCCAATTTCCTTGCTTGCAATTCTAGATCCAGCAAGTGCTGGTTCCTCTCAAAATTTGGAGAGCCATGATTCGGAACGATCAAAATTCTGGATAAATTTTAACTATTGAGAATAGGGAGAGGCGGTTACAACTATTCCGGATAAGCCTCAACCATTGAGGATAAGGCGGAGGCAGTTACAACTACTTCGGTTAGGATAAGGATCGAGATAGTTTTAGATGGATCGGGTTGTAAAATCAAATTGGATAAAGCCAATTTGGTTAAGAATAAAATTGTTATTTTTCTTATCTTTTGTAAGCCTAAGGGCTATAAATAGGGGTCTATTGGCTCTTGTAAAGGCATTCCAGTTAGAGAGTAAAAATAGAAAACTCTTCCACATAAAAATATATTCTTCGTTTTTTTCTCCCATCCGGTTTCAGATATCCATCGGGGAGGCGCTGCGACATTGCCTCCTCCTCCGACGGATCAGAATTTAAGGAGACTAACATTAGTGATATAGTCTGGTAACATAAAAGGACCTTCTTGACTGCAAAATTCAATCAAGCAGTAGAAAAATCAATCTTATTGTTTGATTGCTAAGAATCCAGCCTAATATCTGTAGCATCAAGAAGACCAATCAATATGGTTAGCATCCGTTGATCATCGGGCAATTCATAAGTTTAGGCCAATCATATAGTTCTAATTACTGCAGTTGAGCCTCCTTACGCAGTTCCGATGGCAGTAGTTGAATTCAAATGCACCAAACCAAACATCATATTTGAATCTATATCCGATTAAAACTGCAGTCTGATTGCAATTACGTGCAGCCGAACAGTCCCGTGGATGGTTAGCTACAATCTGCAACCATCTCAAAGTTCACGTTCCAAATACTAAATAGGTGAAAACGCGCAAAACTTATCTGCACGATGAACCATTTTTCAAAAAATTGTCATCTATCTCTACAGACTTAGGGTACTATTCTGTATGCAATTCTTCCGTAACTATAAATTCATTAAAATAAATAATTAGCTCAAATTTCGAAGCGAAAGCGTCGTCGACTCACTCAAATCAAGCAAAATTGAAATTGAATAACCGACTCAAAATGGTGGATAGTTCAAGTAAGTTACTAACTATATTCTTATAAACTCTAAGAATAATAATAATAATAATAATGAGGAGGAGGAGGAGGAGGAGGAGGAGGATTATAATGCCTTTCCGAGGTAATGGATGAAGCGCTCGACGGCGAGGGAGATGGCGACGATGACGGTGCAGACGGCGGCGACCACCCACGTCGGCTCGAACTCCAGCGTGTCACGGGAAGAAGACATCTCTCTCGATTCCGACCTCTCGAAAAATGATCTCGATCTTGCTCCCTCTTCCTCTTCCTCTTCCTCTTACTCCAAGAGGAGGAAGAAGAAGAAGAAGAAGAAGAAGAAGAAGAAGAAGAAGAAGAAACCATTGGCACCCTCGTCGTCATGGGTATAAACCCTGGATTGGGGAAGGAGGAGGTGGAGATGGGTTTTGCAGGAGAAGAAAGGAATCAGAGCGCGCCAGGGTGGGTTGGGGGAATAAAGAGCAAGAGATATGTAGAGGAATAGAGAGAGAGAGAGAGAGAAAAGGGAAATGAAAGAGATCAAGGAGAGCCAAAGAAAAGCTGTTATTTTATATTTTAGGATTAATTTTATATGCTCCGGGAGGCGAGCAAATTTAAATAGGGAGCCTTCCGCAAAGGAAAAAGCTAATTGCAAAGTGCAAAGCTCTGAAATGTACATTTTACGTTCCATTCATCTTTAGGTGAGGTAAATTTTACTTTTCACTTTGAAGTGACGAGTGAATGAATATCCATCTTAGAATGGATTAGGTATAGAATGTACATCCCAAATTGGGTGTACATATAGCATAGCTCTTCGGCAGATGAAAATTTATTATCATCACTTTAATGTGATAGAATATTTGGCTGGAAAGGAATCTAAGAAGATTTGAAAACAAGAAGCGCAGTTTGAAAGGTTTGTTAGCTATTGTCCGATCCATTCGTATGAATTGGGTCTCGTTCTTTGCCTAAATTTTTTTTCATTTTTATTTTTTCCGTAACTTTTATTTTTCTCTTATTTTTCGAAGCCCAGTTGCTCCACCATTATAGCTAAGTTCATTTCTTATCACATGCTGCCTTTTCTTTAAAAAATGATTAATTTTATATAGTTCACTATAAACATATCGAATAATAGAATAATATATGATATATTTCTATCAAATTTAAATTTTTATATTTATTTTTTAAAAATTTTAAATTGTTCATATATATATATATATATTTCAGTTCTTTATATTTAATATGAAATATCAGTTTTGCCCTTTCAAATATGTTGCTTCAAAATTTTAAATTGTCGAATAAATATAAAAAATTATATTTTATATAAATATATTTGTTATTTGATATATTTTTAAAAATTTATATGCAATTAAATTTATATTTTATATATTAGATAGGGTGTTTTAATAAATCATATTAAAAAATAAAAAATATGTAAAAAAAAAAAAAAAAAAAAAAAAAAAGAGAAAATAGAAATGAGAGAGGTTGGTGAAGGAAAATTTGTTATATTTTATATATCATCTATATCTAATAGGTAAGGTATTTTTACATATCAAATTAAATAGTAAGAAATATGTACGGAAAAAAAAAGGGTGAAGAAAAAGTTATTATATTTTATAAATTATCTATATCTAACAGTAAGATATTTTTAGATGTGAGGGTTTTTTTTTTTTTGATAATATTGTAAAATCTGATTGAGCAATAATATTTATATATTTTTATTTTTGAGATGCATGATTTCCGTTCATCCCTTTAATGAATGAATTGTTTTACTTGTCATATTTTTTTTTTTTTGTAATTTTAGAGTAAATAATAATAACTTTTTAAATTTACATCCACCCAATTCAAGAGTTTAGATCATTTTTTAAAATTTTTTAGTACTAAAATAATAAAAAAAATATGATAAACTCAGTATGAATTAGTTATCTTTCAGATTAAAAAAATATATAAAATTTATATGCACTTTTAAAGTTTTAGTTGGTATTACTCTCAAATATCAAATATTATGTCAGATCAGTCAAAATATTAGTTTGATAAATAATTTTTCTCAAGAGATAAAGAGAGGAAGAGTAAATGAAGGAGAGAGTTCTTGTGATGGAAGAAGAGAGGTGAAGAAATGAATATTACTGTTGCATTTGTAGCAGCAGAAGGCCTAATTCTTTACTTTGCTTAATTACTTGCACAATCTAGTAACATTGGATTCTTTCCAATAATGAAAACAATTTAGGGTTCCAGTTTCTATTCCTGCCCAAGAATGCGACATGACTCGAATACGGTGATTTAATAAATTTTAAAAAATTATAATACAGATACAAAATAAACACTATTTATAAAATGCTAAATTACAGAAAACCTCCCTGTCATATCCCGCTTTTTCACTTTACCCCCTGTCATTAAAAAGGCGACAATCTGCCCCCTCGTAATTACCGAATTGTATTTAGGGGGCAACGACGTTAACGGGAATGGTAAAATGACGAAAATGCCCTCTCTTTTTTTCCGAAGTTTTTTTTTTTTTCCTTTTTTTTATTCCGAAGTTTTTTTTTTTTTTTAAGGATATTTTCTAAGGGTATTTTGGGTATATGAAATTATATTTTCAAAAAAAACTGACGGTCAACTGACGGTCAACTGACGGCGGGGGTTATTGCACAATTCAGTAATTACGAGGGAGCAGATTGTCGACTTTTTAATGACAGGGGTAAAGTGGAAAAGCGGAATATGACATGGGAGTTTTCTGTAATTTAGCCTTTATAAAATATAATATTATTAAGGCTAAGTTATAAAAAATTATTCTGTAATATTTTACTTTTTTACTTTGTCTTCATGTTTTTTAAAAGCCTATATATTGTCCCCTCGTAATTACCGAAATATGTATTTACCTCCGCTGTCACCATTCCGTGAACGAACCGTCAATTTTTTAAAAAATATTATTGAATATACCCAAAATACCCTTCAAGAATGACGGAAAATAAGCTAAAACTCATTCTCTCCAATATAAGATAAGTACATTTTCGTCAATTTACTTCCTCCGTTAACGCCGTTGCCCCCTAAAGACAATTCGATAATTACGATGGAGCAAAATGTAGACTTTTAAAAAACAGAAGGACAAAGTGAAAAAACGAAATATTACATGAGATTTTTTATAATTTAACATATTATTAATATAATAATATATATATTTATATATTATTATTTTATTAATGAGAATGAAAGTTAATAAAAGTTTTATTAATAGTTTATAAGTTAAAAAAAATATATTTTTTTGCTATATATATATAATTTATTTATACTATTCAAAATAATTTATATGTATTTATAAATAGTTATATAAATAATGCTCAGTAGTTTTGATGGTAAAATGGCCCACCGAAATCACGCCACTAATGACATTAGATCCCTTTAAATAATGAAAAAAATTGAGACGTCACGGACACTGGCACATAACACAACACGACTCAGATACTACGAATCGATAATTTTCAAAAAAATTAAGACATAAATACGACATGAATACTATTTATAAAGTATAATTAATATTATTGATATACTAATATATATTTATTATATATAAATATCAAATAATGAAAAAGATTTAGACGTTGCCATAACTCAAATTCGACTCGGTATTTTTACAAAATTAGAATAATAGCTAATACGAGGATACTACATATAAATTATAATATTATTAACATAATATATAATATATATTTATTATATATAAACAATTAATTTATTTATATATTATTCTTTTAGTAATGAGTAGCAGTTTATATATATTAAGAAAAAAAAATCTCTATTATATATAATTTCTTTGTATTGTTTAAACAAAATTATATATATTCATAAATAGTTGTATAAATAATTAGTTGGGCATCTCCACAAATCCAAATCGAATCTTAATTTCTGATATTATTTGTAGAATTGTTAACGCTAATGATTAATTCTAAA
This sequence comes from Tillandsia fasciculata, assembly GCA_029168755.2. Classification (NCBI taxonomy): domain Eukaryota; kingdom Viridiplantae; phylum Streptophyta; class Magnoliopsida; order Poales; family Bromeliaceae; genus Tillandsia; species Tillandsia fasciculata. The sequence goes on from CM054949.1 coordinate 18,051,248, forward strand.
GCTCAAATTAAAAAGATACAACTAATTTATTTAAAGTGTACAGACACAATACTCATAAGTCTCGATTGTGATTCAGTCAAACTAGCCTTACATAATTTCGAACATGACTTATTCTAACATAACTCACGCCACTTCCAACATAATCTCTTGTCACGTAGCAAGATACTGATCATTTTAAATTAACACAACATTATGATCAAGTTCGTTCAAATAAATGACACACTTGATAAATTAAGTTCATACATATTTTATATATTTTTTTATTGTAAAACTTATTTTATATAAATACCTTCTATGACACTCCAATAATTTTACATCGGATGAAAATTAAGTATATAAAAGATATGACACCAGTAATAATAATTAAGTTTAAATATTTTGATATATAATTATATTTGATATTAGAGTTAATTACTAATTAAAAATATACAATAAATTTTGACTAAATCTAAATTTAAATGACAGAACTAGTGAGACACGTGGGCTGAGCAGGTATATAAGAGACATGAAGTTATCAATGGGTTAAAGCACACTTTTATTAAGAACCGTCCAATGAGGGAAATCATTGCATACACCAGGTCCACCACGTCATCCTGTGAACCCATCACTCTTTTACTCTTCTTTCATCTCAACAGCTAAAAAAAAAACTATATTAGTAATCATGTAAAAAAAAAAAAAAAAAAAAAAAGAATATATCATTTATACACTGTTATAAAGTATATATATTACATCCTTTATATTTATATAATTCAAAATTTTATTTATTTATTTTTGCTTTTGTTTGTATTATTAAAATGAAAATTGACAAAGCAAGTGAGTAAATTTAGGATGTAAGATTTATACATGCAAATTACGTTATTTTGATTTATAATAAAGAGAAATTTAACATTTATTCTAATAATAATAATTTTAATACAATAATTCTGTGTCACTCATTACTCACCAGTTCATGTATGACTTGGTGGTCTTTGTCCTCAGGAGTAGAGAGAGAGAGTGTGTGTAGGATGTCAACGAGCCGAACACGAGCGAGCTGGGTTGGCTCGTGTTCGGCTCATTTAATAAACGAGCCGAACACGAGCTGACTCGTTTAAATATCAAGCTAAAAAATTCGGCTCATGTTCGGTTCGTTTATTAACGAGCCGAATACGAGCCGGCTCGCGAACAACAAATTTAATTTTCATTCCTACTACTAGGTAGAAAGTTAAAAGAAAATTAAAAAATTAAAATTTTAATCTAATAATTAAAATTTATAAAAAATTGATAGTCCAACATCTAAATAGTATATATATATATATATATATATATATATATATATATATATATATATATATATATATATATATATATTCGAGCTGTTATCGAGCCGAATACGAGCGATCTCACCCCAACTCGTGTTCGGCTCGTTTATTAAACGAGCTGAAAAATTCGGTTTATGTTCGGCTCATTTACTAAACGAGTAATTCGATCTTGAGCTCATTTTGAGCCGAACAGGAGTTGACTCGCGAACAGCGAGCTGGGTTGCCACCCCTATGTGTGAGAGTGAGAGAGAGTGTGTGTGTGTGTGTGAGAGAGAGAGAGAGAGTAGGGTTTTTCCCACTATCCCTCTCCCACAAATCCCTTTCTTGAAGCCCACTTCACAGTTCACACAACCCCTATGTGTGAGAGTGAGAGAGAGTGCGTGTGTGTGTGAGGGAGAGAGAGAGAGAGAGAGAGAGTAGGGTTTTTCCCACTATCCCTCTCCCACAAATCCCTTTCTTGAAGCCCACTTCACAGTTCACACAATCAACCAACCAACCAACCACTCTTCACTCCTCCCTTTCTTGTTTGCTTCTCATCCATGGCTGGTCTCTTACCCAACTCTCTTGCTGCTCTTCTTGGGCTCTTACTGCTAGCCAATGGCAACAATGGGGGGCCAAATTTAGGGTTAGGGTTAGGGTTTTGTGGGGCAGCAGCAGCAGCAGCAGCAGAAGCAAGAGAAGAAGGGGTCCATCATGTGGTTGGTGGGGATCAAGGGTGGGACTCCTCCTCTGATGTTTCCTCCTGGGCCATTGGTAGGGCCTTCATGGTGGGAGATCACCTCTGTAAGAACCCCCCCCTCTCTCTCTCTATACAATGTTTGTGGGAGTTTGTGGACAAGGACATAATCTAGCTAATAAAAAATAATGAATTTATGAACTTAATTTATCACACTAAGGAAGTGAAGTAGAAATGCAAAAGGAGATATTGTGATTAAGAGGTAAAATAATAATTGCCTTTTTTAGGTTCTTTGTTTCATGTATATATTTATATATATACATACATGTGTTGAATTAGTCATAAGTTCTTCAAATATTCATTCACAGAGTGTTCTTTTTCTAGGGTAAAAGAGCCCCAAATTTGCCTGAACTTTAGCGCGATTTGAGATCACCTCGCAAACTTAGAAAAATGGCGTGAAATCGTCTGAACAATATGTTATGCACCGGAAAAAAGAAAGAAAAAGTAGATTATTCGGACTGTTTTTTGTTGTTTTCCAAGTTCGGAAGTTCAAGGGTGTCTGAGGCATTTTATTTTCCCTTTAATTAATTAATTTATTATTATTATTTTTAAAAGTTTAGAGGATTTTACTCGAAATTTCAGGTAGCATTTTGGTAGTGTATGTTTCATGGTCATAACTCAATATAACTTACTATGCATAAACAAGAAATATATGAAGTGCACAACCTGATAATCTACTTCTAGATGATATAGTTTTAGGCATCGAGTTCACTGCTTTGAACAAAGCTTATCACCGATTATACCCTTGTTTCTTTATGGGTTTTGATTAGTGTATTTGAAGAATCTTATTATGAACGTAACCTATCAATAGATAATGTTCCCCCCCTTCATTCTCACGCCAATGAACTTACCGGCGATTGATCTGTCCTGTTCTTATAGTCGCTAGCTGTGCGTCTCCCAAGGCACAACAATCAGGTCTAGTTTGAGAATGTGTTGTCCATGTTGAATATAAAATGTTAAAACACCGTTCTCTGACTGCTTAAGCCTTTGGAGAACAATGGTCGTTTCACATTCCCCCACGCCGTCGGGCTCCTGGGGTGCTGCAGGATGACGGAGATGGAGATGTGGGTGACCGTGGTGGATTCAGAGGTGCGGAGTTGAATAGTTAGGGTTTCTTTTGGTGGTCGAGTACAAAGATATTGGCCTGCCTTTCTGCAGGCTCAGGGCGGCAGAGAAGGTGCTGGAAGAAAACTCTTTAAGAAAAGCTGTTCAAGAGCTGGCAATTGGAAAAGGGATTTTAAGTAGCTGTTCGGATATTTTTGAAGGGAGAACAGAGGCTGATTCAAAGTAGAAATAGAGAAATATGACCTAATATAATTTAGGTTCAATGTAATTATTTATCCTTTTATCTACTTATATAGTAAGCTATCTTCTTGGATGCGTCAGATAAAATTATAGATGAGCCGTGGAGCTGCATATTCCACTCGATTCTCCCGTGAAAGGAGAAAGGTTCATACTTTTTTTAGCATTTATTATTGTACTGCCATTTTATTGCATATTTTTTTTTTTGTGTTACCTCTTTAGTCAATCCACGTGGTTTGATTCACCTAATATCTGCCATGCACATGAGCGTTCCACACCCTGGGCCTATTAAAATGTCTAAGAGCCCAAACATGAGGGGGAGTGTTGGTTATAAAATATTAAAATACTGTTATCTGACAGCTTAAGGTGTTGGGGAACAACGGTTGTTTCACATTCTTTAGCAATCCAAATGCACCCACTTTTTGCTTTGGAGGGTCAAAAAAAATTCGAAAGCGCTTTCGAGTTTTCCTCCACTGATGCTGTGAATTAGTGGTAGGAACATCGAAGGAGGAAAGCTCTAAAGTGTTTTTGGAGTCTTTCTGCCCTCTTGAGCATCAAAGTGGGTGTGTTTCGGCAATGCATTTCCAAATTACGCTTTAGTCCGAAATCCTATCAAGTTAAAAGAAAAAGCTCTGTCCACTTTATGAAGAGCTTTGAACTCGCGTCATTTTGATCGGACTCGACTTCATTGGGTATAAAACTTTTAGGGCAAAGAGGCTCAAAAATGTATACCACACCTACATAGGTACATATATATGGGTGTCTAAACTAATTGTGTCTCAATTGAGTCTTTTGAATTAATATAGCTAGTTCTTGGCTTTACACGATACTGATTTGAGATTGTATTAGATTTTTATGTCGAAGTTATCTGACAGATACTAGGGATGGTGTATAATTTGTTAAGACTCGCAAATAATTCATAAACAAATCAACCAAGGTGCTGAACTCTACGCGCAAAAGCTATTTTGCTGAAAAGCTCCATTAAAAAACCCTATTCAGGATTTGATTTGTTGCATTTTCTTTTCATGTAGTCATTTAGCTGTATCAAGATTCTTAGTAGGACCAAGTTGAGCCATAGCTTTAGTCTTATTTGCTGCAGTTTATAAATTAGCTTATATCGAGTCGAAGGCTGTATATATATATATATGGATTAATTACATACAGATCCCTGCAAATATGTCGAATAGCAAATATGTCCCTACAAAATTCAACTTTTCATATTTATCTCTTCAAAAATCTTAAGTTGTTCATATCTACCCCTCTGGTTTATTACCGTTTGAAAACTGTTTATATTTTAACAGAATAGATGTGAAATGACTTTTTTACCCTTATAAATATATTCCTCCAAAGATAATACTTTTATACTTGTTGCAAAAATATCCCTCTCCAAAAATCCCAAAAGTCATCTCCTTCCTAGCTTCGACCTCGCTTCGACATGGCCGCGGACGGGAGCCTCACGCAGCTGGACGGGAGCCTCACATAGCTGGAGCTCGCGATGCTGCTCCGCTCCCTCGGGCTGAAGCCCCGAGGGGACGCGATCCACGCGCTCCTCTCCGGCATGGACGCGAACGAGAACGGCGCGGCCGAGTTCGAGGAGCTCGCCGCGACGATCGTGCCGCTGATGATGCAGCGGGCCCTGGTGGACCAGGCGCAGCTCCTCGAGGTGTTCCGCGCCTTCGACTGCGACGGGAACGGCTACATCTCCGCCGTCGAGCTCGCCCGCTCACGGCGATCGCGCCGCTGATGACACGGCGGGCCCTGGTCGACCAGGCGCAGCTCCTCGAGGTGTTCCGCGCCTTCTACCGCGACGGGAACGGCTACAGCCTTCGTCGTGCTCAGATGATCCGCGAGCTCACCCAGATAATTAACTAATTAACTAATTAATTAATTAACTAATTATTTATTAAATTAATTAAATTAATTAAATAATTAAGTAATATTTTATCTAATTAATTAAATAATATATTAAATAATTATAATATATAAAGGGTAAAAAGGTAAATTTACTTTTTTTTATCTAACCAAGGTTAAGCATTTAACCTATGGTTAACTCAACTTTTCTAACAGAGATGGACGGTGGGGGTAGATATGAATAACGGTGGATTTTTGAAGGGATAAATATGAAAAGTTGAATTTTGTAGGGATATATTTACTATTCGATATGTTTGCAGGAATCTGTATGCAATTAACCCTATATATATCTCATCCGTTTGCTTTGGCGTCCAGGATTGGATTGGAAAGTCGAAGATGAGAGAGAGAGGGAGAGAGAGATTGGGGATGAGAGTGTTTTGTTACTCGGATGCATATCTAGAGAAAATCGGTCGGGTCATAGTCTCGCCGGAACTTGATTATCGAATCCACCTTAGAGGTTGAGATTGAATAGGATTGGAATTGGATTGGGAAAACCCCTTTCTATCTCACCAGCTCCATCCACCCTCTATCTGTCGTGATCCTCCACGCCTCTGAGCTGCTAAACCCTCCCTCTCCCGCAACGTTACTCTCGTCATCGTGTCCTTCGTATCCAATCTTAAATGCCAAAGGGGGGTTATAAAACCAATTCTAAGCACTTATATTTTGTGTAAAAGAATTTTGCTTAGTTGATAGTCCTAGAGATCGAGCTGTTAAATCCTTTTCTCCTTTTCTTTCTCCGTAAAAATGTACTACTAATTGCTTGTTCTGTTCACAAACCACCGAAGTTGTGTACGGAATCATTCGATATCTTATAATTTTACTGAGCATTCGAGCTTCATCCATGGCAGGGTTCGCATACTCCGCGTCACGCGACAGCATCGTCGAGCTGCGGACCCGCGACGAGTTCGAGTCCTGCGACCTAACCAACCCGATCAAGCTCTACACCGGCGGGCTCGACAAGGTGAGGCTCGAAGAAGAGGGGACCCGATACTTCGCGAGCAGCAAACCCGAGAACTGCCGAAACAGGCTCAAATTGCACGTCGAGGTGGCGAACCGACCCGAGTCTACCGATCTCAAGAAGGCGGTCGAACTGGCAGTCACTCGGGCAATCGCAGAGGGACCCAAGCCGTCGGGCTCGGCCGATTTGAAGGCATATTGGCTAGTGTGGTTTGCTGTGGGTCTTGTTAGTAGCATGAGCTTGTTTGCTGGAAGTTGGTTTTAGCTGCTTGCTGATTCTGATGTTCTGCAGGCTGCAGCTCTATAATAACAACATCAAGTTGACCCAAAACTCTTTTGGCTAGTTGGTTCTGTTTGAACAATATGCTACTGTAAAAGCTATATGCTTACTCTATATTTTAGGCTTTAATGTATTAGTTTGGTGCTTAAATTTGCTGTGTTTATTGCCCACTTATTTAACACAATTTATAGAAGAAAATTTGGAGTATTGTGAATAGATCTTTATTAAGTGGTGGAATATTCATAGTTACCTTTTCATACTTTGGTTTCTCATTTTTTTTTTTTTTTAAAAAAAATGCAAGCTAACCAACCTTAATCAAGTCCATAACAATATTGCAGAAGCCACAAATCACACTTTTTAATTACCTGAGAATTATCTAAGATTACAATATATGATTTTTAGAAAAAAATTAATACTAATATAATCATTAAATTATTAGAAATTTATTTAATTTTGATTTTTTTTTGTTTTTAATAATTACTAAAATCATGCATTAAGTAATTTTTTTTTAGTTAAAGATGGCTTTCAATTAAATTAAATTGTTCTATTTTTATTTATTTGACCGCAAAATTTTGTTTTATCATAAAAAAAAAGTAAAATAAATAATTAATAATTAATTTATAATATATATAAGAAAATAAAACAATATAAGGTAGAAAAATAAAAATAAATCTAAAATAGCGTTTAGAGATTCATAAAATATAATAATATAACAAATAAAAATAATACAAAATTACACTGCAGTAGAGTGTAATTAAGCCTAATAAATATAATAAAAAAAAATACAGTCAAAAAAGAAAAAAATACATAAAGCTAAAATACATTATGTAAATACCTGCTTTTTAATTATTATTTTTTTTTGACTTTTAAAAATTCATATTTTGTTTCTTAAAATTTTAAATATATTTTTATAAAATTATTTTAATATAAATTATAAGAAATAAACAAAACGGTGTATATGAGGAAGGGGCTAAAATGCATTAATTTAAAATTTTAAATTTTTGAAGATGTAAAATGTAAATTTTGAAAGTTAGAGGAGAAAAGTGAAAATATAGATATTTTAAACAAAATTTTCGGTATTTTTGAAAAATAAAAAACCTCTAAAAAAATATCCAAAAAAAAAAAAAAAATGAGCGCCACCACCGCGAAGCTCCTCCGCCGCCGCCTCTTCTCGTCGGCGCCGCTCACTCCGCCGCCGCGCGCCGCCCCGCTGCGCCGCGTCGTGGTGACAGGTATACGTCCAAAACCCTAATCCCCTTCTCGGCTTCCACCGAGCCCTTCCCATCTGATCCAACGAGCCATGAAAAACTAGGGCTGGGAATGGTGACCCCACTGGGGAGCGGGGTGGACCCCGCGTGGCGGAGACTCGTGGAGGGGCGGTGCGGGGTGCGGGCGCTGGCGCCGTCCGATCTCCGGATGGACGGCTTCGATGAGGCCGCAGTAGCGCACACCTACGACCAGCTCCCCTCCAAGGTCGCCGCCGCGGTCCCCCACGGCAAGGACGAGGGGGAGTTCGATGAGGAGGCGTGGATCCAATCCAAGGTTTAAACGACATCTCATTAGGGTTTTTTGTTTGATACTCGGGGCTCCGAGCCTTCGCTTTGTTTTAAGTTCTACTAAAAATGGTTAATTAGGTTTAGGGTTTCGGGAAATGGGCTTTTATTTCTTTCAATCCAAAGTTCTGTTTTTGGAGAGCAGTATAAGGTGAAAGATGGGATTTTGGATTGGGAACAAGAAATTTTAGGGTTTTTTTTGACACCTTAATATTTGTCTTGTATTTTTTGTGTGTTCTACTGTTTCTGTTAGCACAATGAGATATTTCACTACAATTTCTGATTTGGAGAGCAGTGTAAGGTGAAAAATGAAATTTTGGAATTAGGGTTTTTGTTTGTTGCATCAGTTTGATTCTTCCATGCTTTGCTATTGCATTCATGCTGGAACAGTTGTTCTTAGAGAAATCATTGTTGCAGTCATTCTCCTTCACTTTCTTGCAGTGTTTAATTCTAATCTCGATTTAAGTTTTTGTGCAGAATTGTCAATGGCATGTTTCATATGTTTTGCGCCTGCTGTAGTTCATTGTTGGGGTTTAGAGGCAACATTTCAGTTACATCTAATGTTGTTATGGGTGCTCCAGAATCTCCTCAGTAATAGCTGCATTAAAATATTTCATTCTTCTTGTAATTTACTCTTTTCTTGGCATGTGCTGTTTTCTATGTCTAGATATTGTTAAGCGACTGTTAGGCAACTCATGGGTGGCTGTTTGTTCTCTGAAACCACATTTATATCTAATTTTCTTTTTGCTATTCGAATTACTCATTATGTGGTTGTTTTTTGTTGTTTTTTGTTTTTTTATATAGCAATGTCCTGGATGGATGATAGACTAATATGCCATAGTAAATGATTTGCTTCATGCGATTCATTTATTAGAAATTCACCACCCATTCTCTAAGTTCTTGTAGTAGTGTTTAAATCAATTGACTCTCTACTTCTATAACATTGTTTCCGACTTTTTTACTGTTACTAACTACTTAGGGTGATATAATGCTTCCATTTATGTGTAAGCGAAAGGGAATTGGTTATTTTCTTCGTTTGACAATCACAATTGTGAATGCTTACCTTATGATTCCACAAATATTGCCAATTCAACCTGATTATACATTTTCTTGTGTTAATTGATTGAATTTTGCGCACAGGATAATAAATCAATAGCAAGATTTATAGCATATGCGCTATGCGCAACTGATGAGGCTCTTAGAGATGCAAACTGGGTACCAACTGAAGTTGAAAAGAAAGAAAGAACGGTAGTTATCTACTTTCAAGGAAACGTGGAAGAACGCTTCATTTTCCCTCTTTGTTTTTTTTGGGTATGCTAATTTGAGGAACACCAGGGTGTTTCGATTGGTGGGGGAATTGGAAGCATCCCAGACATTTTAGATGCATCACAACTGATTTGTGAAAAGGTTGTTTTTCTCTTCTTGTCGCAAGATTATGCTTTCTCTTTTTCTCTTTTGTCCAAAGTATGGTTTCTTACCTATTTGGGATAATTACTGCGCTCGTGACATTGATAGATAATATTATGTTCTTTACTTTGTGAGCACAGCGTTTACGTCGGCTTAGCCCATACTTCATCCCTAGGATATTGATCAACATGGCATCAGGGCACGTCAGCATGAAATATGGATTCCAAGTGAGTCTACGATCAAGCTTGTTCGTTGAATTCTTTTGTCTAATTTATAAAATGTGCTTTGAATTGGTAGTGTATGTTATTCTAGAAAGGGCAAATCTTTTAATTTAGGGTCCAAACCATGCTGCTGTGACAGCCTGTGCCACTGGGGCCCACTCTATCGGCGACGCCACAAGGATGATTCAATTTGGAGATGCGGATGTTATGGTTGCTGGAGGAACCGAATCCAGTATTGATGCTCTATCAATCGCTGGTTTTTGTAGGCAAGTGTCGCAGGTTCAGCTTGTCTTATACTCTATCATTTGTTACCGATCCTTTACGCCCTTCTTTTCCCACTTTGCTACAATTGCTTCTAGAAATCTTTAATTTAGTATAGCTCTCTCCTTTGCTTTTCTTCCCTTCCGTGTACTTTCTTTTCTTTCTTTTTGCTTGAAGCTGCTTCGTTCAGGTTCTGCTAGGTACCTAATAGAATGATATTCAGAGCTCTATAAACACCATCAATTTTAGTAGCAAGATTGATTGTTGTAAATTTGTCACACAACAATAAAATCCTTTGTTCTACATCACTTCTCTGCCTGTATTATATGCAAGTATTGGGGAATTATTTCGACACCCTGCTGCTTTAAAATGTGCTTCTTGCTTATGAAGGTTAAGGGCATTGAGCACAAAGTACAACTCTCTCCCTCAAGTTTCTTCTCGACCATTTGATTGTGATAGAGATGGATTCGTGTAAGCTTTGCCTTCTTGTTGCTCTTCATCTTTATTGGTTATATTGTATTTTTTATATGTTATAATTTGTACAAAAACATCATTGTTAACCAGAATTGGTGAAGGTTCCGGTGTCATGGTGTTGGAGGTGAGTTTTGAGAAAGATTTCTATCATTCTTTTCCGTTCCTGCTGTTGTTATTCAGTCAGATAGTTGATTACTTGATTTTGTCTCCCTACTTGGAAAGTTTCTACACTGTAAAGTCTGGTTAGTTGCTTTCTATATTCTTTATCATATAAAATGATTATCAGGTGCTATATTAGGGCATCAGAAATAAATGGAATTTGGCTTTTGTTGGTTGCACTTTTGACGACATATGCGTGTAGTTGAACTGTCTAAAAGGTCCAAACTCCAAAGGAAGCAGATTTACGATGTTATTGTTAAGGAGCAGAGAGTTTTACGGGCTGAATTAGAACAAGATGCTCATATCAGATAGAGCACCCATTTGGCCTGGCTATTGCTTTTACAGAAATGTTGTTTAAGTAGAGTTGTTCGAAAAAAGCATTACCAGCTTTTTTATTAGAATGACCCTTTTTGGTACAACTTCCTACTGCGGCAGAACTGAAGCTTATGATTGGAACTTCTACTTTTGGAGCTTAGAAGCTCATTTTGATTTTCTGCTGGTGCAAAATCTCTTACGATTTATGTTTGCCAAACATTTGATGGCTTCTTCTTGGATTTTGAAAAGCTACTTTACAAGCCAGACCAAATCGGCACATTGGCCGAGAGAAGCTGACCGTACTAAACTTATTGTTGGTAGAAATTGTCTTTTTCTATGTTCTTCTGTTTTTCATTGTGGCAAGTTTCCTCTCGTAATGTTTTGTCGTTCCTTGTGAACGAACTTGCATATTGGCCTTCGTTAAAAGTCACTTGATCATGCAAAGGAACGAGGAGCGAAAATTTATGCAGAAGTCCGAGGATATGGAATGTCCGGTATCCTTCTATTTCGAATAAAAAGTTTAGATTGCTCTACCATTTCTCGGTCCCTCGATTCGTGATCTTATGAACTTGATTCTGTTAGGTGACGCGCATCACATAACTCAACCACAGAGTGACGGCAAGGGTGCTGTTTTAGCCATGAGGCGGGCATTAGAACAGGTATTATATTCTACTGCAAGAACCGTCTGCCCATGGCAGTATAAGCAACACAATTTCTATGCATATCTGTCAAGCCTGCAGAAGTGATTTTATTACTACAGATTTCTTTACCATTGTGTGTTGCTAAATCAGCTGTCTCTTATTTAGTTCTTATATTTGCAGAACAATACACCACAACAATTTATTTCTCTCTAAAGCTTAGATTACCATCATGTATCAAATATTGTGAACGATCAACTTTTGAGACTTTTGCGAAATGATTTTGGCCACAAGGGTTTTAGGCCATACAAGTATATTTTAGCTGAAAACTGTAAAATAAATAAATAAATAAATAATGGAGGACTTTTTTAAGCAAAATGGCCTTAACTTTTTGTTTTTTTGTTTTTTTGTTTTTCTTTTTACGGTCACATGTAGTCAGGGCTTCATCCAAGTCAAGTAGATTACGTAAATGCTCATGCCACATCAACTCCTCTAGGTAAGACGCATAGCAGTTTCACGCCGTACAACAAAATAGTTTACCGAGTGCTTTGAAGTTCTCTTTGCTGATTAAAATTGAGCCCAACCCAAAAAATCACTTATTGTTTGAGATGCCACTGTCTTTAGGTGACGCTGTTGAAGCCAATGCGATCAAGTCTGTCTTCTCAGACCATGCAACGTCCGGTGCTCTAGCATTGTCCTCCACAAAGGTAATGTTTGTTGCTTTTACCTTTTTTCCTTTACCTCTGGGGTTTTGTGATGCGCTAATTCTTGAAATAATCTTTAGGGGGCTACTGGTCATCTACTTGGAGCAGCTGGGTCTGTTGAAGCAATCTTCACTGTCCTCGCTATACACCATGTATGTTCACTGAACAATTGCCTTTCTATATATATATATATATATATAGAGTACGGCTACTATACTCTTATGAGTATAGACCCCTTTGTACTCATAAGTTGTTTTCGATGATGCAGCTTCCAAATCGATGATCCATACCATTAAATATAATCTAGAGCATTTTAAACTTCTAGAAACTAAATTTTGTAATTTTTTAAAATTATAATAAAGTCCATCAAGTGAGTATAAAATGAACGGTTAAAATTGAACGGTCTCCTAAAAATAGTGGATCGAATTCTTCAATTTAAGATCGGAGTTATGGATATCTATCTAGATAGTGAATAGAATTTTTTATCAAAAATTCAACCTATTCTGATTCTTTTACACTGTTAAACTAGCAAACATCCTATACCGGCCGTTAAAAATTGTCAATTTTGAGATTTTTTGATCGTAAGATTAATGATGTCGAAAAATTATAAAATTTAGTTTCTATAAGTTCCAAATGCTCTAAATCATGTTTAACGGTATGAATCGCCGATTCGGAAACTCTATCATCGAAAACTACTTGTGAACACAAAGTCGATCGTATTCATAAGAGTATAGTAGCCGAACTCTCTCTCTCTCTCTCTCTATATATATATATATATATATAGAGAGAGAGAGAGAGAGAGAGAGAGAGAGAGAGAGAGAGAGAGAGAGCGAGCTAGGCTTGTGTGCTTTTAAGAGCACGGAGGCCTCCGTGCTCCTAAGTTGTTTTCGATGTGGGGACTTCCGAATGGACGATCGGTTTCGTTAAACTTGATCTAGAGTATTTAAAAGCTCTAGAATTAAATTTCGCGAATTTTCGATATTATTTGCCTAGTGATCAAAGTGGCTCAAAATCAATAATTTTAATGATTGTGGTGAGCCGTTTGCAAGTTTAACGGTATAGAAATATCCAAATCACGTAAAATTTCGATAGAAAATTTTTTATACTATATAGAACAAGATCAATATCTTTAATATAAAATTTTAGTATCATATCATCACACTTTATGAGATTTTTATTTTCAGCCGTTGATTTTGAGCTTTTTGATCACTAGGTAAACAATATTGAAAAATCGCAAAATTTATTTTCTAGTTACTTTAAATATTCTAGATCAAGTTTAACGGAGCCGTCCATTCGGAAGTTCCAACATTAAAAACAACTTGAGAGCACGGAAGGCTCCGTGCTTTTAAAAGCGCACAAGTCCTACTCTCTCTCTCTCTCTCTCTCTCTCTCTCTCTCTCTCTCTCTCTCTCTCTATATATATATATATATATATATATATATATATATAGACACACACACACACACACGCATGTGTATGTGTGTGCTCGCGCGCCCTCATAACATTTGACCTTAAGCGGTAATCATTTATTCAAACGCTTTAATATTGAGCACCTAAAATATTATTTTCAACTAAACTTGCATATCTATGCTGGATTCATATTTTACCATTGATCGATCGAAGCTTCTTCAAGCTTAAGTTGCTGCGCATGCTTTACGACCCCCAACAAAACTATTTGATACCAATTTCTCTTCCTTTTTTTTTTTTTTAATTACTTTTTTTACGCTTTGTTCTTAAGAATACTATGTTTGAACTTTGAAGCAATCTTATTTACGGATTACTACGATGTGTTGGGTTTCAGGGGATTGCGCCTCCAACACTTAATCTCGAGACACCGGACCCGGCTTTCCATGGAGAATACATGCCCTTAAGCGCCGCGAAGACGACACAAATACGAGCCGCGCTTTCCAACTCTTTTGGCTTCGGCGGGACCAATGCTTCTCTCTTGTTCTCCGCTCCGCCTTAGTGTGCAATGATTGGTTTATCGAGAAAAACGGAAATTAAGCCTAACCATTCATCTGGTCCCAGGAATGAAACAATGCTTCAAGGAAAATCCGGCGAGAAACCAAAAATTTTACGATCTTTTTGGCTGTCGGCTGGCAGAACAAGAGATTGATCTTTTTCTTTTCTTTTCATGAATGAAATTGCTAGGAAGAACCTTTCTGCCACTTTTGGTGTAATTTCTCCATTTCTTGTGACAACTTTTGTATCTTTGTCAAAACAGAGGAGTATCTGCACTGTAGTTTATGAGTTTGCTTTTGCTAGTTTCAATTTTGAAAGCACATCAATTGATGGCCAATCACCTGCATTCTGCACATGTTCATGGGGTTTGTTTTGGAAACCATAAAACAAAATCTTAGTACTTTTCATATTTCCATATAATATTGTTTTATTTTATTATTGAAAAGTAGGTTTTTATTCAATTGGGTTGTGCTGCAATCTAATTAGTATGGATGTAGTCAAGAAGTTCTTATAAACAATCAATTACATAGAATGATTTTTTTTAAGGTGCAATCATCAAAGTGTCCTTTTGGGTTAAAAAATGTAATAAAGTTGAGCTTGATTATATCATTAGGAAGCTTTGGGAGACTAAAAATATTAGTATTTCTAGAATTTGGAAGATATGTGAGTTAGTACCTAAAATTCCAGCTTAGAATAATAGATATGAATGTGAAGTTAAAAGAAAAGAAGACAATAGTTTGGAGAAGCCAAAGGGAGAAGCAAAAGGGAGAATGGTTGGGTTCTTCATGATATCTACTCTAGTATATTGTTGATGTGTTGGCATATATATATATATATATTCGCTATTATATTTTTATGAGTAAAATTTTTTCGTACTTATAAATTTTTATCTCCTGGAAGAAGGAATGTGCGATTAGAATTATATTAGTTTCTAGGATTTATACTATTTCACCAACAACCTAGTAAAGAGGAATGCTACATGTACATCATACACCTCACCCATCTAATGGGTGGGGTGACTTTAGGGGTCACTTGAAGTGACCCCTTACCACACCCCCACCCATTGGATAGGTGGGGGTGTAGGATGTGTTATGGGGTGTATGCTTAGTATTTTGCTCTAGTAAATCCTAGGGGGATCACTATCATCCTAACCGTATATTTCTTTATCAAAGAACGAAAAAGTTATGAGAGTACAAAGGGATTTATACTCATAAGAGCATAGTAGCCCTACGCTATATATATATAGAATCAGGCTAGAATACTATCGATAGCACCAAGCCATTGGTGCTATCAAGTTTTTAGCCGTTGGATGAAAAAATATGCGGTTGAGATTATAGTGGTCCCCTAGGGTTTACTAGGTGGTTGGTTGAATAGTAAAAATTTTAGGGGATCACTATAATCCCAACCGCATATCTTTTCATCCAACGGCTGAAAACTTGATAGCACCAATTATTTGGTGCTATCGATATCGATATTCTAGCCGTACTATATATATATATATATATATATATATATATATAGAGAGAGAGAGAGAGAGAGAGAGAGAGAGAGAGAGAGAGAGTCTGACTATTATGTTATCAACAGCATCAAGCATTTGGTACTATCAAGTTTTTTATCAACCACTTTTCTCTCTCATATGCATCCGTGCATAAGGTGCATGCAATCTATATGACTTATTTTAAAATAAGGTTCGCCTCAAAGCTTGAGCCATACTCCACCCAAGACTTTAAGCGTTAATGCATTATATATAATGCATCAGCTAGAACTTACCCAATTCTAGTATATTTAGGAATATACTCTAATTAATATTTAAATTCAAATTAATTTATCTCCAACATATTTAAATATTAATCCTAATTTAAATAAGATTTAATTACAAAACTAACCAAATCCTAGGATTTACAAAACTCATATCTACCATTAAAATTAGGCTAAATTACAGAAAACCCCCCTCTAATATCCCGCTTTTCCACTTTACCCCCCTGTCATTTAAAAGTCGACAATCTGCCCCCTCGTAATTACCGAATTGTGCAATAACCCCCCCGCCGTCAGTTGACCGTCAGTTGACCGTCAGTTTTTTTTAAATATAATTTCATATACCCAAAATACCCTTGAAAAATATCCCTTAAAAAAAAAAAGAAAAAAAAAAAAGAGGAGGGCATAATGGTCATTTTACCCCATCTGTTAACGGTGCTACCCCCTAAAGACATTTCTGAAATTACGAGGGGGCAGATTGTCGACTTTTAAATGACAGGGGGGTAAAGTGGAAAAGCGGGATATTAGAGGAGGGTTTTCTGTAATTTAGCCTTAAAATTATAATTTTTTGCAATTTTTTGATCATTAGGTCAAAGATGTCGAAAATATTTGAAATTTAATTTCTAGATACCTCTAGATAATGTTCATCGGTGCCGATCATCAATTTAGAAGCTCTATTATCGAAAACAAACGGGTGGCAACTGAGTTCGTTTGTTATCAATAGCATTCCAACTACTCTCTCTCTCTCTATCTCTCTCTCTCTCTCTCTATATATATATATATAGAAACAGAGAGAGCTTTCAAAATAACAACCGGCACTGTTAAATATGATCTAGACCATTTAAATTATCTGAAAATTAAATTTCATATTTTTTTGATATTTTTTTCTTGTCCATCAAGTGAATATGAAAATGAATGACTGAAAATAAATATTTTTTAAAAAATAATGATAAGAGTTTTATAATAAAGATCCAGAGTATATATCTTATTTTAAATAGTTTATTTTTTAATCAAAATTTAATTAATATAGATTTGTTTATCCCATTAAATAAGCAAAATATTTATATCTATCATTAAAATTACAAATTTTACAACTCTTTAATTATTATATTAATAATGTCGAAAAAATTTAAAATTTATTTTTTAAATATTTTTAATTATCTACATCATATTTAACTGTGTCGATCATCGATTTTGAAAGTTCCATTATCAAAAATAAATAGATGGCAACGAAATTCATTTACTACTGATATTATGATAGCATTTCAACCCAACTATATATATTATATATATATATATATATATATATATATATATATATATATATATATATAGTCCAACTATTATATTTTTATAATTTTGTAAGTATAATTAATTTTATACTCATAAATTATTTCTAATGATAAAACTAAATTATAAGAATTTTAAATGTTTGAAATGTTAAATATTTTACTTTAGCATTTTGAAAAAAAAAGAAGTAAAACCTGGGTAAAAGTTTTGGACTAGTTTCGTAAATTTTCTACATGTCCCTCACAATCATTATGTTACGAATTCTTAAATTTATAATATCCCAAATAATAAATTTTCAAGGGAAAATTTAACTTATTATTTTTTTTTTTTTTTTTTTTTTTTTTTTAAGATGTTGTAACTTCAGAAGGTTAGGTACTTTATGTACAGGTAGTTGGAGGGGCATTCATGTAACTTTCTTTTTGCAACTGTCACATCTCATTAATTTTTTTTAATAATTTTTTTTTTAAAAATATCTAATATATTTTTTAAAATTTTAAAAATATTTTATTTACACTTCGAAAGTCAAAATATTTTATTAATTTTAAAAAATTTCTTCAAATATCTTTATTTATCCTTAAAAATTATTAATATAATTGAGTTTTAGAAGGGCTTATTAATAATTTTAAAATAAATTTAAAAATTTATTTACGTGTCACACCTACTTACGTGCATGTATTCTGATAAAATTATTCATTAAATTCACACCATATTACTTCCGATTTTATCAAAAAAAATTTCTCTACGGCGCTCTGTAAGTTATTTTATAATTTTATATATAATTTTGAATATTGGTATGTATTCATTTTTATTTTATTATCATACCGGATAAATTCTATCCGTGGACAAATATATTATATTTTATTTAGTTGAATGTATTTATTTGAGTGAATATATTTGAAGAAAAATAATATTTTATAAAAAAATATATTTAGGTAGTTAAGTAAAACTTTTATCCTTTTTCCTTTTATTTATAATTTATTAGATTTAAAAAATAAACAACAAAAACACAACTATATGTTCACTCTTGGATTATGTAAGTACACGTTGGTTCATTTTAAACTTCAAATTTTTTTTTCTTATTCATCTTTTAATTTATAAATTTTAAAAATAATATTATTGAGATTATTTTATCAAAAAAAATTTATTGGTGGGTTAATAAGTAGGAATGCAAATAGATTGATAAGTGATAAATAATGGTAAAAAATAAGAGATAGAAAAAAAAAAAAAAAATTCTTGAATTCACTCCGAATTCACCGAGAAAATGGGGCAGAAGGTGAAGATTATTTTTTTTTTCTTCTTTAGATTTGTCTCCTTCCGTTAAAAATTTGACAAAAATTTATTTCCGTCCTAAATTAGGATAATAAATAAAATAAAATTTAATAAATGATTCCGAAAATACATAGAAAAAACACATTCATCACACTTAAAAAGTGTAACAATCCGATCCACGAGCAATAATAACTCGTTGGGCTCAAATCACAGTCCAAAATATTTGAGCCCAATTATTATTACCAGTATTCATGTCTCATATAAATCTAATTACAATTCCATCCACATTCGATGTGGGACTATTTGGGGCGTCACAGACTCCCCTCGTTTAGGCCTGATGTACTCGTCAGCCCAAACATACACAGCAGCCCAAAATCACCAGGCGATATGAGACTCGTCTCGCTAGCCCTGTCATCTAGACCCAGGCTCAGCCGAGACTCGCCGCACACTTCCGGCTGGTTATTGGCTCTGATACCAAATGTAACGATCCGGTCCACTAAAAATAATAACTCGTTGGGCCCACAAAACTTAACAGATTAGGTTTGGATGACATGTCCAAATCCAGTCTGTTACGTTTTGTAGGTCCAACGAGTTATTATTGCTAGTGGGCCGGATCGTTATAAAAACGCAACCATTTTACTTATGAATTTTGACTTGACTCAATCCACATACACATTAGAGCTCACTCAATATGTATTGTGGACCATACCGCCCCTACTCAACTTATTGAGCTCACTCGACTTAGTTTTCTCTTAAGCTTACTGTCACAGGGCAAAAAGTTAAGGCCCTTTTTAATCAATAATAAATAGTCAACAATATATTCGCTTACAGCTTATTTAAGTGTACGCTAGTTTTTTTTTTCTATACTTCAACTTTTTTTTATTATCTATTAATTTATTAACTATATATTAATCTTCAATACTATAGTTGGCGTGCATTTATTTTATTTTTTTATTTTTAATTTTTTTTTACGATGATCTGTTTATTCCTTTATTTTTTTTGAAACGTCTAGAAAATAAAATTCAATCTCTTTCCTGAGCATTTCCACTTGGCGTTTTCTTATCTCCTCTTCCCTCTATCTCTTTGTCTCTTTCTTCTCACTCACATGTCTTTTCTTCTACGCTCTTAGTACCTCTCATCTGTTTCCTAACGTCGCCGGCATCACCTACTCGGCATCACCTTCTTCTTCTCTTTCTTCGCCGTTTATCTGATCAAGGATCATGCCAAGAAATCCATTCCATTGGACGTCGCTACTGAGGTCGAGGGCACGCTAGCGCTCTCCGGACGATACGTTAGATAGAAATAATAATAAAAATTTATAAATTAAATATATGAATAAAACTATTAAAAAATAATAGAAAATAATAATACTTGACTAGTTAATAGTGTAAAAAATATATTAAATTTATTTTAGAATGACAATACAACCTATTGAGTAACAAGGAATCATAAAAAGTAAAAATTGTTGCATAAATAATTTGAAGAAATATTTGGACCTAAATCTTAAATCCTCGTAATAATTTTGAGTTAGAATGGTATGTTTTGAAAGCACAGCGTGTAGACTTCGTATTTCTAAGTTATTTTTTATGTTGAGATTTTCAAATCGACAATCGACTCTATTAAATTTGATTTAAAATATTTAAAAGACATAGAAAATAAATTTTATGATTTTTTGATATCGTTTGCCAAGTAATTGAAAAGGCTCAAAATCAATAATTTTAATGATTGTGTTGAGCAGTTTGCAAGTTTAACGGTGTATAAATATTTAAATTATATAAAATTTTAATAATTTATTTATACTATATAAAATAAGATTAATATTTTTAATATGAAATTTTAGTATCATATTATTATATTTCGATCACTAGATAAATAATATCGAAAAATTATAAAATTTATTTTCTGAATATTTCTAACGAAGTCGTTCGTCGATTCGAAAGTTTTGATTCTCCGTGAAAACTCTGTACCTCTACAAATATTAATTTTTATTTATAAATAATATTAACTAAAAATTATGAAGCAACTAAATTTTAAACTTAAAATATCGAATATTAATCATCAAAGTCTTGATCAGTTATACTAGCGAAGATCAATAGCATTATCATTTGTATTAAATCCAAAAAATACGATGGTTGATTACTTTCGTTTTAACTATGATCTACTTAAAATTTACTTTTGGATAAATTAAAAAATTATCGAAAGGCGGAGAATCCCATAATAATAATAATAATAATAATAATAAAAATTATAAATAAAAATAATAATAAAATTAATTGCATACGATTTTTTATAAATATATCGATTAGCAAATATATTCCTACAAAATTCAACTTTTTATATTTATTTTTTTAAAAGTCCAACATTATGTATATAATATATCCATACCGTCTATCTCTGTTAGAAAAATCTAGTTAATTCTAAGTTAAATACTTGATTAGTTAGTAAGATAAATTTATCTTTTTATCCTTTCAGATATTTTTGTATTATTTGTTAGAAAAATATTTTTAAAAGAGCAAAATTATTATTTCATATATAATTTATTAAAAAATAAATAGTAAACTAACGATAATAAATCGGAGGAATATAAATAAATAACGTTGGACTTTTTAAGAGATAAAATATAAAAAATTAAACTTTATAGTAATAATATGTTTATATGGAGCAGTATACAATTAATTCATAATAATAATATCAACTATATATAATATAGAGAGAGGTAGAGAGAGTGAGCGTCTCACTCTTTTGCGTCTCCATTCCTCAGCTCTTCATCAATCATTCTTTTTTTTCACTCTCTAGAGAGCGGGAGAGGAGAGGAGATGGGTGGTCTCAGATCGTTCGTGGAGGTGCCTCGGGATTCGCACTTCCCGCTGGAGAACCTCCCCTTCGGCGTCTTCCGCCCTAAGGCCGGCGGCGCCGTCGCCGGAGACGGCGGAGATGCGGTGGCGGCGAGGCCGGGGGTGGCGATCGGGGAGTTCGTCCTCGACCTCTCCGCCGCGGCCGCGGCGGGGCTCTTCGATGGCCCCGAGCTCAGGGGCTCCGATTGCTTCTTCCAGGTCCCTCCCACCGCACAAACCCTAACGCCACTTGCAAATTATTATTTTTACGTGACACCTCAATAGTCTCACATCGAATGAAAATGATTCGTAGATTTATAAAAAACCATAAGTATTTTTGGACAGATGGTTTATGGCCTACAAGTTATTATTGCTAGTAGGTTGGGTCGAGTTGTTAGAAGTGATTACCAACTGAAAGTGCGTGACAAGTCTCGGCTGAGTCATAGTAGATTGGGTCGTTGTAACCGATTACCAACCGGAAGTGCGTGACAAGTCTTGGCTCACCTGAGCCACGGGTCTGAAGGACAAGTTTGAATGACAAGACTAGCGAGACAAGTCTCACATCACTTAGCGATCTTGAGATAAATCTCACATCAACTAGTGATGATCTTGAGAATGGGACACGACTAGCGAGATAAGCCTCTCATCTCCTAGCGATCTTGAGAATGGAGTCGTGATTGGGTTTATAAGAGACTGCAATAACAAAATTAATTTTAGCGATTGTAGATTATTAAGGTAGCCGCGGCAACAGGATTTTACGGCACTACAAACTTTTAAGAACTGCATAAAACATTTGTACTTTTTATTTTTACTCTAATTTGATAGTAATTAGAGTGTTAAATTCAAATTTTAGGGATATATTTGAACTTTATGTTTGATTCTTGAATGTGTTAGCACTATTCCAGCTAACTGACATAAGACTAGTTGTTATAATAACAGCCATCTCTCAACAAGTTTCTTGGAATGGGGCGACCGGCTTGGAAGGAGGCGCGATCCACTCTCCAGAAAATTCTGTCAGGTATAGCTGCTATTTTTTTGTGGTGACGAGCATGTTTGTATTGTAATTTACTCTTTGCTTATCTTAATTTTCTACTGTCTTATTGGAAAAATGGTCCTTCTCCTCTGCTTTCATGCCATGCTCAATTGTTCTGCTTTTCATAGCTGTCTAAACTATGTGCCTCTATTTGCTCCTTTGCAGCTGATGAGACAGTATTACGTGATAATGCTACTTTAAAGGAAAAGTGCCTTCTGCCAATGGTATTAGTAACCTTTTTCTAGTGATTTTATCTGCCCATTTTTCCTTTCCACGGCTAATGAGATGTTAATGCCATCTTCTGACCAAGCAGAGTGAGGTAGAGATGCTTTTGCCTATCGTAATAGGGGACTACACGGATTTCTTTTCATCTATGTACCATGCAAAGAATTGCGGGACTATTTTCCGAGGACCAGAAAATGCAATCGCACCAAACTGGTATAGTTTCGGGTTATTATATATGCACATTGCATCATGTGTTTTTCTTGTGGTTTATTCAGACACTTTGTGGCCACTAGTTGTCAAAGACTACAAATTGAGTTCTTTGTTGAGTAATTGTTTAGATGCGTTATTTTTGTGATACTAGGTGGTAATGTTAGTTGTTTGATAATTGCTGCTTGAAAATAGATTAGAACTTTTGGGACATTAAATTCTGCCAAACTATGGACGAATGAGGTTGCTTGTCACACAAAGAATAAATATAAGGATGGATGGGAGAAATAAGAACTAGGTACCCAAGAGATAGAGCACGACGATTAATTACGATAGATACTGGCCTTCCTCCTGAACGGTCCAAAGTTTATTTTAGAAAGGCAATCATTCATGGTACAAGCAGAATTGTTTTCTGTCTAGAACAATTTCTTAGGTTGAAGACCTTATACATTCCATGTCTCAACTTTTCTTTCATTTTTTTTTTTTTTTTTAATTCTTGATTAATAGATTGCTTGTATAGCCCTAGTGCTGCAATTCTCCTTGTACTCTTTGAGCCTTATAATTCTTTTGGTTTTTCTTGTTCTCTACCAAGGATTTAAGTGCCGTGGCACGGGATCATGCCGAAAACTTGCCGGCACGGTACGGCACAGTGCGTGCCGATGAGTGCCGGTCATAAAAAATACATGCGTGCCGACACATAATGGCATGAAATATTTATTTTCTTTAGCAACAAAATGTTTTAATTACTTATTATGTATCTTTATTAAATATTTTGAACTTTATTGAGAAAATTATTTAGTAAATTTAAGAAAAAAAGGTTTTGAATTGTGCCATCGGCACGGGGGATGTATCATATTGCTATCTTGTTGGTACGGTACGGCACGGTGGATACGGTCCGTGCCGATGGATACTTAAATCCTTGTTCTCTACACTTGCGCTGAGTAACACTTATAGAGCTAGCGCTTCATATTTATTTGTAGCTTATGGAGTTGTTAAGCTCACTCTTTGGTTGAACTTTCAGGTTTCGTCTTCCGATAGCTTATCATGGACGGGCATCATCTATAGTAATCTCTGGAACAGATATTGTTCGTCCAAGGTGTGCGTATTATGAAAGGAATTTGGTATTCAGTGCTTAATATTACTTTGATGTTGTACTGAGAAATATATTTGGTTATTGCCATCTATCTGATCATATGATACAATTTTTTTTTTTCCTTTTAGATGTTTAAGATATCCTTGTTTTTTCTTTTACGCATGTGATTCTCATTAGACTATATCAAGGATCTTAGTGCCGTGGCACGGGGTCGTGCCGAAAACTTGCCGGCACGATACGGTACAGTGTGTGCCGAGCCGTGCCGATGAGTGCTGGTCACAAAAAATACATGCGTGCCGACACATAATTGCATGAAATATTTATTTTCTTTAGCAACAAAATTTTTTAATTGCTTATTATGTATCTTTATCAAATATTTTGAACTTTATTGAGAAAATTACTTAGTAATTTTAAGAAAAAGGGTTTTGAACTGTGCCATCAGCACGGGGGCTGTATCGTGCTGGTATCTTGTTGGCACGATACGGCACGGTGGATACGGTTCGTGCCGATGGATACTTAAATCCTTGGACTATATACAGCTTACTCATAATTGACGCTTGCATTTCTGACATTCATAATTGCATTTATGCCTATCTTTGTCCTCCATGGTCTTAAGATTCATAGCACGGTCAAACATTTTGTCACATTACTTTCTTGCTTGCTAGGCATTCAAGTGAAGCTCTGTTCATTTCTTCATTTTCCGCTTGCTCCTAAGTATTTCTTCTTCTACTTTAGGCTTGCCTGATTAGCACAATCTAAGCCTATCTTGGACCTGGATAACTATAACAGAATTTAATTATGCTTCTCATCATATTTACTTAAGGCTGTAATCTAGAGCATAAGTTTAATTTGAGAAGTCTAACAATTGACTAATTTTGTGATCAGTTGCCAATCTGTAATGCCAATCCACTCAAAGTGGTGTTGAAATACTTACATCCAAAAAAGAAAGAAAAAGAAAAAGAAAAAAAAAACTGTTGTTGAAATACATGGAGCGGCGCCATAAGCCATACCGAATAATGCATTAGCTGAGGTTTATAAGTAGAGTGGATCTTGGGAAGTTCCTCAAGAATAGAAAGAATCTACAAAGTAAGATAATAGATTTCCTGTAGATAGTGATTATTGCAGCAGTGGAGTATACAAATAATTTGAGGCTCCTTTAGGAAATCCTGCTCAACCTTTCTCCTTGTGCTCCACTTATTTATATTTTCTTGTTAAACGGGAGCTAGAATCTCTTTATCTCCTTTTCTCATATGTTTTACACAAAAGCTTTAGTAGCTGATGATATGATAGATGACATAAAGAAATGTACTGGCTTTGTACCTACAATTTACAGAATTGTGCTGCAGCAAACAAATCTCTTTCTTGAACGTACCCAATTTCTTAATTCTAAATAATATAAAAGAATATACCTCTTTGTTGTCTATTAGTTGAACTGGCAATATTCATTAGTCATCAGTGAATGTGCGATTAAGCCGTTAAAGGGTCAAATCTGACTGATCTGATACATACATAGCTAACTGGCTTTACCCGGTAAGTCTAGCTTGGCCTTGAATTTAACCAATTAATATAATTTTAAAATTAGGCTATGTTTGCACTAAGAAGATGTTTAATGTTTGGAATTCTTTTTTTCTCCAGCATTGTTTAAGTTTATATATTGTTTTAGCTAAGTTTTACAAGGATTCAAATAGCCAGCTAAGATCTTTCTCTTTCATTTTTTTTGTCAGAGGCCAAGGTCATCCATCAGGAAATTCTCTACCATATTTTGGGCCCTCTCAGAAGCTGGATTTTGAGCTCGAAATGGTTAGCCCATAGTGAATTTATTTTCTTGTTCTTGAATTATTTTCATTCCCCTTTTACGTATGACTTGATCACTGTAGAGGGTTTCATTTTTACCTTGTTTCTACGTTGTGCATGCATGTTTTACTGAAGTATGATTACTTTATGGATCATAATAATCTCGTTGATGTTTAAAATTCTTGTTTCTAGGCAGCTATCGTTGGGCCAGGAAATGAGTTGGGCAAACCAATAGATGTTGACGATGCAGCAGATCACATATTCGGACTTGTACTATTGAATGATTGGAGTGGTACTTTTCTTTTCTTTTACTTCTCTCAGTTAAGATTTAACTATATTCTTCTTTTCACCTACTAGTGATGTATCTTTACAGCGCGAGATATACAAGCGTGGGAATATGTGCCTCTTGGACCTTTCCTTGGAAAGAGCTTTGGTAATTAATTCAGTTTTTTTTTAAAAAAAAAACTTTTTTTGCGTTACATTTTTATCTTTATCATCTTACAAATCTCGTTTCTATGGAAGGTACAACAATTTCACCTTGGATTGTGACTTTAGATGCTCTAGAACCTTTTGCTTGCAATGCACCAACACAGGTGTTTTGGACTCTTCATACGTTAGATTCCATAAAATGCACATATACACCCGAAGCGATGAATTTCATATTCTAGTTACAGCTAAAATGTGCTCTTACTTGCAGGATCCTCCACCTTTGCCATATTTAGCAGAAAAGAAGCATATAAACTATGACATTCCTTTGGAAGTAGGTATTTTAATTCCTATTTTTCTATTCAGTTTGCTTAGTTGTTTATTGTGCACAACAAAATGCTATTAAGATGTAAGGCAATTACCGTATGCACTGACCGTGCTTAATTTTTACTGCAAGGTTTGGATCAAACCTAAAGGCCATGACAATCCATCAGTCCTCACAAAGAGTAACTTTAAGCATCTGTAAGAATCTTCCACCTCATGTTGAATTTATTAAAACCTTCTTTTTCACATCATAACCAATTTAAGATTTGACATCCTGTCTTAGTGTTTTTTTTGTTGTTGTTGTTTTTACCCATTGGGTATGATGAGAAGATATGGTTTTTAGAATTACGACTTGTTTACCTCCTATGCCACAAATTTTCAGGTATTGGACAGTGACACAACAACTTGCACATCATACTATTAATGGGTGCAACTTAAGACCGGGTGATTTGCTTGGAACCGGGACCATCAGTGGACCTGTAAGACACAATTTGTTTTGTAATAGGAGTAAAAATATCTCTCTCATTAAAATATCTCTTTCCTTTTCTTAAATTTTTTGTAATTAGAACTTTTTTTTTTGGTTGTTGCTTGATTGGTTTTATTCTAACATCAATGTTCTTTCAGGAGCCAGAATCTTTGGGATGCTTGCTAGAGCTGACCTGGAATGCGAAAAATTCGTTAACAATAGGTAGCTCAAGCCGTAAATATTTAGAAGATGGAGATGAAGTCATCTTTACTGCTTGTTCCAAGGTTTGATGTCGCCATATTTTATTTTGTTGAGATGACCTTTTGGGAAGTTAAAAATAGAAAAGTTTCTATTTCAGTTTGAGTCAAGTGGAGCAATAGGCGTTTCGCTTCCATTTCGTGTCACGATTTTATTCATTATTGGGTAATTGATTATCGTGAGAATACCTGTAGTTCAATTGTTCAGGCTGTCTTCTATTGCTCGTAGAAGCTAATTTTAGCTGCATAAATTGCAAATCATTTGATCAATTTGACGACTCAGGCAGAATATGGATAATATGCACTGTAATTACTACGTGTTTTCTAAATACCTGCTTTGTTGGTGCTACAATGAAACACCAACCTCCAATATCATCTGTTAGTTACAATTAGTTCGTGTCACACAAAGTTGGCCCTGTGCTATGGTGCATTTTCAAATCAGCGCCCTGTACTTTCACTTGTATCACTTTTGTTCTTCAGGCTTACTATTCCATTTTTCAATAACGATCTTTTTGTCCTCTCCATGGGAGTTTGAGCTTGGGTGGTTTTTATCGTATTTCGGTTGGACTTTGCTTTAAACACAACCTGGCCAAAATCCAATTTAAATCTGAAGTCTAACAGATTTTGTATCAAGCTTAGATCAAACGCGACCCGAATATGTATATCAAAACCTTATCCGAACTCAGCCCTTCTTTGAAGTTTATGCTTTTCTTTATTTCCCCTTTTTCCTTATCTTTGCTTTGTATAGTTATTACCATATAAATATTTATTTGTGTAAGATAGTTTGTGTGAAGAATATATTCCTATGTTGATGATATGTGAATAGCGCAATGCTATCCAAACAATGAGTGTAAATCTATCTTCGTACCCATTCAAGGGTCAATACTTTTACACTAGTCTTATCAATCTCTTTTTTTTTAATAAAAAAAATCCAAAAAGGGTGTCTAAACCCTTGTATGAGTGGGTGTACGATTTACGCCCCACTTTTGGGTGTAGAAGTAGCATATCTTATGCGAATATTACTATATCAGGTTATGGGTTAATAATTCTGAAGCTTGTGCTTTTTTTGATGGCCAAAGTTGATCTGTATGTAATATTTTGCAGGGCGAAGATTACAACATAGGATTTGGGACTTGCACTGGGAAGGTCCTGCCATCATTATCCTGAGAAAAGCCAGCAAGATAAAACCTTCGTGATTTGGTAATACGACTCGGCTTTGACCGTTGCATATTGTATCATCAACAAACTGGTAATAAAAGGAAACTTTTTCTGTTCTACATAAATGATATGTGTTAACTGCAGTAAATGTGCTTCTGCAGCGCCCATGTTCGCATTTTTATGAGACAGGCAGCTTCATCTCTATATCGATAAAACACAGTTCTGCATGACTTTCGTTGGAGTTCGTTTTGTCTTAGAAGTTTCTTAAAGAGGGGCATTTTTCTCTTAAGTGCAAGGGCATAAATATAAAAAAACATAAAAATGTACAAAACTTAACTGAACTATGGGCCCTTTTGAGTCGGCTATCTGACGTTTTAAAATTTTGATTTTACTATCCAATTTTTCAATTTGTTTGGTTTGAGTCAGTCAACAACACTTTGACTTCAAAATTTAAACTGTTACCGACTTTAATCTTTAATGAATTTATAGTTGCGAGAATTGTATGAAATATACTAAATAAACTTCTAAAGATAAACGAAACATTCAAATTTTGAAGCTAAAGTGTTGTCGACTGATTTAAATCAAACAAATTGAAAGGTTGGGCAGTAAAATAAAAAATTTAAAAGGTTAGATAACTAAATCAAAATGATCCATAGTTCAGGTAAGTTACAAATGACTTTACCTAAAAAATAAAATTGAGTACCGAAGGGCATATGTGAAAATTCATATTTTCCAGGTACATATGAATCTGTGTATAGAGTTGTAGCAGTTGGAGACTCATCCTTTGAGTTGCACTTGATTATTATCATGTTTTGGTTCCACTTAAAAGGTGATTGATGGAACTAGTGGATAAGCTGAATGATTATGATGGACCATGAATTGCATAAAATTAGGGCTTTATATGTATCTGTGTGTAGAGTTGTAGCAGTTGGATACTCATCCTTTGAGTTGCACTTGATTATTATCATGTTTTGGTGCACTTAAGAGTGATTGATGGAACTAGTGGATAAGCTGGAATACATTATGGGGGGCCATGAATTGCATGAAATTAGGGTTTTCAGGGTAGAGGCAACAACTACTATAAAGCCTAGTTGTCTCAATTATTAGAGTTCTAGATGCATAAAGACTCCTTTAGTTTTAACTATCTTTTGTTGAATGATTCCTAGTCTTCTAAGTTCTAACAGTCAAATTGGCTAAGCACATCTCCATGATTGAGTGCTCCAGGGACCTTTCTTTTACCAGCTCTTAAAAGATTTAGCATTTGTGATT
This sequence comes from Tillandsia fasciculata, assembly GCA_029168755.2. Lineage (NCBI taxonomy): Eukaryota > Viridiplantae > Streptophyta > Magnoliopsida > Poales > Bromeliaceae > Tillandsia > Tillandsia fasciculata. The sequence continues at coordinate 18,080,827 of CM054949.1, forward strand.
ACTACACTTTTTGTTGCTTTTGCATCTAGAAGCTTGATTTTAGTCCAATGATGCGGCATCTGAATCGACTTATTGAATTTTATCTATGTTATTTGAATTTTTTAGGTTCTGAATTTTACGATTCTACGACATCATTTGCCTGGTGATGAAGTGAACTCGTATTTATTTTAGGTGAACATTTGAATACTAAGCAAATGATATCATAAAATTACAAAACTTTGGAAGCTAAGAAGTTCATAAGAGTCTTAGTCAAGTTTAACGGTACCGATCGTCTATTCAGATGTCCTTTCGTTGGTGCGGAAATGCTAACCGGCTAATTTACTTCTAGAAGTATTCTAGTTTTACTCTTATATATATTCCATACTACTAGTAAATCAATTACACATTTTCTGTGCACATAAAAGAGAGATTGAGATCAAGGATTTAAATTTTCATACTAATAAGCTACCGGCAGGATATGGCTCTGGTGTTGTTGGTACTGCTCAATTTTTTTAAAAAAAAATTATTAAATAATTTTCTTAATAAAACTTAAAAGATTTGATAAATATACATAAGAAATTAAAACATTTTATTGATAAAAAAATATATATATTTATTGTCATTATGTGTAGGAATCAATGATTTAAGTATCCATCGACACGAGTTGTATCCACGATACAACTTCCGTACTAATGGCACAACTTATTATTATTATTTTTTAATTACTAAGTAATTTTTTTAATAAAATTTAAAAAGTTTGATAAAAATACATAATAAATAATTTAAAAAAATTATTACTAAAAAAAATAAATATTTTATGCTATTATGTGTAGGTATATATGTATTTTTTTGTGATCGACACAGATACACCGTATCGACAAATTTTATTCTATGTCACGACACTTAAATTTTTAGTCCGTACACATGTATATTTTATAACCAGCACTACTCAGCACGCACAGTTTTTTGTACCGTGCCGATAAGTTTTTGGCATAATTTCGTGCGGCTTCTCGATTGAGATATTGTTGAGCAAGATATTTTTGCATCCAATCATGCCAATACCCTAATTTTGAAGATCATTGTTACAAAGGCAAACCTACTAAAGTTGTAATGAGATGTGACATGACATAGAATAATGCCATGTCTCTTGGATGAATTTCCTTGTATAGTAATTCTCATAGAGATATGATTAGGCTTCAATCAAACCACCTTTCTTTGGGTCAATAGTTCAAGAAAGCCATCACCAAAAGAAAAACCTATGTACATTTTTTATCCTGCTTATCACTCATAATTGAATTAGATAGAATAAGATGAGATATTATGTTCAGTGAGAGAGAGGATTAAGCAACTCGGAGACGTCAGAGGTCACGACAGGTTGAGGGATTTGATAAACCAACCTCTCGCGAACTTCAATGTCTTTGAGTCGTTAAATTGTCTTTCTGCCTCGTCACAGCACTCTCTTCTTATTCTATCTGATCCAATTCTGGAACCAAACAAGCTCTTTCTTCAATCAACACTCCGGAGGAAATTCGCAAATAGCATCAAAGTCCTTGTCCTCCTTGTCCTGCACTTGGTTCTTTGCTTGTTCTTGCTTCTTGTTGCAGTTTCCATTTTCTTTGTCCACCCTTCTCTGATGCTCCTTGTTGCTTTCCTATTAAGATATCAATTTTTGAACCTAGTTTCCTAATAGGTGATATTTAAAACATTTCACAGTAATGAAAAAGAAATTGAATCACAGAAGAAATAAGCTACTAAAAGATTGAATCTTACTTTCCTTGATCTTGCCGCGGAACGATAATCAAATGCCGTTTTTCTCCGCGAAACACCTCTTGTAGCCTTCAACCTGTTCTTAACCTGTCTATATCCACTTCTAGGAGTCTGACAAGGTATGTTGATGCTACCACCATCAAAGCTCACACATACATCATTGGACCCACAACTCTCCCTCTCCTCGATCGCGACATCGAATCTCTTCTTGATCAAAATTGATCTCTTCTCGATCGAAATTGTGTCGAAGTGCTTACTCAAACAATCCTCAACTGACGAACTCTCAGGAGGTCGAGTCGCCATCCACCTCTCGAGCCAACTCCACCCGATGTTGGGTTCGGTTTGGTTGGACCGAGTCGATCTCTTCTTCGTGGTGCAGGTTCTTAGCTGAGTTTGAATCAGTTGATGAACATTGTTTCTCAAAATGTATACTAACATTTTGAATCTAGTGTGTTGATTTATTCGGTTTACCTGTTGAGAAAAGGCATAAGCAAGAGCTCTTTCGCGCCGATTTGTAGCCTCGAGTCTATTCTGGATTCGTAGTTTCAATTCGTTGCAGCTCACTGTGCTATCATCCCACTCTTCCTACAAATGAGTCAAGTCGATTCGTCAAAATCATCATAAGAAATTTGGATATATATATATTTCTTGTATGAACAAGATTTTTTTATTACAGCTACGGTAGGGAGATCCTTACGAGTTACTATTGTACTAATGTTAATTTTAGCATCTTTTGGCATGGCTCGTAGAACAGTTTCTCTATTTCAGAAGAAGTATAGTCGGGTGTTTGGCACAGAAGAATTCTGAGAGCTCTTCTTGTGACTAGAAAGTTAAAATGAGCTTATGAGTCCTAAGAGCAGAAGCTTCAATCTAAATCTTTCTATTCTGCTTCTAGCTAAAGCAGCTAGTTGTTCGTGGTGTCCTAACGAAAAACTAAGTTACAATGCTATTTCGAACAACTCTACGCAAGCCATTACAATAACGAAATCAACTTCTACATGAGAACAGCATGTTATAGTGGTGCACATTTTTAAGTAAGAAATACATCAAACAGACAAAGGAAAGAAAACAAGGGCTAGTGATTTACCTTCACCCTGAATACATGCGGCCGAGCTCTCTGCTGCAACTTATGGTGCATTGCAACACTCTCCTCACTGAATCCAAGTGTGTCAACTGATCCTCCTACTTGAACTTCAATCGACGAAGCCGCCGATGCAGAACTGTGGTTTCCAGTTCCTCCAGGTTCACCTCTTTCACCGAAATTTTTCATCTCTTTAAGTTGCCATCTCGCCTGAAATCAAATAACCAAAAGTGGGGATGAAATATTTCGATCTTAGAGAAGTTTGAATAACTTGTTAAATAGAGATTACAATAAATAGTAAAGCTGAATTGCAGGAAATCCCCTTGTGAATTTCACACTACCACACTGAAATATTTTAAGGCTATAAAGTTACCTCCTCATACTACAGTTTTTATCACTTTGCCTCCCTTCATCAGTATTCTTTAGATGATAATAAAATCCAGATTTTTATTTCTCTGCAGGTTAATGAGAAAATTATGGAGAAAACTTCAGATATCCCTCTTGTGGTTTACTGTCTTTTCACTTTTGTACTGTGTAGTTTTAACTATATCACTTAAATACCATGTGGTTTCTGATTTTTTTTTCCGTTAGCACCGCCGCTATCTTCTATGTTAAAACCATTATGTGCCGCGCATGTGCATTGGAGATGTCCCACAAATATCGAAAAGAAAGGCATGGTGCCCCTTAGGGCATAATCCTGATCGTTTTTGGAGAGTCTCCGACAGCAAAGAACGACGATTCATGACGCATGTGCGCGGCACATGATGGTTTTAATGGAGAAAATAACAGAAATTATAAGGTACGTAAGTAAATACCGTTAAAATCACAAAGTACAAAAGTAAAAAAGCGGCAAACCATAGAGAGGTATCTGAATTGCTTCTAAAATCATGATATCTACAGGGGGTTGTTCCTTGCAGTTTAATCAGAAAGTAAAACTTGAATGAGAGTTGAAGATTAACAGAAAGTATGCACTTATGTTGATACATCTTATTCTAAAGATCTAATATAAAGTTCTGAAGAAACAAAATTAACCATGAAGCCTCTGAATGCAGATTGGATCAAGATTGCAGCATGCTCCTGCTTAGATGATTTTGTCGTCGTTCTTGTCGACGTCGTTGCCGATGATGATGAGTTCTCCTCCTCAGTGCTGGTTTCTTCATGCTTTTCTGATTTAATTACTTGGTGAATTTTCTGAATGCTCTCCTCTCCATCATCTGCAGAAGCTTTAGCAACAGGTTGTAGTACAGTTGCTTCAGAGCTTTTAGGAGAAGCTATTTCATCCTCTTCATGAGCTGAATTGAACTCATCTCCACACAGGTACTGTCTAACTGAGCTCCATCTGTTCTTATGTTCAACACAACTCCTTTCTTGCTGCAGCAAAAAATGCTTTCAGACAAAAAAAAAAAAAAAAAAAAAAAAAATCTAAATTGGAAACTCTACCTTTTGTCTTATCCTTCTGTTGTGCATTTCATGATCCTTATGAATTGAATTTCCAATATTTTTGTCTTGTAAGAAAAACAAAAAAGGGTAAAAATGTACAAAGATCCCGTCGACTTCTTAATTTTTTATCTAAATTTAGGTACTAAATAATTTAACAGCTATATTAGCTATTAACCGTTAATTGTTGCAATTTCATTCGTTGAAAAGCGATTAAAACTAATCCAATTTTGCAAACCACAATTTAATTGAATTTAATTTAATAAGATCATTCAAATCAGAAAAATTAAATGTTAAAGAGGTGTCAATTACTTAGTTGAGGAATTCTCATACACTTCTACCCCACAAAAAAAAACCATTCCACACATGAGAATTAATGCCAAGAAACAACAACATTAACAACAACAACAATAGTGAGGAAATTTGGAGGAATTAGTGCAAATAGGGAGAGACTTGTACATTGCTGTCGCCGCGCCCGTCGGCAGAAGCTCGGCTTTTCGAGAGGACTCTCCTAACCAAACCCCCACCCAGACCCATCTCAGAAGAGAATTCTCTCACATTGGTTTCTCTCTCTGTCCCTCTCTTTAACCCCAGATTAAGGAAATGCTAGGAATTGTAGCAAACTGATCTAGTCTCACTCTACAGTACTATGCAAACTATGTACTAAACACTCAGGGAGTATCTATCTCCTAAAGAACACCCCCCTACAAAGGAAAAAAGGCTAACAAAGAAATAATAAGTGTTTTTGTTTTACTTTTTTGCTTTGTGTAAAGGCATAAGCATTTGATTGGTAGAGCAATTGTGGAGGCACAGTGGGGGTAATAATCATATTAAAAGGGAGAGAGACCCCCCATGTGTTAGTTTACAATTTAGCAGGGGAGATGTGGGTGGCTTTAGAGCTGGAGAAGGGCAGTGTTTTGTTGTTGAAGCAAAAGAAAGTGAGAGTTAAAGAAATAAAAAAAAAAAAGGTGGGGGAGGGAAAGATGGGGATTGGAGGGAGGGGGGCTTCTAGAGGTGCACTTTTAGTTACTACTGCACATGGCCTGCTGCTGCTACTGCTGGGAATCTTAACTAGGTTTTGCTTGCTATTGGGTGCAGGCATATTCCATACTCTCCCTCTTATCATATCCTTCCCACTCATAACCAACTTAATTTGCTATACCCTCTCTCTCTCTCTCTCTCTCTCTCTCTCTCTCTCTCTCTCTTGTTGGCTTAAAGAGCTTAGCATTTTGCCACGCGAGGCAGGCAGGGTTAGACTAAGTCACGTTCAAAATGACGGTAAATCAGATTAGGTCGAATCATATTTGAAATAGTAGAAGGACGGATTGAGCTGAGTCATGATCAAAACTTGTCGGTATTATATCTGTACGCTTTAAATGAGTTGGTCATATTTTTTTAACGACTCGAGTTTTTAAAGTTAATTATTAATATCAACAATCCGACATCTCTCTCTCTCTCTCTCTCTCTCTCTCTCTCTCTTTCTCTCTCTCTCTCTCTCTCTCTTAATATGTGCAAGATATTATTGATAATGAGTTAGTAATACAGTATAGGAGTTGATTATTGGCTTAACATGTTAAATGATGATTCATCAATAATATTTTTAAAATATTTTAGAATGTGAAGAGTATCTTGAAAATAAAATTTGCATTTTGGAATTATGTGGAATATCAAAGGGAAAGTTTGTAGTAGTTCCTTTACTACAATGCTTTGATGTTTAAATTTTCACATATATTATCATAAAAGTATTAGGTATTTTTAATTGTTAGGCACTAAAGCACAATATATGTGATTTTTTATGGACTTAATTTATTTATACTAAAAGTGCAACACTAAGTCAAACATCAAATAAGTTGACTATCCATACATTACCCCTTAAAGAGTATGTTCTTATTTCACAGCAAATAATAAAATTTTTCATTTCAAGTTGATACATTTAAACCTCTTTCGTTAGGGATTCTGATAGTACTATTTCGTCTATTTTTTATAATGTACATCATATTAGAAAAACATTTTATAAAATAAATTAGAATAATTTAATTATTTCACCTTCTCTATTAAAGCTGTAATATTTTAAAAATATTTTTAAAATTTTAAAAAAGTAATATATAAACTTATGAAAGTCAGAAAGAAAAACATAAAAACAACAAATATTTACAGAGGAATTTTTATATTTTAGCCAAAGACAATTAATGTTTTTTTTTTTCCTTGTACCTCTATTTTTAGCCCTGGATTCAGCCTTTTAATTTGGAGTTTTTGAATTACCAATAGTTCACTTGAAGCTTCTTTTTAATATCCCACAACAACAACAACAACAACAACACAACAATAAAAAAGCTGTTAAGGGAGATCAAACAGTCTCTTTGTTAATAAAGCTAAAATTTGCAATCCAAATCAAAACCAAATTCATACCTGCATAAATTTAAACTTTGCCAGGAGCATAAATTTGTATCTGTCCTTACTCTGGCAAGATTTGTGAGGAAACTGCTTCAGAACCACCTGTAGTGACAGACTCTAAACTTCGAAAAAAACATAAAACCACCTGAACAACACAATCTCGCGGCAGGCAACCCCCTTCAAAAGGGGCCATCTGCACCGAAAAACAAGTCATTTTTTGATAATCTCAAATGGCGCCGAAAATCAAGGGGTTCTCCGCAGTGCGGCGCCTATCAACCATTAGGTGCAAACCAACTTGCAGTTAATCTACAAAGATCTAAAAAGCAGAGTAATCCTTCTCATGAGCAATCTCAACATACAATTACTATTCTCAAACATCCTCTTAATATCCAAACAATCAGAGAACAGGCAGGCAAAGTCAAAACCTGTACAGCATGCAGCTTTGTTGCTTCCTCTTAATACAATTTCCTCTCCCTTTTTTATCTTCGCAAACATGCTTAATAGCATGCAATGGGAGCTACAGAAGTATGCATATATTTTCCAATCAAAGAAAGGAAAGGCTGACGCACTCGTGCAGGCGTGTGCTGAACTGACTCGAGTAAGCCGTCTGCCCAAGAGCACTTCCTCCAGCTTGAGCAAGAATATAATGAGCTCGCGTACCGCCGCATTTAAGCAGAGTAAGGTGAATAAAAAGAAAAGCTCTTATATGCTCAGTAGGTCTTAGAGGAAGTAATCAGGGGCGGGCTTCTTTGCGGGAACACCTCTTGATTCCTGCAAAGTGAAGGGATGAATCACCAATGATATGAAGGACAATAAAAGAGAGAGAGAGAGAGAGAGAGAGAGAGAGAGGGGTACGAACATGTGGCGCAGCTTCAAACACGCGAAACTGCTTGCCCAGGTTGTCATCCAGTTCAAGAATAGCAGCCACATTACCACATCTGCGCGCCACCCATTATGAAACTAAAATGTTTAGAAAATAGTGTCGGAAGGACCTCAGATGCTCCCTATGAGTCAAGCTATTTAATGTTCCAGAAGAAATTCAATTCTGGACAACGAGAATCATTTCTTCCAAACTGTATCTTTCTATCCGTGATAGACGACGGCAATCATCCCGATTTAATTATGGCATTATCAGTTAACAGGGCACATGCAATCCTATCTAATTATTATCATAGATAATCTTCATTAAATGCGAGCATCTTATAATTCTTTTCTCAGGATGTCAACTACGAACTTTTCTTTGCTAATCGAGTCTTTTTTGTAAGGTCTTGAACTGACAGATACGGAACCATTTGAGTGAAGAATGAATCAATTGAATATAGGTCAATGTCAACACTCGAAATCAAGCAATCCTTGATGTCTGTTGAGTATGCCTGTTCAGCTGGCAAAAACATATAACTCTTGTAATGCTAAAAAAGTACTTCAACCTGGTGGTCTGGCCTCTTTATAAGATGGCCAGTTTCCTCCAACTTAAGAATTGGTTCGAGATTTTAACCAAACATCAAATTTGTATTTGGTTAGCAATCGAGACCAGAATTGAGTCCCAAAGTCTGGAATTTTCAGAGAATCAAACCTGTCTGTGAGGCTTTATTTCATCTATGCATCACATTTCCTTTATCAAAGTGTTGCAAAATTTGTGTTTATCTTAATTACTCTGATTATAAATAAATTCCAATCAATTTAGGTTATGTTTCTGTAGATTTTTCTACTCAAACCTAAAATTGAGAGCCTGAAACTGCTAGAAATCCCAAATCCAATATCCTAAAGTTAAAAGCCATTTTAAAGGGTTGTGTACCGTGAAATTCAGTTCGCCAAGCCAATACAGATGAACCGAACATCAATACAACGAGGCTAATGAGTTATTCATCGGGTCAATATGTCTACACGGCATGCAAACAGCAAACAATTTTGTAAGCATGGCTAGAAGTCTGAAAAAAATGACCTTCTCTATCTATTCCAAGAACAAGATTAAACACAAGAGCCAAGTCCACTAAAGTTTCTTTTGGTCACAGTAGAATTTTGTGTCGTTCATAACCTCAAGAATCTAAATATCTTCATATTATTTGTTAGAGGGGCAAATGCCAACAGATCAACACCCTCCAAAGCTTGCCCTTCAGAGATTCTATCAACTTCAGCAAACGTATAAATATGTAAGACAATAACTTGCCGACTTTAAACGAAGTTACTATTTCAGCAAGCCTAGTTACTCTAAAGCTACAGGCAAAAACATTCCTTCTTGTCATAAGGGCAACAGGGAGATCAAAGTTATTCCCCGATGGGAAAAAAAAAGCAAGAAGTGACTGAGAATACTTGTCTTAGTGAGACCAAATTATTCAATGATAACACAAGAAAATTTTCCAGCTCCCCCTTTTATAGTAATGTCCCTAACTTTGTCTCCACTGATTAGTTATCCCTTCAATCACTTTAGTTATCCCTCTAATACCAAGCCAAATGAAAATTTGATACTGTTCCTAACAATCCCAGAATAGCAAGGCAATCCTGGCACAAACATTTTATCTCTGCAAAATTTATACCTGAAACAAACTGCGTCTTATGAGGGGATACCAAGCGGACTAATTATGCATGTTGTTAGAAACGTGAAGATCAGCATCAATTCCTAAAGATAAACTCGGAAGAAGTAGCCGCAAACTGTTATAGTTACCAAAGATAGTAACTATATTTTCAAAAATCAAAGCTCAAAGTACCTGTAGCAGTAGTTTGGAGCAGACCAGACGGTAACAATCTGGTCATTGAACATCCACTTATACCCCTCCATAACTAGCTGATGAGCCCGGCATATGTAATCGATGTTGTTCGAGTGGTTAAAAGAGGCAACTATGTTCCCACCAAAAAGAAACCCAGCGCCTCGAGGGCTTAAGCCCCAACCATCAACATCTTCCGGATCAGACCATAGGAGGTCACACATGGCTCCGTCATGGGGTACTTCCTGCTTCCGATCTATTGTTCTGATCTGTTCAGTAGGTCATTACCAATTTTTGAAATTAAGATCTTTAGTATGACATAATAACAGTCTCTCGAAGAAACTTAGTTCCTGAAGTTTGAACCAAATATCAGTAATGTGCTCAGTTTTCCCAATCGGCAATTTAGTCCCTAAAGTTTGTTTTGTGCAATAACTAAGTGCTCTTTAAGCACCTTTTCAGCTCTGCTTCTGCTTTTGCTTTCAGCTATAGCCACATACAGAAGCCGTATGGCAAACATAAAACCTTTAGAGGCCAAAAATAGAAGCTCTAATTTTGACCTTCTACCTCTGCTACAGAGAGAAATGCTAGAAGAGATTTCAACAGTAAAGTTGTAAGTAGTTCTAACAGCGATATTCAAATAGCAGTTCATAAAGCATCACATAACTTTATAATTGGGCCAAACAAGCCCTAAGCCTGTCCATTAGTCTACCATCTAAAAGAAAGTCATGTCAGCATAACCCCAACTGCAAAGATTTTCCTGATAACACAGCCCAATGCGACATCCTTTTTTCAAATGGTAGACAAACGAAAGGGCAACTGTACAAATTTCAGGGGCTAAATTGTTAAATTTTAACTCTAAGGATGTTACTGAATTCAGGATCAAACTTCGAAGACTAATATATGCTTTCTAACCCAGATGGAGAAAAGAGAAAAATGCAAGGACAGTGCTCGCCTGATCTAATGTTGTGATGGCAGGAGAGAGACCTCCATGGACACTAAAAATTTTGTTTTCAATAAGTGCTGACAAACTGAAATAGGGAAACAAATAAGGAGATAAACAAGCACAAGTTTTCAAAATTAGAAGAAAACTTTTTTGTATGTAGCTTAGTGCAGACAATTGAAAGATGAAGCGGAATACCTTAGATAGTCGAATATATCTGTGCAATATCTCCACACATTAACAGAGCCATACTTGCGAAGGCACTCATCATAGAATCCATAAACCTAGTTAAAAGAGGCATCAGAACCTATGAAAAGGACACATTGGTAAAAAAGGATGATGTAAGTTCCTGACCTGTGTAATCTGTCTGCTCTCATGGTTTCCCCGAATGAGGGTTATACGGTCTGGATATCTAACCTGTAAAATTGAGGGAAATAGATGGATGTGATTGAGGGAAGAGAATTTACAAATCTTGTACAAGAAAAAAAGTTTCAGAAAATGAACGGTTTTTAATGCACGCAAACTAGCTAGGTACCAATTAAAAGGCAGAAGCAACACTTCAGGTTAATGGCATTGCTATACCCTGGACTCTTTGCAAAGTCCCAGTTAGGTCCTCCATCTACAAATGAAAGAACCCTACTCTGTGAACTAATACCAACTCCAATTAGTGTGCTTGGCAGAAAGGCCAATCAGGTCCATCCATTGGAAGACAAATAAAAGCTCACACTTTACATACATACACCCCAGCATATAAAGAGGCCTTTGGTGGTTTTTTTTTTTTTTTTTTACTATCACAAGCCTTTTTTCCACTGGGAATGGAAGTCTTCTCTAAGCGGAAGAAGTCATTCTGCTTGATAGACATGCTGGCCTTTTTGTGATTACACAAGTGAGGTTGACCACAGGGAGTACAAAGCACCATTGATGGTGAAACTAAACAAAGAATTTAGGGACTACAGGTGCAGTTGACCTGATGTTTAAAACATTAAGCATAGTAGGGCTAGTAAGAGTTCACAAAATTGTTATATGACTCACAGAAATTTAGAAGTTGACAAAGAAAAAGGACTTTTGATGCAATTCTAGATAACATTGAATTGGCTCACTCTTTTGTCTCCTAATATTCCTTCACAAGAATGATGAAGTAGAGCGCAAGGAAATTATTTTCTTCCTTCTCTGGAATCAGTTATTCATAATGGCAATTCTCCATGCAGAAAGTTTAATTGTTTGCATGCTCATGTCAAAAGGATCATGTTTACATGCAAAAGCAGAAGTACCATTACCTTTTAGAGTTTCACCAAGTTGTAGTGTTTTGGAGGTTAAACTCTATGGAATCAATTTAAAAGCATAAGGACAAGAAGATGAACTTGTGCGACAATGGCCTCAACGGTGAAGAATTAATGTGCAACATTCCAAGAAAGGCATGCATAGGAAGTATTACCTTCAAAGCAAGCAGTAGTAGAAATGTTTCAACAGAATAAAACCCTCGATCGACAAAATCGCCAAGAAACAAGTAGTTTGTCTTTGGACAGTCACCTCCTACTTTGAACAACTCTTTCATGTCGTAGAATTGTCCATGAATATCTCCGCATATCTGACAACCACAATCAAAAGACCATTTAGCAATGTAAGTTTCTAATCTGAACTCTTTAACGGTGTAGAAAATAGAAACTAAGATGTTGTGAGGTGATCTAAGAAGGCTAAGAAAAATCATGAAAGAATACTTAAATAGTAAAGAGGAGCACAATGGATGTATCTTGGCATATCAAAGAAATCTCCACGAGTTTTAACAAAATATAACAGAACCTAATTAATAAAGTTAGGCCGACATACAAACATACATAGGTATATACATACAAATATATAAAATTCAAGAACGAAGTTATAAGACCTCAAAGTACCAAGATTAGAGCATGTCTAGTAATGTAGCATCTAAATCAAGGATTGCCTGTGCTGCCCCATGCCACATGTGCTGTATCATGCCAAGGACGTGCCGGCACATGGTCATGCCAATTACCTATCTATAAAATGAATCCTTTTTGCATTTTCTGCATTCTTTGGTTTTTTTTTAAAATTTTTTTATGGTAACAAGTTTTACAAAAGTTTTTCCAACTAAAATCATAAGTCACAGATGCCCAACCACTCAGATTCAGCTGGAGAAACCAAACATAAGAAGCATAAGTCACATATTTTCCGACAAGCAAACAATAATGGTACATTATAGATGCACATTACACCTAAGCAGCAGTTGATTCACCACAAAGACCTGAAACAACACAATAGTAGTAAAAAACACTACCCAAATCAAAAAAAGCACTCTAATCCAAGGATTTAAATGCTGTGGCACGGGTTGTGTCAAATACTAGCCGGCACGGTATGGCACGGTGTGTGCCCGTCCATGCCGATACGTGTCAGTTACAAAAAATACATATGTGCCAACACATAATGACATAAAATATATATATATTTTTAGTAACAAAATATTCTAATTGCTTATTATATATCAGTATCAAATCTTTTGAACTTTATTGAGAAAATTACTTACTAATTTAACGAAAATAAGGTTTTAAGTTGTGCCATCAGCACGGGAGCTGTATTGCCCCGATATATTGTTGACATGATACGGCATAGCCTGTGCCGATAGGCAATTAAATTCTTGCTCTAATCTACTAATCCAACTAAAATCAAATTAATGCTCTTTCGTAGACACCGCACACCTCGATTCAGCTGGAAAATCCTCACAAAAGAATCATAAGCCAGATATTTCCCCCAAACAAATGATAATGGTACATCATACGTGCACATTACACCTAAGCAGAAGTTGATTCAACACCACAAAAACACTACAGCAGTAAAAAAAAACACTATCCAAATAAAAGGATGCACTCTAATCTCTGTTGCAACCCTCAGGAACACATAAAGATGCGATTTTAGAGCAAAATCGGACCCTAGAAGTATGAAACATGCATCAAACACTACAGCAGCGGTTGATTCACCACAAAGAATCGAAACAACACGATAGCAGTAAAACAACACTACCCGAATCAAAGTATGTGTTCTAATCTCTGTTGCAACTCTGAAGAACACATAAAGGTGCGGTTTTCGGAAAAAATTCGACTCTAGAAGCATCAAACCGATTCAAAACGATCCCAAATAGAGATTAGTTACGCCTAAATCAAAGCATGCGCCCGACTCCCCGTTAGGGCAAAATCGGACTCTGGAAGCATCGAGCTCGCACCAAATCGAATCAAATCGATCACGAATGGAGATTAAGAGGGAGGGAGAGATGCGTACGGTGACGGGGGCGTCGACGCGTTGGACGTTGCTCTCCTCGACGAGGATCTCCATGGCCTTGAGGCACAGCGCCTTCACCTCCGACTCCTTCAACGGCTCGCATCGCTTCAGCTGCTCGATCTGACGATCCAAATCCGACATCGCCCCCCTTCCTCTCGTTCTCCCTCCCCCTCTCCCTCTCCCCTCCTCCTCCTCCTCCTCCTCCTCCTCTCTCTCTCTCTCTCTCTCTCTCTCTCTCTGGGGTTTTCTCTCTCTAGAAGGGGAGAAGAGAGAGAGGGTTGAGTAGGGGACTGCTTAAGAGAGAGAAGAGAGAGAGAGAGAGAGAGAGAGAGGGAGAAATGGGCGGTGAGATTACAGCCTAAAAATTTACTTTTTTTATATTTTTTATTTAAAAAAAATAAAAGATTTACCAGAACTATAAATATTTTTTAATTTTTAATTTTACTAAGAACTTTTTTTTCTACTTTTATAAATTTAAATTTCACAAAACTATTTAAAAAAATAAATAAATAAAAGGCCAAATGTAAAAAAAAAAAAAACCCTTAATTTAATTTAATTTTAATAATTTGATGGTTACGAGAATTACATAAAACTCTACTAATCAACTGATTTAAATCAAACAAATTAAAAAATTAAATAGTAAAATTAAAATTTAAAAAAATTAGATGACCAAATCAAAATAGTCTATAATTTAGATAAATTCTGTAAGCTTTTTACCTGATCAAGGGTTGTATAGTTAATTATTCTATAAGTTTATTTTCACTTGATCCTAAATATATTTATTATTAAATAAGATTAAAAAAAAAAAAAACAAAATGGTAACCAAATACTAGGAATACTCAGATTAGTAAACTGCAGTTTACACAAACAAATGCCTAGAACAAACTCAAGAACACGAGGGAGTCAGTGTTTCTCAAATGTTATTGCATCAAATACATTGGAAAACAAACAAAAACAACAACACTAGCAAATATTCTGGAAACAACATTGTTCTTTTCATCTTTTGCTTCAAGTGTAGGAAACAAATAACTACATCTAGAGAGAGGGAGAGAGAGGGTAGAATCTGTGCACATGGATAAACAAACAAATAACAACTTCAGATGCCTTATCGAGCAAAAGCGGGACGATGATGGGATTAGAAGAACATCCTCCGAGCCCTCGAAGCGACAGGCGATGGGGCTGAGGGTGCCGGCGTCTTGAGCGGCGAATTCCCGCCTCTGCCCTCTTGGGCTTCGGCAGCCTTGGCTGCCTTCGGGTCGGTCAAGAGAGTCTTCTGGAACGACTGCGAGAAGCCCGTTGCGATGATCGTCACGTGGATCTCGCCATTGTAGCGGTCGGCCACGACCGCCCCGAATATTATGTTCGCAGAAGGATCGGCGAGACTCGTCACCACCTACAAATATTTACATTAGATATCTCTAAGTGAGAAGTAGAAGGCAGAGAGTCTAGAGCTCTTTGCAGTGGCGGGGAACCAAAAAAAAATGAGGCTTTTGGGCTCAAAGAGCAGTAGGAAATATGCATACCTGAGACACTTTGTTCACTTCTTGCAAGGTGATATCTTTCCCCCCAGTTATATTGTAGACGACTCCGGTGGCCGACTCAATCGAAGATCCAATCAAAGGTGCAAGAGTTGCTTGTTCGGCCGCTTCCTGGGCGCGGTTCTTGCTGGAAGAGACGCCAACGCCGAGCATGGCGGTTCCTGAGTTCTTCATAACGGCTTTCACATCAGCAAAATCGACATTCACGAGTCCTGGTATCTGCAAAATTTCATACATTATGTTCAAACAATGAAAAGAGATACAAAACATTCTTTTACAAAATCATCAATTCACATATAAATCACTGCAAAATCCAAATATTCGTACATGCCCTTCAGAAACTTCCACTTAAATACACCCTCGTTCTTGGAAAAAAATGTTCCTCTTAAAAAATTTTGCTAACACAAAAGAACGTCACGCCATGAAATTATGACTCCCCAACTTAAAATCCGAAACTTTTGGGTAAGAAACAATATTTTTTAGGGGGTTGTGGAAAGATTAAGATTTCACAGGGATATTCTGGTAATTAGATAATGAAGCAGAGATATGTATGCCAACGCTCCAAAAGGGTGGGAAAGAAGAATATTATAATCAAAATGATCATAACATCGAAGCACGACTCACTGTGATGATGTCGGATATGCCTTGGACGCCCTGGCGAAGAACATCATCAGCAAGGAGGAAGGCATCCTGAAGAGGAGTGTGCTCATCGACGATATCCAACAATCGATCGTTGGGAATTACGATAAGAGTGTCGACGCTCTTTTGCAACTTCTCGATTGCTTCTAATGCCTGGGAATGGAAATAGGTACATGTAAGGAGACGAATACAATTAAAATTAATATGAACTCGGTGTTATTGAGAGCATTGGAGTAGAGCACGGTTTCAAGAATTAAAGATTAGAATTGGAAGTAAAATAGTACTATGTTACAGATAGCTGCTCTTCACCGTATGGAAATAGTAATGATAGATGTTATTAATTATAAATTTGAGCGCCATAAATAAAAGATCCCGAGGCTCTGCTAGCAATTTGACCCTAATAGAGGGGACGAAAGAAAATGCAGAAATCTGCTATGTTGGATTCTTGACTTTGAGAGAAAAAACAAAGTACGTAATTTTAGTAGAAAAATAAGGCATCAACACATTATCTTCATTCAACTGATGGGTAGAATTTTCTAGAAACAAACATTTATTTTACTAGTAATATTATGGTCATCGGGTAGGGATGTAAAACGGGCTGGAAAGAGGCACGACACAGGTACTATAGCACCCGTGCTGGCCAGGCCTTGCCTGGTCCTTCGAGCTGTGCTGGGCTGAAACCTTCCCGCGCCCTTCGGCTCAGCAAGGCCCGGCCTGGATACAAAGGACTTGTTTGGCAATGCAATCTTTAAATCTATAAGGTTTATTTAACAGGGATTACAATTTCAAGAATAGTTACATCCATCCACTGGCACATTCAATCGGATAGAAAATCAGAAATATTTTCTTTCAACAAAAAAAAAAAGAAAAAAGTAAAACAAAGATAATAGGATCCAAACAAGGCGCTAATTTTCCTATGCATATAAAACTATTGAACATAATAACTGCTCTAATCTCGTAACACAGAGGCAATGAGTAATAATTCCATGAATTTTTCTGAAAGGCAAAGGAAGAGCCAAGATAAGACAAGAACAAGTAATTCCTACCTGTAAAGATCGCTTACGACCTTCAAAGCTGAAGGGATAAGTAACCACACCAACAGTGAGATAACCAGCCTCCTTTGAAATCTGCGCAACAACTGGAGCAGCACCAGAGCCGGTGCCTCCTCCCATGCCGGCTGTGATAAAGACGAGATCTGAATCCTTCAAGGCATTCGCAATAGCTTCCTTAGATTCCTCTGCTGCCTGTTCACCTAGAAGAGGGTTTCCACCGGTACCTGCATTGCAATGTGAAAAATTCAGTAAATACAACGGACATGGGTAAAATGTAGGAAGAACTTCATCAAAGCCCCATGATATATAGCTCACTTGTAGTTTACCATCCTATGGCTAAAAGTATAGCACTTTGCTATCCTGTGGTTTTTATTTATTTTACTGTACGATCCTGCCGAAAAAGAGGGCAGCAGGTAAATCACAGAGTGGTGAGCCACCATGTGGTTTGTTAAATGTAACAGTTTGCTACACTATTTAATAGTAGGTCCCTATAGAAAACAAAAACAAGAACCACAAGGTTGCAAAGTGCTACACTTTGAACAAAATAGCAGTAAAATGCAAATGTGCTATATTGCAGGAGGGCTTTCCGAAGTTTTTCCTAAAACAAATGGTTAGTCCCTGTATTTTTGCAATATAGCAACTTATCCCTAAACCTTTAACCTAAATACTTTAGTCCCTGAACTTCCTCATAAATTTCAATTCCATTGTGACTACCCATAATAACTTACTTCTATTAAGTCATGTGTCGAGCACATGACACACTTCCTATAGAATGAGCATTTTAAAACTTTTCAAGGAGGTAAAAACAAAATGGCAAGTCATTCTAAAAAGGGTAGAATGGTCAATTTACAGTAAAGAGGTCATGTGTTTAGCGCGTGACTTAATGAACATCAGGTATTTTGGACAGTCAGGTATATAAATTTACAGGAAAGTTTTAGGGGCTAAAATGTTCGAAGTAAAGAGTCCAGGAACAAAAACTAGTTGAAGGGTCTATTACAAATTAACGATACAGCGAGGTACATATGTGGATTTATTTTTCTACCAAAATGAAAGATAAGATAGATTTGCCGACCTAGTCCGCGAGTTAGAAGCTCTCCAATTTGTATTGGATGTTTTGCTTGTGAATTCAGCAGTGCCTGTGAATCCGTGTTTATCGCATAAAAGTCAACTCCCTGATGTCGCAAATCAGCTTTATCAGTAATTTGTTTTGGGAGAGATAAATACAAAAGAAGAACAAGAAAATTTCTATTCTGAATTGCTTATGACTATAGTAACTATTGATTTCAGCATCCAATAAAACTTTCCAGCAAGCTCACAAGAAAAATCATGGGTAAAGAAAATGGCATTTGTAGGGATTAAAAAAAAAAAAAAAAAAACCAAAACCAAAACTTATATAAAGAAGGACAAAAGAATAGCCAATAGAATACTTACTAGAGCATATTCACATACAACACAACGTCAAACAGAGAAAATCTCTTTTACTTTTGCAAGCCAAAGCACAAGAAGATTGGTAAAAGATATTCAAAACCAGTTAGTTTCAAGCTTAAACGAAATAATATGAAGTATTAAGAAGAGTTTCAACTAATTAATATGCTGCATAGAAACAGACAAATTTTATCGTAAGATATGAAACAACCTGAATACTTTCATGAATATAATGACAGATGGATATCATAGGTTCACGTTTCAGGAGTCTCTCTCTCTCTCTCTCGCGCGCGCTCTCATTTCACAATGACTATTGGCCAAGGATTCAAGTGCCCATCGGCACGGACCATGCCCACCATGCTATGCATACCGACAAGATACCTGCATGGTACGACCCCCGTGCAGATGACACAGCTCAAAACATTTTTTTAAAAAATAAGTAAGTAGTTATCTCAATAAAGTGCACAAAAATTGATAACAAATTATAATAAGCAATTAGAATAAATTGGTGTCAAAGAAAATAAATATTTCACACCATTGTGGGTTGACACAGGTAATTTTTATGACCAGCATGCAGCAAGTTTTCAGCACGACCCTATACCACAGCACTTAAATCTTACTATGGGCAGAAATTCCCTATTATTTAAATAGCAAACCGCCCAATTTCATACGGAGGCAAAGCAAACCAAAACTATTGAGCATTTGACCCGACGACTCCTACACTATCAGATATGAGTTGCTTCACTTATTCACTTGATACACTATATTTTTCCAATCAGATTTGTCATCATAACTTCCTGGCAGCAACAACACACCAAAATTAATACAGAAAAACTCCACTCCTATCCGTATTTCACCCATTCAAGTCTCGATTCTATCGATTTACATTATTTTTTCCAACCAAATTAGGAATTTTTCGCCAATTTAACAGCAATTCAGTTAAACTTCATTGTTGTGAACACCTTTTAGCTGATTGAACTGTGAATTATGTTGACAGCTAACGAACGTAGCAGTTTAATTTTCACGAACATCCAATTCAATATTCAACAATAAATTCCAGTAAAATGATCAAAAATTTAAAACGTTGAGGGGGTCTCAATCAAAATGCAGAATAGTCGAGGGGCCTGCTTCAAACTCGCATATAATTTAGGGCGGTATCAAATCGCAATGTGGCATTCTCAAACCCTAACCCTAACCCTAACCCTAACCTGGAGACCGCTCCCGATCATGCGATTGACCGCATTGTTGCCGCCGCCGCCGACGCCGACCACCTTAATCCGCGCCGAATCCACGGGCACGAAGGGGGAGGAGGAGAAGGAGCACTGCACTGCGACACTGCCCCAGCGCCGACTCCGACACTCGCTTCTCCGCCTCGCCGGAGAAAGCCCACACGGGAAGAGGAGGAGAGCTCCCGAAGAAGAAGAAGAAGAAGAAGAAGAGGAGGAGATCGAGCGAGTGGGTGCAGCGAGGCGGAGAGAGAAGGTAGGAGGAGAAGGGGCGTAGGACGCCATTGGCGGTGGGCGAGAGAGAGAGAGAGAGAGAGAGAGAGAGAGAGAGAGATTTGCTAGGGTTTCTCTCTCTCTCTAGGGTTTAGGGGAAGGGTTTGAGCTTTATCTCTCTCTTTTGCTTTGGAAAAGAAGATAATTATTGGATAACTACTTTTTTTTTTTTTTTTTTTCTTTAGAATCTGGATAAAATAAATAAATAAATAAATAAAAATTATGAAGTTACACGATTAAAATAAAATTATATTATTTTAAAAAAATATTATATTGATTGAGACAAAAGTTATACTATTTGAAATAAAAATTATATTATTTTAAGATCAATATTGTATTTTTTGTAAAAGTTATACTATTTGAGCAAAATTTATATTATTAGATACGAAAAATATTTTTTAAAAAGTATATTATTTGATTGGACCAGAAGCCGTTAGCGCGGAGGAGGAGAACGATGGTTCGTAGAATGAGGAAGATGAGATAGAGAGTATGATGATAGTGATGATGATGATTTAATAGGGTTAGAGAGATAAAGAAAGAAAGAACGACGACAACGTCCGCCTCGGGCTTCAAAGAGCGCAAGCAATATTCACACAAACAATACAATTTTTACCCTAAAAGTATAATTTTTATCTCAAACAATATAATTCTTACTCAAACAGTACAACTTTCGTCCAAAAAGTAAAACTTTCGTCATAAAAAATATAATTTTTATCTCAAAGAGTACAACTTTCGTCTCAAATAATACAATATTTTTTTTAAAATAGTGTAATTTCATCTTAACAGTACAACTTTATCTTAATATTCTTTTTTTTTTTTGTTCTTAACTTTTCTTATAGCAGCGATGATATATAATAATTTTTTCAGAAAAATAATTTTTTTTTTTTTTCGTTATGTTTTTTTCTTATCTTCTGCATCTTTTTCTTCGTCGTCGCCGCCATGGATCCCGCCGGAGCACCGTCCCTCGAAGTGGCGCCTTCTCTCCCCATGCCTACGCTCACGCGCACAACATTGTACCCATAAGATACGTGTGGGCATGAGCGTGAGCATGGGCACGACATCGAGGGGCAGCGCTCTGGTGAGGTCCATGGTGGCAGCAGGGGCGGCGGTGGCTTGGTGAGGTCCATAGTGGCAGCAGGGGTGGCGGTGATTTGGACATCGCATAGGGTGGAAAGGAGTGAGGGGACGAGCTTAAAAAAGAAGAAGAGAAGGAAGACAAATTTCAAGCAATATATATATATATATATATATATATATATATATATATATATATATATATATATATATATATATATATATATTTACTATCTAGCCATTTATAAATTATATTAATTTTATTTTACAAGATTAGGAATGATATAAAAAAAAAAAAAAAGACTAAAATATAAAAAAAATTATATAAATATCTATTTTTTAAGTGTTTAATATATAAAATTATACAAATTGTACGGATGGATAAGGATAAATTTAATTTAAACATAAATATATAAAAAAATTGAAATATGAATTCACCATATTTTTTTTTTCTGCGATAAAAAAAAAGTTTTTCAAAAAAAACCACTTTTTATAATTCTCAAACTTTAGATAAAAATTCACAAAACAAAAAGGAAAACTTCATAAAATGTGAAAAATAAAATTTCCTCATAGTTCAAGTGTGAGATAGTAATTTTATTCAATGTGTTAGATGTACAAAGATACATGGCATATTTGAGAGTAAAAAGATCAAAAAAAAAAAAAAAAAAAAAAAAAAAAAAGGAGAGAGAATACACAAGTGGGTTTTTTTTTTTTTTTTTTTTGGGTAATATGCAGAGAGCACCATTATAAATAAACCGATTTTCAGATTGCTCCCCTTCAATTTTGAAAACTCCATTCTCTATTTTACTGCATGAGAATCCCTGGATTTGAACATTTCAGAGGGGCAAAATGAAAATCGCAACAATCATAAGGGGGATTTCTGCAATTTAGTCTTTCAAAACTCAAAAGTATATTTTTTGCTATATTTGATGATAATTGTAGCGTAAAATTCGCCTTTAGTGCAGTTAGTATCATCAAAGATGTTTCATCCGCCGAGTACTCCGTCGCTGCCGCTGCAGCAGCCGCCGCCGCCTTCTGCTTGTGAGGTTTCAGAAGCAGAATCATCGACCGTCAGGGTCGAAATGCTGTCAGCAATAACACTCCCGTCTTCGCTGTCGGATGCAGTGGAGAGATCAGACTGAGTTTTCTGTGAATTGGTATCTTCAGTTGAGGATTCGAAGCGTTTCGAGTCGTCCGATGTTTGCTGCAGGCTCCAGTACATGATGCTGGCAGTGAGGGTGAGGATCATCTTCTGGTTTACCTGCAAGCAAAAGGAAGAAGCTTCTAAGAACATCTAGAAATTGAAATACGCATTAGATAACAGCAGCTTTGCATTTAAAATTAGTTGATGTCGCAAGGGCCGTCGGCGAACCAAACACGAGCGAGCTGGGACTGGCTCATATTCTCGCTCATTTACTAAACGAGCAGAATACGAGCTGACTCGCGAATAGCAAGTTAGATTGTCAGTCCTACTATTAGGTGAAAAGATGAAAAAAGAATAGAAAATTAAAATCTTAATCTAATAATTAAATTCACAAAATATAGGTCTCTTTACAATTTGTAATGTATATACATATATATTCGAGCTATATCGAGCCGAACGTGAGCGAGCTGGTCCTAGCTCGTATTCAAGCCGCTAAGATTTCGAGCTGAAAAATTTAACTTGTATTCGGCTCGTTTGATCTCGAACTCATTTCGAGCCGAACAGCGAGCTGACTTGCGAACAACGAGCTAGATTGCCAGCACTTGATGTCACTGTGAAAAATAATACCTTAATTAAAATTTTTTTGATTAAACAGGGTAAAACCCTATTTGAAGGCAGGTACTACAAGCACATGGATGTCCCCCCCTCTCGCCGAATGGGACTAAAACCCCAAAGAGAACCTGGGTTGCAAATACAATCCCCCACAGCAAAACGAGAGTGCAACAATAGAAAGGGAAAAAGGAGAAACACGGCAGACCATACATCTTCGATGTTCGCCACAGTAGCTGCCCCATTGGCGAATTAGATGCCCTTTTGTCCCCAAGCTTAGCCGTCGTCGAGGAGCCCAAAGCAAAGGAGAGCCAACTCGTCAACCATTGACCCGCAATACTGTTCTGGATCCTCAGCTCTAGTACTATCCCTCTCCATGCCTAGTTCGACTAGTTACTCTCCCAACGCCTTGCTCCACTGTGTCAAAGTGTTGAGAATCCTCCTGCCACACTGTCCCGTGCTGTTGGTCTTGTCGTCAAAAATCCTATGGTTTCTCTCCATCCACAGCTCCCAGCACGTAGCTGCAATGCACACATCAAGGTAATCCTGATCACTCCGTGCTGCAGTCCGTTTTAACCTCTTCCATTTGGTCGCTAAATCCCCTGTTCCATGCAGTATCGACGTCAACCGAAAGTGCTTACCCTGGAGCATCCCGTTCCAGACCGCGCGGGAAAAGCTACAGCCGAATAGGAGGTGGTCCAGACTCTCTTCGTCGCCGTAACAACAAACACAGAAAGACGGTCCATGCCACCCTCTCTTGATCAGCCGGTCAGCAGTCAGCAACCTATTCCTTGCTGCCAACCACAGAAAAATTTTGATGCGAAGGGGTACCTTGATAGTCCAGAGATGTGGGATTCTACGATCGTCGACACCGTCAAACGCCAGAAAACAGTACGCACTCCTCGCACTGAACCTTCCTTTTTTATCCCATCTCCAAACCAATTCATCCACCTCGAGGTTCAAAGAGGTGTTCCGAACCACGTTGTGAAGCTGCGAAAGCTCGCTGTGCCCCACTGAGTCTTGTTCCAACAGGTTGCGGAAGCCGAGATTAGTCTTGTTGGCGAACCGTTGCCACCAGCGTTTCACCGAGATGCTTCTGGGCGAAGATAGCGCAAACAGCGTCGGGAAACAATAACGCAACGGCTTGTCCCCCGTCCATCGCGCGTGCCAAAAGGGAGTTGTCGCCCCGTCCCCGAGTCTGAAGGAAATCGAGGCGTGAAAGGGTCCCGAAGTGCTGAGGACGCTCTTCCACAAAGGCGCGCACTTCGAAGGAGCTGCTCCTCCCGCACAAGGCAATCTGCGTTTGTAGTGTTTAAAGTGTAAAAGCCGAACCCATGGCAGCTCTTTGGCTTTGTAGAAATTCCAGAAAACCTTCATTAGGAGTGTAGAGTTAGCCGCAGCGAGGTTACGAATTCCCAGACCACCTCTAGCCTTAGGGCGGCAAACCTGGTTCCAGTTGACCGAGCAATGAAACCCGCTAATGAGGTTCTTGCCTTTCCAAAAAAAGCCCCGACGAATTCTGTCAATCGCTTTAATCGCCCAATTCGGGATCCTGAAAGCCGAGCAAAAATAGGTTGGCGCACTAGAAAGCACCGAATTAATTAGGACCAACCGTCCCGCCCTCGAAAGCAACCGACCTTTCCAACCCGCTAATCTGTTGCCGATCTTTTCAATTAACGGTAAGAAGTCCGGTTTTCGCAGTGGTTTCGGAGAGAGGGGAAGGCCCAGATAATTAAATGGGAACCCGTCGACGGAGCATCCAAAGAAACTTGCAAGTCTGGAGGCCTGTGATGTCGCCAAGTGAACAGGAATAATCCGGCTTTTAGCGAAATTAATCCGAAGACCCGAGGCCTCCGAGAATGCATCTAGAACCATCTTGATCACCTCAGCCGATTTCGTGTTGCCGTCGAAGAAAAGGAGAATGTCGTCAGCAAATTGTAGTGTGTGGATGGCAACATCACCAACACCAACCAGCGGCAGTATCGAGTTGGATACCGCCCCTTGTAGCATCCTGAATAAAACATCAATACAAAGGATGAAGAGCAAAGGGGAAAGGGGGTCGCCCTGCCGGATCCCACGTTTACAAGGAAAGAAAACACCCGGGGTACCATTGAGCAACACCGCGTTGGATGTGGAATGAAGGATCACTCTAATCCAACCTCTCCATCTTTCTCCAAATCCCCTCGAGTGAAGTAAATCTTCCAAGAAGGACCAATTGATGTGATCGAAGGCGCGTTCGAAGTCAATCTTGAAAAGAGCGGCTTGCTGGTGGGTAGAAAACAGATGATGAGTCAGGATATGCGCCGTGAAGAAGTTGTCGAGGATCGAACGTCCTTGGATGAAAGCCGTCTGAAATGGATTGATGAGAACTCCCAGAAAGCGTTGCAATCTAGCCGCCAGCACCTTGGAGATGATTTTAGTTAATCCGTTAACCAAGCAGATCGGTCGGAACTCCCTCGCATCCGCTGCCCCCACTTTTTTGGGAATGAGACAAATCCAACCTCTGTTGGTCTCTTGCAAATCCAGCACTCCACCGTGCAGCATTTGAAACACCGTCACCAAGTCGTTCTTAATGACCCCCCAAAAACGCTGGTAGAAGATTAACGGGATCCCATCCGGGCCCGGCGCCTTATCCGGCGCGCAAGAGAAAACGGCGCTTTTGATCTCCTGTTCCGAAAAAGGGTCCTGCAAGCTCCTCAGGTCCAAAGAATCGGAAGCGAAGAGATAGGAAAAGTCGACCACCGGAGAATAGCGCTGCTCGGTGCCTAATTGGTTGCGGAAAAAGGAGAGCAAGTGGTTAGCCATGGCCGCATGGCTAGTGAGAGAGAAAGGCCCATCAGTCAACCGGGTGATGAAGTTCTTGCTCCTGCGGCCGTTGGCGCAGAGGTGAAAGAACTTGGTGTTAGCGTCCCCCGCCCTCAACCAATTAATCCTCGATCTTTGTTTCCATTTAATCTCTTCTTGAAGGCTCAGCTCTTCAAATCTCTCCTTGAGCCTCGTGCGCAGC
This sequence comes from Tillandsia fasciculata, assembly GCA_029168755.2. NCBI lineage: Eukaryota > Viridiplantae > Streptophyta > Magnoliopsida > Poales > Bromeliaceae > Tillandsia > Tillandsia fasciculata. The sequence goes on from CM054949.1 coordinate 18,106,402, forward strand.
AAAAACTCCCCCGTCGATATCTCCCTGATCTCCTCTGCCCTGTCGATCCAACTGATCCATAAAAGACACCTGTCGGCTTGTGTCTTAGTAGCAGATGACAGACCAGAACTCCATTCCTTGAGGGCCGAGGCTACCCGCCTGATTTTGTCAGCGAAACCGACTGCAACCCCGTCACCCGCCGCTTCGACGTGCCACGCTTTAGAAATAACCTCGGCAATTGTCGGGTATCGAAGCCAGTAGTTCTCGAACCTAAACAGCTGCGACACCGGAATAAAAGAGTAGGCCGAAAGCACCAGAGGCGTGTGATCAGACCTAGGTCTCGGGAGCGCACGGAGCAACGATCTGGGAAAATAGGTCTGCCATTCCGAGGAGATGAACGCCCTGTCCAGGCGCTCCAAAGTGGGGGTGCGTCTCCCGTTAGTCCAGGTGAAAGATTTGTTGATGATGGGGAGGTCCAGTAGTCCAAGTTGGTTAACGACGTTCCTGAACGCCAACATGTCGGCCACATGAGAGGGTGGGCCGTTCCTGTCATCGACCGAAAGCAGTAAGTTGAAATCCCCCAGGAGAGCCCACGCACCCGCCACTCTCGATTCAATGGAGCCCAGTTCACGGAAGAAACTCCTTTTAAGAGAAGGGCAAGTGGGGCCGTAAATGTTAGAGATCGTGAAAAGCGTTCCGTCAATCTTTCTTCTCAGAACAGTGTTAAGCGAGAACCTCCCGGCCCACTCCTTGGTGCACTCGTAAAGGGCAGGGTTCCAAGCTGTGAGCAAGCCACCCCTGGTGCCCACAGCATCAAGTGTGCGAAATTCTCTGAGGTGGAAGCCGCAGAAAGAGAAAAATTTGGAAGGGGAGGTAGAGTCCAACTTGGTTTCCTGGAAGCAAACAACTCCACACTTACAATTTCTGACCAAAGCTCGCACAAGAATGCATTTGTCCCTCCCGTTGAGCCCTCTCACATTCCAGGTAAGAAAGCGAAAAACTCTGTTTCGAGGCATAGATACTAGGCTGCACACAATCACTATCAAACCAGCCAAAGGCCCCCTAGGAGCCTCTGTCACAAGCCCCCGTAGGGGCCTCCGGATCGGACACCTCCAAGTTGAGCTGACCCCGGTTTGCGGTGAGTGCCCCCCAGTTCTCGGTTATCCCGCAATACCTTAATTAAAATGAAAAAAAAAAAAAAAAAAAAAAAAAAAAAAAAAAAAATTTGAAAGTGTCCTTTGGTTCCGTGCGTTAAAGCTTTCAATACCTTGGAGTTTCATAAACCACATTTAATAACTATATATTGTTACTTTTCCATTACACCGTACGATCTCTAAACAAGGATCCATAGACGTGGGCTGTCGCAACGTGCCGTACTATATCGACAAGATATCGACACGATACGATCCCTTTGTCGATGGCACGGTTCAAAACCCTATTTTCTTTGAAATCAACAAATAGTTACCAGAATGAAGTGTAAACAATTTAATAAAGATATATAATAAGTAATTAGAATATATAATAAGTAAACATGAGTATTTTTATAGCCGACACACACTGACTGGCACAACATGGCAGACGCCGTACCGTGCCATGCCAGCAAATTCTTAGTACCCTGTGCCATGACACTTAAATTCTTGCCTCCAATTAATGGTAGGTTTGACATAGCACCACCGGTTTCGAGTTGGTTCGTGAACCCAAGTGCTGTTCTTAACCTACTTTTATCAGGAGATTTGCGGCAGAATTAAAAAACAGTAACCACAGAATAGTTGAGTGCAGCAAATAAAATCAGAGAGTAATAAACTGCAAGGCACTAAACCGCAAGGAGATTATTTGAATTTTTCCCTCAAAAGACCTAATCATGGATTAGTGAGATTTTGAATGAAGTTTTTTGTTTTTTGTTTTTTTTTTATCCCTTTGTTTGTAAGATGCCTCTATTACCTCCATGATATCCTCAGGCAATAAGAAGATGGAGCAGCCAAGCTTTCTTGCCACACTAATTATATACGTCGCATTAAGCCTCTTCTCTTCATCTGCAAAATAGCATAGACACATCAATCGAGTAATTCGATAGCATTGCATTTGTTTTTACTAGATACAGATGACGAACAAATTAAATATAACAATCCCTTCATTGGTGTTTGCTTTTTTACTACTAAGTTCAAGAGTCTAAAATTACATCATTGGTAGAAACTAGAAACAAACATTTAGGTTATTTATCATTTTAGTCTCTAGGCTTTGACCCTGACGTTAATTACATGATTTAATCGACGAACGATTAAATCCTCCATTATGTTCATTATTTAACACAGTATCAGATAATCATGTCCTGAGTTTGAATCTCGTCATGCTCTGAGTCTCATTTAATTTCGTCCATTCAATTTAAGCTCACGTCACGGGCCAGTCAAAATGTCTCGAACCCAGACATGCTAAATATAATACAAAAAACACCTCTTCATGGCATGCCCTTTCTCGAAGGATCTACTGTACGGATTATTTCCAAATAAGTTAATGCTCCTCACTTGTACATTGCCAGATAGGTTATGGGAAGAAGGCAGTCTCAAGGGTGGCATTTTAGGGAATAGGGAACTCGCGACTGTCGCTGCCACTTGGTGGGCCATTTGGCTAGAAAGGAATAGGAGAATTTTTGAGTCGAAAAAGCAATTGGCGAGGTATGTGGTGTCGGAAATCAAGTTGTTGAGGCATACTTGGAACTCTTTTTGCTCACCTTGATTTTTTTTCTTTTTTTTTTTTTTTTTTTTTTTTTCGCATGTTGGCGGGTCGAGACCTAGTTGTCTCAGTTTGTAGCTAAGTTCATCCATCAAATGAATGAAGCGGTAGCATGCTACCTTGTTCTAGAAAAAAAAAAAAAAAAAAAAAACCGTTCTCTGGTAACTAAAGCTTTTGGGGATAAACTGTCGTTTCACATTCCTTAATACATTAGCCTGTTATCTAAAAATGCAACATCCGCATACTAAAACAATGATGTTGAATTTTTTTTTTTCACTCCCATGTTTGTTAGACTAACAGAAGGACTGATTGTTTTGCCCCGCCAAACTTCAAACTTCAAGGTCTCAAATTAAAATTATGTCTTTAATGAAAACAAAACATTCATACTTCAGAACAATGCACAACAAAGACGTTAAAAATGGGCCTACATATAATTTTAGCTTTCCGTATAGTAACATACCAGTTTCGCCTTTGGTGACAATGTTCCAGTTGACGACCCTCGGCTCCACGGAGCTTAGAAGTTCAAGGAAAAACAACCCATTTGAGAAGTTTTTATCCTGGAGAAGTAAACAAAGCAAAATGATCCATCAAGAGAGAGAGAGAGAGAGAGAGAGAGAGAGAGAGAGAGAGAGAGAGAGAGAGACCCTGAAACTTCCAATCTGAGAAGTTCTTCCTGAGCTTTTCACTTTGTGATTAGCCCAGTTCAGTATATCAGCATCTGTAACCTCTTTTCCTTGAGAATAGGACCTCAAGTTCTTTAGAAGCTGTAATATGTTGAATCTCATCAACTGCCACAAGTAAGCTGCGGAAAAATAAAAAAAATGAAACACCCGAAGAAACGATACAGATAGTACTTTAGTTAATTGCACACATACTTTCCGACAAATAGAATTGAGCAGAGAGATTAGGGAAACTTACCAAGTATTAGCTTCTTATTTCCTTGCACGATGTCGTTTCCGGCGATATTAACGAGGGAGAACTTCAATTGTTTGCCGATCCTGATAACTTGGTTGCAGTTCTCGACTTTCCTAAATGGCATCTTGATGGGCGGCTTCGTTGCGTGTTTCCAGTTAACCGATGATCCAGACGATATTTTGTCGAGTACTTCCAAAAGAACCCAGCTGTAAAAATATTACACCGGTAAGCGACACTAAAGAAGCTTAAAGATAGTAAGAACAGAAAAGACAAAAAAGACCATACGAACAACGGGTTTTTACATGCACATCCCTATGTAAGAATATAATCCGAAAAATTCAAATTTTCACATTCGATGAAAAAGTAGTCTCGTACTTAGATACCCTTATCTCAAAATTGAAGACATCGGCTTAAAGGGGGTCACAACATTCTGCCTCGTGATGTAGGTTGGGCTGGGCTGGATTGAGCCACAATTGACGCCTGCGGGCCTTGTGCGTTTGTTCGCTTTAAGTGAATTGGTTGCTCTTTTTCTGATAGCTCGAGCTTTTGAAATTGTGGTTAGCGCTAGTGATCCAACAGAAGAGTCATCCCATTCGAGGAAGTCGGTTTTATATTAAAAGAAGTGCTATGAAAAGTGGGCCATTTTTGTATGTACAAGGATATGCATCGTAAGAAATTAAACATTTCAAGTGCACCAACAAGCATTCACGTTTACAGGGGTTTGCGTGCTAAGTATCTTTTAAAAAAAAAAGTGTGGAATATACGATAAAAAGATGTTAGAAGTTATAACACAAATACCCGTTTTTGACGTCCTCAAACAAATTATTGACATATGTGGCAATTCCAAGACTATTAATCCACAAGCGGAAGGCTCTTTCTTCTCTCGACACTTGAACTTCATCAGGCATCATATCCGCGAAAGAGATCTTTTTGTTGTCAGTGGAGAGGCCATTCCTGCATATAATTAAGTGGATACCAAACAATAACATTATTTATCTCAAAATAAAGCATATAACACCATTGTCTCTTTCTTATAATTAAACATAAAACTCGCAGAATCAAGTTGTTTGCAGCCAAAAAAAAAATGAAAAGGAAAAAGAAAGAAAGAAAAGAAGATACATCCAAGAAATAAAATTTGACTCGATAATCTTCTACAGGAGAAGAAAAAACATCAATTTGACTGTTATCTTTCTTCTTCTCACACCCATAAATTTCAAACAGAAAAATTACAAATCAATTGGTGATAGTATACTCAAATAGGTTGATCTAGGTTGGCAACAATAATAAGAAAATCAATAAGAACACTGAGCACTTCGAAATGCTAGATTTTTGCCCCATTAATGCTATGTATACAGAAAATGAGATGAAAAAAAAAGGGAAACTACTTAAGAATATCAACCTAACAAAGAACATAACATAAAGATCTTGCACAATAGAGAAAATAAAATGAAGAGTTCTTTTACATCAGAAAGATCGCACCTTAGACGAACCACATATCATATATATTATACATTCATAGTCTATAGCATTCAATCTATTAGGGTCCTTCGTTTTGAATTTAGTTTTTACTTGGATGCTTTTTTCATCCTCAGGATATTCCTCTATTCCATAAAGGATTGCAATTATAGAGTGAAGAGCGGCAGCAGGGTAGCACAATGCCTTAAGGAAGAATAAAAGTTGCTGGGATACCGTTCATATCTTCTTCTTAAATTTAATCACGGTGACTTACGATTAACAAAAAAAGTTTCATCATAAATAGCATTAAGAAACATACATGGACAAGATAACCGATGATCGGTTCGTTCAAGAATCCATGAGGGAGGCAAAAAATGCAAAAGGAGCAGAAAGTAACCTCTGATGGAATATTTGCGCAACAAATGCAAGGTTGAGATTCGACGAGGCCTCAACGATGTCTTTTGGGGTGAGATATCTCTTGCAATCCATTTTCTCAGCATGATTGAGAACTAGTTTCGCCCTCTCAGTCGGATCTTTCGTAGCTAATGTCGCTGGAGTGCAATGCTCAGGCGCAAGAACATTGAGAAGGTAGGCATAGGCCTCTCCATCCTGTATTTAGAGAGCTTAAGACATAAATCTTCTAATTCAATGTAAGAATTCAATAATAATAATAATAATAATAATAATAATAATAATAATAACTAAAGAAACAATGGCTCGAATATTGATCTACAACTAAATAACTAATATAAAACAAGCAATTCCTTTTCTTTGTGCAGCTAAGAAAAATGCATACTTATACAAGACAATAACTATGCTTAATATATATGCAGTAAATAAAACGATATGGTCATCTAAAAGATAGATGCCCATAACCAATTTGATTAACTTTCTTCAACTATTTTATGTCTTATTAGTTTGCGGTTAATAATTTAAAGAAAATGTTAATAGATTGGGTAAGAACATTGTTTCATAATCTACACTCAGGTAAATCATATTTCACTGCTAAACGCGGGATGATGATTTCAATTGGTAAATCTTAAGGAGCATCCATTATCGGTCGCTACATTATCTTGTCATTTTCGAAAAAAAAGGTTATCGAGAGTATATGGGGAATGTTCCTATATATGAACGTTGTATCCGCCACTATATGTATCAATCAACGATTTAGGTGTTGTGGCATGTGGTTGTGCCAAGAACAGGCTTGCTGGTGCATATGCCAGTAACAAAAATACTTGTGATGCCGACACACTATTGCATGAAATATTTATTTTCTTTACAACCAATTTATTCTAATTGCTTACTATATATTGGTATCAAATCCTTTGCACTTTATTGAGAAAACAACTCGCTAATTTCACAGAAAAGAGGGTTTTAAGATGTGCCATCAACATGGGGGTCATATCGTGCCCATATCTTGTCCAGTGGTGGAGGTGGATCCAGAAATTTTTCACAGTGGGGTCAATATATAATTAAGAACAAGCGTAAAAAATAGTTGTTAATATTACATAAATAAATAATATTTTTTTTAGAATTCTCATTTGGTAAAAATGTATAAAACTTACCTGAACTATAGACCATTTTGATTTGACTACCCAATCTTTCAAAATTTTGATTTTAGTACATTATCTTTCAATTTGTTTGATTTAAGTAATTTGATGACTCTTTGAATATAAAGTTTAAGATAATTGCTTCCTTTAATTAAATTACATTTACGTGAATTGCATAAAATATATTAACTAAACTCGTAAAGATAAATGACTAGTTTAAATTTTGAAGTTAAAGGGGCACTAACTGACTCAAATCAAATAAATTAAAAGGTCATATAGTAAAATAAAAAATTTTAAAGGTCAGATAATCATATCGAAATGGGTGATAGTTAAGGCAAGTTTTATACACTCGATCAAGTTTTTTTTTTAAAAAAAAAGTACACGTGGTAGTAGGCCCACATGACAAAGAGAATGCGTTGCTCCATCGTCTTTGGAGCATGCAGTGAGGTTCCCTAAGTGGGTTCAAATTATAAAGAAAGGCCATAAGGCCTTTCTTGTGGTTTTATGCAGTGAGGTCATTAGACCCCACTGTCACTATATTGGATCCGCCACTGATCTTGTTGACACGGTATGGCTCGACGAACACAGCTCGTGCCGATGGACACTTAAATTCTTGGTATCAATTCGATCAACAAACACATGAATAGTACAGTTCTAGTAATCTTTATAGGTATGATACTTACCCGAACATCTGATGAGAAATTTGTTATCGTCTTCTTGTAACCAGCTCTTTTGAGATGAAAGTTCATCCATCTTAATAACATTTTTTCTGGCGGTAGACTCATGAGTTCCTCCACATCCTGTAAAAGGTTAAGAAAATAAATAAATAAATATATAAACATGCTACTAATCAATTATACCAAATAATCAGCATTGCTTGTTGCTTGACCTTACTATCATCCACCAACTCCACCAGTTGAGGTGTCTTCTTCAAGTTGAGATCTGCTAATAGTTGTATCTGCATATACGATTCGCAACATAAATACAAAAAAAAAAACTAACAATTTCAAAATTTTGAAAAATGTGACAGCTTCAAGTAGATTTTCTACAACCAGCTATTAGTATTATACTCTTGAGTAGTAAAAAAGCATTATTCAAGCACGGTGACGAGTAACAGTAGGTACCTTTATAATTTGAGTGATCAAACCAAGCACCAGATGCGGCTGCAAAAAGAAAAGAAAAAGGTTTCTAATAATCACAATTTTGCTATGAAAGTTGTCCTCAAGGGGTTCCAAAAACTTTTTCCCGAAATATATATCGTCCAAGGCAAAAGGAACAGATTCGAAGACTCACCCTTCCTTCGATCAAGTCCTGTGTTCCGATGTTGACGACCGTGCACCCGATAGCCTTCGCAGAGTTGAGGCAAAGAGTGTGGTTCTCGTTCCTCTCCCACGGATTCAATACTCGTTTTGTGTTGATTGCCCTCTCATCTATAGTCCCCGGCACCGCCACATTAATCAATTTGCTAAATCAAATAAATTTAGAAAACGTAAAACACAAGCACAATGTGAGCGTCCATTTGTATTTATCAATCTATAAAATTAGGCCCGTGACGATTTTATTTGGAAATTTAGACCTATACTATGTCTCATATGATCTACATCGGCGGTTGAATTGTTGGGAGCCAAAGAAAGCGGCGAACAGTTTACCGCAGTAAGTACGTGGCGAGCGGTTCGCCGCTTTCAATTTAGGTGAACTTGTGAGACTCCACCTTTTCTTAATTCTTAGGCATATAAGAATCGGCAAATTTGTTATCAAAAAGAGATGCAATTAACTGTTTTGATGCAACAGAACAGCAAAAAGATCAATAAGCAACTTACCAAAGAAGTACGCCATCCTTCGCCAAATCAAAAAGATCGTTTGTGGCAGGATCTAGAGGGAGATAATTCTTCATAAAGGGGTCATCACGCAAATAGCTATTAATATGTACGACATACAAAGCCTTCTCCGATTCACTAATCGTGTGCAAGAGTGTAGTCGTGGTAGCCTTCAAAAAAGCCGAGGAGTTCTCCGCACCACCCAATTTGCCAACTGCTCTCGCTTGTAGATTCAAGTACATCTGCACGATCCAAAAAATTCTGGTCTGATCAGATTCGTAAAAGCATAACATCCCATGAAAATTAACGAGATATTAATAAATACCCGAAGAAACGCCTCGAAATCGATCTCATTAGTGGTGTCAGCGTACAATTCATCCAACAATGAACAAATCTCCTTCTCCGTCAGCACATCGCCGAGTCCCTTTAGGTTCGCCATCAATGGCGGCAAATTCGCAACAAGAGCTCGTCCCGACTCCTCCTTGATGGAGAGGTACTATTTGATTCCATCACAAGCAAACATTTAGGTACCAAATTGAAAAAGAAATACACTAAGAGATCGCATTAGTTGGATTTCCTTACTTTAGATTTGAGTCCTCGGAGCTCAACCTGAGTGAATTGGCTCTGGAGCCAAGGATCAGAGACGACGACACCAACATAACCCGACATTATATCATAAAGTTCACAACTTAATCTAATTTTGATTCTATATCACTTGTTCCTGCTTAAACAATAAGAATATAAGAACAATCAATTAATTACCAGAAACCAATCTCAAATTATGCTACTGGAGTAAAATTCAGATTAAAATCACAAAACTCGAAGATGTGATCTGAAGATTTTACTAATACATTAAAGAAAAGGCACCAACATCTTCCTCTTCCAAGCATGTACACATATTAATACAATTAATGCAATTATTGGTACTCTTTCACTTGCTTCTGCTTAAACAATTAGACGAGGAGCCCAATCGATTAATTATCATAAACCCAGCTAAAATTTCTGCTACTGAAGTAGAATTCACATTAAAAGCGCAAATCCCAAGTCAGTGATCCAAATACTCTACATTCCATCTAAGGAAAAACATAAATTTCTTCAACTTTTAAGTATGTACTGGAGTGAAATTCTGCTACTGGAGTGAAATTCAGATTAAAATTACAGAACCCAAATCAGTATGTTGAGAATTTTACTAATCCATTCAAGAAAAGACACCAATTTCTTCGTCTTCTAAGCATGTAAACTCATTAACAAAAACTAATATAAAAAACTACAGCAAGCTGAGCAGGAAAAGACCCTTTTATCACACATGTCATATCATTGAATGAAACCACAATATTGTCGATCGTTGGCGCTGATTATTAATCCCAAAAATTCGAACTGTTAAAAATACGCAACCAATTTACTTAAAGCGTACAGATACAGCACCCACGGGTCTCGATTGTAGCTCGGCCCAACTAGCTTCACGCCGCTTCGAACATAATTCGGCCCAATCCGGCCTCCCGCCATTTCGACCGTGACTCGGCCCAACCTGGCCTCCCTTCATATGGCAGGAAGCTGGCCCCGGCCCCTTTAAGCCAACAAATATGAATAGCCAAATCAACTAATTCACATAAACTCAACTAAAAATCTGCTACTGATATAGAATTCAGATTAAAAGCACAAAATCCAAATCAGTAATCTGAACATTTTACCAGTCCATTCAATAAAAAAAAAAAAAAACATTAATTTCTTCCCCTTCTAATCATTTAAACTCATTCATTAATACCACATAATATCTAAACACCCATTTCTTGCATGGAACTACAAGTTGAGGAGCCAAATCAACAACTAATTCACAAAAAACCCAGCTAAAATCCTGCTACTGATGGAGAATTCAGATTCAAATCACAAAACCCACATCACTAATCCATTCAACAAAAAACACCAATTTCTTCCTTTTCTACTAACCATGCAAATCTCAGCAACACCAAATAACATCTAAAACTAAATCAAATTGAGCAGGAAAAAACCCAATTTTCACAGATATTATCACATAAAACAACAAAAAAGAGATTACCCACCAACAAAAAACCACAAATTATCAACCAAAAAGCGCTTCTTTCCCTCCTCCTTGCTGGGTTCTTTCCTTTTTCTCCAATCTTTCTAATACTACACACACTTTTGGATTCTGAGTTAGAGTATAAAGAGGAGAAAGACGAGACCTTTATCCCTTTTTTTTCGTTTTTTTCCTTCGATTTTTGCGCCGAATGGGCAGAGAATGGAGAATTTGGGGATTTGGAAAAAAAAAAAAATAAAGAAATTTTTTTCTATTTCCTATGGAGGAGGAACGAGGGAGAGACAAAGAACATGCTACATATATAGCCTCCTCTCTCTCTCTCTCTTCTTTCTCTCTCTTCCTTTTTTTTCTCTCTATTTTTTCAATATATGAAGTCATGCATATTTAATGAGAGGGTATGTGTGATGTGAGGAGATTGGCCACATGTCCACTCCATTTTCTATATTTTAAAAATAATCCTATTAAATTTTAGGGTTAATTGCATACATGTCCCTCCAAATATGTCGGATTTCAAATATATCCCTGTAAATTTCAACTTTTCATATTTATCCCTGCAAAAATCCAAAGTTCTTCAAATATGTCCCTGAGGTTAATCCCCGTTTGGAATCCGTTAATTTTTTAACAGATTCCATGTAAAATTACTTTTTTGCCCCTTACAAATATATCCCTCCAAAAGTTAAAAGAAAGGGTAAAATGGTATATTCACTGTCTAATCTAACCAAGGTTAAGCATTTAACCTATGGTTAACTCAATTTTTCTAACAGAGGGGCATATTTGAATAACGGTGGATTTTTGCAGGGATAAATATGAAAAGTTGAAATTTGCAGGGATATATTTGAAATCCGACATATTTGGAGGGACATGTATGTAATTAATCCTAAATTTTATAACAGCGCCATGTAGCTAGACACGCATAGATTCACCCTCTTTAACCTAAATAAAAAGAGAATATAAATATGAGTCAAATTTTTAAAAAATTTAAATTATTTTATTTTCTAACTAATTTAAATTATTAGTAAATATATTTTTAAAAAATTTAAATTATTATTATTTATTTATTAATATAAGAAAAAAAAGATAAGATAAAATGAGAATATAGTTATGAATCAAATTTTTAAAAGATTTAAGTTATTATTATTCACTAACTAACAACTACCTAAATTTTTTTAAATATTTAAATTTTATGATTACAAATGTTTTTTTATTTTTTTTTCTTAGTTAATAAAAAATAATAATTTAAATTTTTTAAAATTCATATTTTTATTTTATCTTATTTTTCTACGATAACAGCCAAATCTCTTAAAATCTGATTCGTATATATATTCTTATTTTATTTACATATTTTTTTATAATTTTATTTGAAATTTACTCATATATAAAAATTTTAGTTAAAATCGGTGAATGACATTCTCATTTTATGGCGGTGAATCATCGTTTACCACACATGATTCACCACCTTCTGAGCGACTATCGCTGATGTGACCAAAATATGATTAGTTTTATAAATAAAATTTTGATAGAATTATTTTGTAAATTATAAAATTTTAGAGAATTATTTTGAAAAAAAACTTCAAATTAGAAAGGAATTTTTTATTAAATTTTTAAAAATTCATAATTAATTAAATAATTTTATTTTATCTGGATAGAAGATGATTAATTATTTATTTTTTTAATAAAATTTATAGAATTTCACAAAGATTATTTGGTAAATCAAAAATATTTGTAGAGTTAGTGTTAAAAAAAAAAATCTGTTTAAATATCTAAAGAAAATAAATATTTTTTATTTTGGGCTTATTTAATACATTTTTTTTTTTCACTTAGAATTGAAAAATGAGAAATGTAATAAACAAATTTGTTTGAGAAATGAAATAAACAAATTTGTTTTTGGGTATTTGGTATATGAGAGTCTCCCTAATTATTGCATGCGAAAAAAAATATATTTTACAAAAATATTTTAATTATATTTTATATTTTATAATTAAAATTTAATTAAATGTTTTGTCTTTAATTTTTAATTAAAATGTAAATTTAAATTTAGAAATTAAATTTTTAATTCTAGATTTTGATATAGAAATTAAATAAAAATATAAATTTGATTTATACATTTTAAATTTAAGTTTGATTATAAGTTTGAATTTGAATCAAATCAAAAAATAATTTTATATTTTGAATTGCCCATTTAATTTTAAATTTTACATTTTTACAAAAATTACATTTAAAATTTTAACGTATTATTTCAATATTTTGATGTAAATTTTAAATATTTAACTTTAATTTTGAATTTAAATTATAAATTTAATTTTATGTTTAAAGGTGCAAACTCATTTTAAATTATTTTATATTTTAATTTTAAAAATATTTAAAATTTTAAAAATCATATTTGGTAAAATTAAAATTAAATTTTAAAATTTTTAAATTTGAAATTTAAATCCTAAAAATTCTAAATTTATATTTTTAAATTGAAACTTTATGTAGAAATTTTAAATTTATAAATTTAAAATTTGTAACATAGCATGATAATTACTCTCTAAGTCAATGGCTCTAATAATCTAGTGATTTTATTTAATTATTGCAATAAGAATTCGCTCTTTGGATATATACAGTTAATAGAAAATATAGATAGGAGATATTCTGCATGTTAGTAATAAAAAATATATAAATAGGAGATATTCTGTATTTTGGTAATAGAAAATATAGATAGGAGATATTCTATATGTTGGTAATATGGCCAGCAAGAGAATTCAAATAGTTTAACTATACTATGCTTGTAGGTATATTCTGTATGTTGGTAACATGACTAGTAAGAGAATTCAAATAGTTTAACTATACTATGCTTTTAGGTATAGAAAATATAAATAAAAAATATTCTGTATGTTGGTAACATGGCTAGCAAGAAAATTCAAATAGTTTAATTATGCTATACTTTTAGGTATCCAACAGAAGAGAATAATAAGAAACAAGATTTTTTTTTCCACAATAGAAAAATATAAATATGAAGTAAATATATATGCAGTGCTTTTCTCAACTATCACTTTTTTTTTTTATTTTTTTTTAAATTTTGATACCTTGAATTAGTTAATGAATCTTTACATCTATAAATTTATTAAAAAAAATAATTAGTTTAAATTTTGTAGAAGAGCTACTTATATTAAACAAATTGAAAGATTAAGTATTAAAATCGGAAAGATACAATTGATCATAAATATCTTCTATCTATATTTTCTACTACCATTTGATAATATCAATAACTAATTAGCATGCTAGAATGTAAAACTATAATAATAAAATAACAACAGTTAAATAAAACCATCAGATTTTTAAAAGCGTTATTAGAGATACTGGAAGAGTAATAACTAATTAGCATGCTAAGAAGTTAGGTAAGAAGGTAAAACTATAATAACAAAAGTAACACCAACTAATGATCAGTAAATTGCCGAAGATAATGGTGAAACAGAACTTTGTTCAGCAGCATAAAAAATAATTGATTAATTAAGCCATTCATCTACCAATATAAATTCACCATTAATGTATTCCGAAACATTGAACTAAAATACTATGATTGAAACAGAACTTTATTCTAATTTGTGCATTTTGTATGATGTAATTGAAATGCAAAATTAGTTTAGTTAGAACACTTTAACTTATTCATGAGGTTTACTGAGGATACAGAATCACAGGTTAAGTTTTGAAATTAATTATCTGCGCATCATCAAGAAATTAAAATGAGTAAAAACATGTAAGTGAATTAAGCAACAAATACAGATGCTAAGTTACTTGCGAGTAGATATGCTTGGGTTGTGCTATCCGAAAATGAAATCTTTAAATCAGTGAAAAAGAAAAAGAAAAAAACAAATCGAAAGATAAAAATTTAAACTCAATTAGATCTCTGAGAATCAAATTTTGGCCAAAGTGGAAAGAAGAGCAATGCATCATCACCATCATCATCATCTTTCCTCTCCGGCTCCGGCTGCGGTTGTGGTGCGTTCTCGCGCTCCTCCTCGGGCTCTGCCGGCTCATTAAGGTCGAAGTCACGCGGACGGCTGGCTCCGTTGGCTGCCGACGGCCCCTCGAGTTGTACGGATTGCAGCAGAAGCGCAGGATTATGCGATTCCAAAGGCGCATTGCAGGAACTCACTGTCCTCTCTTCCTGAATCTTCGCCATCGCCGCCGCTGCATGGCCGGTTAGCTCGGCCGGTTCTTGAACTCTACGCTCAACCGCTGGGGCGGGAGTTTCCTTTTGCTTCTCGCGAGCTCTTTTAATCTTCTGGATATCGTAGTGCTTCCTCTTGTGGCCGCCGAGCGATTGCCCCTTCGCGAACGTCTCCCCGCACACCTCGCACGTGTGTGCAGAGTTGCTGCTGCCGCGGCTACTCTTCTTTTTTGAGCTCTTTTCCTTCTTCTCGTCAGAAACAGTTTCGTTGCACGCTGGGATGATCGCGTCCACCACCACCACCCCTGCCCCTGCCACCCCTGTAGCGACGATGTTGATGTTCGCTGGTTCATTGAATCCATCTTTTATGATAACTTCGCTGTCACTAAGGATATTATTCTGACTGTTACCGCCATCGTTACCTTGCCGCCTATGAGCTGACTCTTTGATAAGAAACAAAAGTTGATCCACAACGACCTCCATATTCCACCACTTCACATCCTCGTCATCCTCGGCACTCTGTTCTGTCGGAACCAATTCTGGATCAGGACTGCTCTGTTCTGCTGCACAAGTAGATTCTCGAACATTACGGCCTCGCTGTTCCGACTCAGCTGATGATTCTCGAACATCATGACCTTGCCGCTCTGCAGCCGCCGCCGCCGCCGCCGCCGCCGGCTCCACTCCTCTCCCGGCCTTCGGGTGGGTCCGCATGTGCCCGTATAGCGCGTGCCTCACCTTGAACCTTTTCTTGCAGATATGGCACCCGTACTTCTTCTCTGCCGTCGCCGCATAATTCTTGTTATTCCGCGCATCTTCTTGCGCATTAATATCATCTCCGGCGACAGCAACAGAGGACGAAGCGACGGATGAGGAGGGTTCACTAGGGCCGCTGCTACAATTATGAATATTGGAGATCTCTCTCTCCATCGAGTTGAGTTTACTGTGGAGAGAGAAAAAGAGAAAGAGAGCAGAGTTTTTTTTTCGCAGTTTACTGTGGAGAGAAAGAAAGAGAAAGAGCAGTGTTTTTTTCTTAGCAGTTTACTGTGGAGAGAAAGAAAGAGAAAGAGCAGAGTTTTTTTCTTCGCAGCGGCAAAGCAGAAGTTTTCACCGCTATAAATAGGTCGCTTAGCATGTAAACAAGTCGGGATAAAGTTTTAAAAATTCAAATTCGAACTACACTACATACTCGAAATTTAAATTTAAATTCAAATCCAATAAATTTTAAAAATTTATATTTAAATTCGGATTTAATTAAAAATTTAAATTCCGAATTCGAATCCGAATTCGAAAATTCAAATCCGAAATAATTTTTTTTTCTCTTTATAATATTTTAAAATATATTACATTAAATCTAAATTTTTAAAATATAAATTTAAATATAATATTAAATATTTATATATATATATATATATATATATATATATATATATATATATATATATATATATATATATATTATATAATATAAAATCAATTCGGATTCGGATTCGGTTCGGATCGGATACAGTCAAAATTCATATTCGAATCTAAATTTGTCGAATTTTTATTTTTTATATCCGTATTCGAATATATCCGTTTAGGGTAAATCCATTTGGTTCGGATCGAATTCGAGAAGAAATTGTAGAATAAACCGGATGCATGACATCACTGATTATTTGTTTATTTATATATTTTTTTTATTATTGAAACCGGAACGTAAATAATACTTTTGTTCTAGATCACGCTTGATATTAAATTTTATTTAATACTATTAAATAAAATATAGTTGGGATAAAAAAATATATAAAAATATATTTTTGTATTTTTTTTTTATGGAATCATAAAAATATATATTATAAATACTCAATACGAAATAAAAAATACGTACGAAAATAAATATGTTATTTTTTAATCATATTTTCTTATCTCACATAATATAATGTTTAACCTAACCGTTGGAAAAGTAATTTTCGAAAAACTAATTTTAGTTTGAAAAATTAATTTTGATAAAAAATTTAAAAGTATTTGGTTGAGTTTAGAATCCAATGAAATATATTTTTTAAAATAACTTGAATTTCATTTTAGATACCAAATTCAATGGCATGATTTTGATTTTAATAAGCAGAAAAATTTTAAAACATGAAATACTTTATAAATTTTCTCCTGAATACTGTAACACTACACTATGAAGCCTTACAAAATATATAGAATACCATCTTGTGACCAATACCATCTTGTGCCCTCTCCATCAACATACTTAATAAAAGAAAGTAAAATTTAAAATTACGATAATATTCATCACATAGTTAAATTTAATATGTCACGTTGATTCTTAGAATATAATAATATAATAAAATTTCATCTTATTTAATAAAATAATATGAGTTTTAAAAATATCTCTAAAATGAGAATATATGGTTCCAAATTGGTTTTCAAAATTAAATGGAGCCTAGATTTTCATTTTTTAGATAACAAAAGTTTCGAGCCATTTCAGCTCATTTTTTATCAAAAATATCAAGATTTACTATCAATTCAAATTTTACATAAATGATCGCTTCAAACGGAGTTGCTTCGGGTTCAGCTATAGAAAACATAATCATTTTTTTATGAGATAAAGAATATGAGATAAAGATTTTTTCATGAATAAAGAATATGGGATAAAGAAAGCGTTTGTTTCGAGAAAGACTAGATTGAATTTCTTCTCTCTATCGACTTTTTTCTCTCCATCGGATCGAGTTTCTTCTCTTTATCGGATCGAGTTGTTGTAATTACGGTTTGCATCATCGATTATTATAATTATTATTATTATTATTATTATTTATTTTTAGATAATTTGATAAATTTAAACTAATTTAAAGTAAATTTTAATTTAATTTAATTTTAAATAAAAATTTAATTTATTACAATTTAAGAAAATTTATAAATTCTCACAGAACTGTCTATAACTGTCAGGACAGGATGAATGAATTTTTTGTTTCGTTGGCGGAGGTTAGCGAACCAAATCAGACAAATCCCGCTTTATTGGTGGAGTCATGACAAGTTAATTTTAGTTAATTTTTTTTTAGCGTGAAGGATAAAAAGAAGAAAAGAATCTCTCACCTTCTATTCTATTTACTTGCAAATGAGAATGGATTTGGTATAAGCTATATTTTTTTATATTTTTTATTTTCAATTATCACCTTATCTCGTTTTTTCTATACTTTTTATTCTTAATTATCATCTCATTCGAGATATATCAAAATAAAAACTCTATTTGCATTTATATAAAAACTCTATTTGCATTCATATAAAATTTACCACGAGATGGAGATCATATAAAATTCACGAGGATTCAAGTAAAGAAATGCACGAGAATTCACGAGAATTCAAGTAAAGAATGGTAGAGTAATAACTGTAATATGTATATTAAGAAATATTATGTTTTTTCGTTTTTTTTTAAGAGAAGATATTATATATTTTTATGGAATGAGATTATGATAAAAACTTATTTTATATATATATAAAGAGAGTAATTTATTGTTACTATAAAGTTTTCTACCCATCAATCCCTTTGATCATTTTTATTTATTAGATTTTACTATTTATTAGATTTTACTATTTTTCAACCACCTATCATCTCAACCACACATTAACCAAAGATTAAAAATTTAATAGCACCATTAACTTAATACTATTAATAATATTCTCTCTCTCTCTCCCTCCCTCTCTCTCTCTCTCTCTCTCTCTCTCTCTCTCTCTATATATATATATATATATATTCTATACAATTATATTTACACTTTATTGAGATACTATTTGATAATTTAAAAAAATAAAAAATAAAATTAAAACTGTGCTTTGACCGGACCAATAGTTGATTAAACGATTTTAAAAAAAAAAAAAAAAAAAAAAAAAAAAAAAAAAAAAAAAACTAAGTAGTCCTCAAAAAGCACTCTGATATGTTATTCAAAGCAGTTAAAAAGAATCACAGCTTAAACTTAAGGATTTGGACATCGTCAAGAATTATCCAAAAAATTAAAATGAGACAGAACAGATAAACGAAGCAACAACAATAAGCATTATTTATTTATCTTCATCTTTTCAAGAACTGCAAAAACTATTCGAAAATAAAATTTTCAAATCAACGAAAAAAAAAACAAAAAACAAATCGAAAGAAAAAAAAATTAAGCTCAATTAGATCTCTGAGAATCAAATTTTGGCCAAAGTCGAAAGGAGAGCAAATCATCAGCATCAGTATCTTCCCTCTGTGTCTCCGGCTGCGGCGCGTTCTCGCGCTCCTCCTCGGGCTCGGCCTTGAGCTCTGCCGGCTCATTTAGGTCGAAGTCATGTGGACGGCGGGCCTCGAGTTGTACGGATTGCAGCAGAAGTGCAGGATTATGCAAATCGAAAGTCGCATTGCAGGAACTCGCCATCCTCTCTTCCTGAATCTTCTTCACCATTGCTGCCACTGTATGGCCGGTCAGCGCGGCCGGTTCTTGAACTCTGCGCTCAATCGCTGGGGCGGGAGTTTCCTTTTGCTTCTCGCGAGCTTTTTTTATCTTCTGGATATCGTAGTGCTTCCTCTTGTGGCCGCCGAGCGATTGCCCCTTCGCGAACGTCTCCCCGCACACCTCGCACGTGTGTGCAGAGCTGCTGCCGCCGCGACTCCTCTTCTTTTTTGAGCTCTCGCTCTGTTCTGCTGCAGCAGTAGATTCTCGAACATGAACATGCGCATTAGCCTCCTCTCCGGCGACAGCAACAGTGGACGAAGCGACGGATGAGGAGTGCTCACCGGCGCCGTTGCAACAACTACGATCACTGGAGATCTCTCTCTCCATCGAGTTTCTCCTCTCCTCGCCGGTCATGTGTGTGTGATTGTGTGTGAGATAACGGTGTTTTTATAGTTTATTACCATAATTATAGTACGATTCCTAATCCTAATAGGAATCAATATAATCAAATAATATAATATATATATATAAATTTGGATTTGAATTGTAAATCCTAGTAGAACTAGGAGATACGAAAATTATAAATTTTAAATTTAAACAGAAATTTAAATTTTGATATTTTAATATAAAAAATAAATTTAATATTTAAAATTTGAATTTTTAAATCTAAATTTAAAATTTAATTTCAAATTTGAAATCTAAATTTAGAATTTGAAATTAAATTTTAAATTTTGAATATTTAAATTTTAAAACTTAAAATTTAAAAATTTAAAAATTTAAAATTTGTAACTTAAAAATTAAAACTTAAAATTTTAAATTTTTAATTCATTTTTTAAAATTTTAAATTTTAAATTTTTAAATGTTCAAATTTTAAATTTTCATATTTTTAAATTTTATCTTAGATTTGAAAATTAAAATTTAAAATTTTGAATTTTTAAATTTGAAATTTTAATATATTTTTTGTATTATATGCTAATTAAATAATATTTGATTGTCGTATACTCTTTTAGTAATTTGATATGTTGCACTTAATAATTAAAAAATAAATTAATAATTTAATTAATAAATTTAAATTAATTTAAAGTAAATTTTAATTTAGTTTAATTTTAAATAAAAATTTAATTTATTAATGTTGGCTAGGAAAGCAAACCAGACGAATCCCGCTATATTACTTATTGGATAGAGTCATGACAAGTTAATGTTAATTAGATTTTTTTTTTTTTTTCGATAAAACATGAAGGATGAAAAGAAGAAAAGAAGCTCTATTTACTTGGGATATATTCGAGACAAGTTATATTTTTTATATTTTTTATTCTCAATTATTGCTTCATTCCAAATAGATCAAAATGAAAGCTCCAGAGATAGATCAAAATGAAAACTCCACAAAACTGAATCTATTTGCATCCCTTGTTGAGAGGAAGATTATATAAAATCCACATAAATTGAAATAGGGAATGATAGAGTAATAACTGTAATATGTATATTATGTAATATTATATTTTTTTATCAAAATTTAAGTGTTGTGGAATCTGATAAAATAAAATTGCTTATTATATACAATTATACATTTACCAAAATTTTGGACTTTAGTGAGATACTATTTGATTATTATATACAATTATACATTTATCAAAATTTTGGACTTTAGTGAGATACTATTTGATAATTTTGAAAAAATCTTAAAAAAAATATACTGGAGCCTTCGACACGGGAGTTGTATCATACGATGAAAACATCTACGTAAGGACCTACTCAAACTCTACTCTATCTAAGATGCGTTGTTGTTCGATAAAGAGTAATCTGATTACTAATGTTATTAAAAAAAAAAAAAAAAGACTATCTTAATGTATCCACAAAAGCTCTTTTTTTTTTTTTTTTTTTTTTTTTACAGCAGAATCAGAAGTACTGCAATTAGAGCTTTTATTTTTGAAAATCAAAATCTCATAACTACTACTATCTGCTGCATACCTACCTAAAACTTCACTAGAGAATGCTGAATGCTAAAAGCAGGAGTAGAAACAGCTTTTAGTTAAAAGCTAGAAGCAGAAAGTTTAAGAAAAAAAAAAAAGATTTTAGAGAATAAAGAAAGATGTCTGATTGTGATACAACAAGAAGCCAAATAATGCGACATATCGAAAGCGTTGAATCTGTACCGATTTCGATTTCGATTTCTTTCGAAAGCAAATTAAAGTATCAACTAAGAAACAAGGTAAGATGTGTAAAAGATATCCATACTTCAGAGAAGAGACAAGCATTTGTTCTATTCAAGATGAAGAACTTCAACCTGGAAAACTCGGAAACATTAATCATCAACAAAAAAATCCTTCATCTGATGTTCGAAACATACATAAACTAAGCTCGGAATGAAAACCATACGCGAGTGGTCCGGTCCGGAATTTTGTTTTACTTAACTAGCTTTCTCAACACTTCTTCCGCACGCTGCTCCATCTTCGAAAGTGTCCATTCATGCTGAATGATATCGAGGCTGTCCTTTTCCGCAGCCAAGCTCTGAAAGACAGCAAAGAGAACCAAAAGTTGTGAACTTAATGCATTCGATTTGTATTGCGCATGAGACGAAACAAAAGTTTTTTCATAATACTTTCGGTAAGTAATGCGGCGAGAATACAGCGGCATTTTTAGAGAAGACTGAAAGTGGAATACGAACCAGTGATGATTTTAACTTCTAGAGAACCAGACAAAACTGCGCGCAGAAAAAAAGCTTAGATATCCTAATTTAGATCATTTTAGAGGGGGTAATTTGTGCAACATTCCAAGCACAATGGATGTATCACAAGCAAATCAAACAATGGTGTGTCCCAATCATGAGGTTTAGGGCATATCTCAGTAAATTCAATAAAATTTTTTTATGGGTCTGGTAGAAACAGAAAGTTCAGGAACTGGCAGCCCATATACCACCATAAAAAATTTGCTTTTTATTTTTGGTTCTCTGATGGAGGGTTGAGCAGTTTGTTATGATATAAGCATCAAAGAGAGCCAATCCTGCTTTTTTATTAGCTTAGAGGTCCTCCTAAGGGTTTTACTAAGATCTAAATGCCCAACTTTCTAGTGGTCTATTTTTCCAAGAAGAAAATGTGAATATTATCAAGAATTTGTTTATATTTATTTACAGGAGTAAATGCTAAGAGCTGCTTACCATAATAATAAAGAGAGTGATAGATAAATATTCGATAAAAGTTTAGAAATGGAATGTATAGAATTTAAAGGAGACAGACATCGAGAAATTTCTTCTTCCAGAGATAAGCATGGCTGTTAAAAGAAAACTGGAAACCGACCAATTATCTTACTTCAATGTGAAATTGTGAATGATAGCTTAAAAACCATTTTGAGAAATTCTTATTAAAGGAATGGATTTGTATTGGATCACAACACAATGTTGAGCGCGATAAAATTTAATTTTTACTACTGCACATAGCTTTTGCAGTTACGAGCACCATACCCTTGTCGGATCAAATCCAAATCCACCCATTTGCATCATTTTCTGGGTGTCATCCACAGCTGCACAGAATGAAAATTATATTATATAGAATTTTCCGGATAATAATGAAAATTATAAAATTGCTTAGCCCAATTATCACGCACATATTTTTTTTTTTAAAAAAAAAACACAACAGTGAGGTTAACTACTGACCATTTTCTTCACCAAGGATGAGGCTGAATAGGCCCCTCAACCCAAATAAATTAAGGAAGTACCTAATGAAAACAAAGATGAATTATGAATAATAACCGAGGCTTTAAAAAAAAATTTAAGAAATGACTTGAGGTAACCAGAGAAATTTATTCGTGCAAAAAGACGCACCAGGAACGACTGCTGACATAGCTCACATCGACAGTGCTCAGATCGATACCATTCTGTAGCATTCCCCTAAATCTTTGTGTCAAAGGAAACGGTATTTTTGCTGAAAAGTGACGCATGCACAAAATAGTCACAACAGTAATCCAGATGCATCGCCTAAAAGTCTTGTGTCAGTTATTGAGGAATGCAAACTTAGTGAAATCTGCAACTAGATAGCAGTTTTCTTTATTTATTAAAGTAACATGATGTTTTGAAAA
Source organism: Tillandsia fasciculata (assembly GCA_029168755.2). Classification (NCBI taxonomy): domain Eukaryota; kingdom Viridiplantae; phylum Streptophyta; class Magnoliopsida; order Poales; family Bromeliaceae; genus Tillandsia; species Tillandsia fasciculata. The sequence goes on from CM054949.1 coordinate 18,129,534, forward strand.
GTGGTACAACCAGAAGCCAGCAGTTTTTGGAGGTTTCAAAATGTATACGACTTAACCAGTGCTTCCAAACAGAGAAAAGAAAAGGGCGACAAAATAAAGAACAAAAGCACATACAAAATAACAAGATTCAACCAATGGCCTACTCTGCAAGTAACAACTATCCAGGGGGAATCTCCACGCTATCAGCACAATTAAGATATAAACGTTAGAAAATTATCTAGAGTAATTAGATGGATAAATGCGGTCTAGTCTTTTAGTAAACCTACTATTAGAAAGGGATATAGATGAGTATGTTCTTGGCTACGTTTTACCAGCCTTCCAAAACATGAGTTTTACAGAATATATTTTGCACGTGTATTAAGAAGCAAATGGACATAGAGTGGCTATCACTGCCATAAACAGATGCAGCATTTTCCCATAAAATCAAACTAGATTTTGAAATGCAAAGAAATGCCTGAATGGAGAAAATATTTCCTTCCTTGAATAACAGCTAGGATATTACATTGACCCACAATGAGCACAAAAATCAAATCCTAAACGCAGATATCTATTTGCTGAGGTACAATCCATTGGTAAATATATCTATTTACCAACAAAGAAGTACAATTTTCTAGCAGTAACTGAGAAAGGTCAGCACAACATAAAAGATCCAAAAGAACTATAGTTAACATAATCGATGAAGGTTTCACCTTGTCACAATGATAAGGCAAAAACATACCTGCGACAAAACCAGAGAAGAAGAAGTTCACCCATGCAAATGTGAGAGTCTGAAAGAGAATGATGCAAAATTTAGGTTATAGAAGATAAGCAAGTTAGTAAGTGAAATATCAATGGCGTACCTGCGGTATAATCATCGAGAGGTTCTTCTTCATCATGTCCATCGCCATGTTTGGATCTGAGAACATTTGTGCTTGTGCATTTTGCACTTGGTCTTTCGGAACATGCAGTAAGCCATTCTCCTACAATAGCGCAACACTTTTTACTGTCAATTAACAGTGTGTGGCTATAAAAGGTCTTTTAGTGGCAGGTGATGTATCTAGGATGTTTTGTTCCTGTTGGTTAGCACTTTACATTACCAGGATGGTAGGAAAATGAATCACTAAAGTTACAAAGATAAGATTGAGAAAGAATAGTGTTCAATAGCATTTATGCTTAAGTACAGATTTCAAGGTGTAAGAGGTATATTGTCAGGGACGAGGCCATATATAGGCCCACAGGGGCCATGGCCCCCCCCAGAAATTTTAATTTGTGGGCCAAGTTATCTAAAATATTATTTTGTGACCTTGTGGGCCAAGTTTTAATTACAATGAAGCCCGCTGGCCCCTCCCTGTTGCTTCCCATGCTGGCCCGCTCCAAGCCTCCATGCCTCCCACTGCTCCCTGGCTCCTAGCACGTGCACGGTGCATGCCTCCCAGCTATTAGCAACAGCCAACAGGCAACACCGCAAGCAACAGTAGCCTAAACGTCTCAGCCTCTCTCTCTCTCTCTCTCTCTCTCTCTCTCTCTCTCTCTCGGCAAGTTTTTTTTTTTTTTTTTTTTTTTTTTGTTCCTCTTAATTTTTATTTTAAAAAAAAATTATTATGATATTTTGAACTTAATATCAAAACTCAAATAATTTTTTTTATTTTTTAAATTAATATTTTTTACAGTTTTTTTTTATCACGGTTAAATATTGATATTTGATAGTTAATAGTTGATAAAAATAGAATGAATAAATGATAGTTGTTGTCTTGTTGGATGAAAAAAATTTCACTTTAATTATGCTTTTAATTTTTTTATTAATTATAAATATATTATTTTATCTAATGAATATTTAATTGTTGAAACTTGATTTGAATCATTTGATGCAGCAGTAAGCAATTTTTTTAAAATTTTCATTAGCATTTTTATTTTAAATTTTTTATATATAATTTGTTTTATTAATAATTTTTTATTAATAATTTTTAAAAATTAATATATTTTATATAATATATTTTTGGCCCCCCCATAATCAAACTCCTGGCTTCGTCCCTGTATATTGTTAAGCTACATAGTAATGAACAACTTATTATATTTTATGAAATAAACTTCAATCAGATTTTAAATGCAACATGGATATCTGATAACTTGTCAGTAGCATACAATAACATAAGGTCAGATCACAAGTAGCAGATTGTATCTTTTCATACTGGTCATCATGGGTTCAGTTTGCCCGGAAATGAATCAAAAATTTATAAGATGAACCAACTGAAACAAAAATTGAACTGAAGAAAACAAAAAAAATGATTTGAAGTGAATTACCTCGTTGGTGAAATAAATCCTTCGAGCCCGAAATGCCTTTGCCGGGATGAAACCCGCCGCCGCCCTCAAGTTCCTCGCCCTAATAATCATCTGCCTGAAACCGATGCAACACCAGGTCAATCACCGTCATGAAAAAGAGATCATTTGGTCCAATCCTAGAGAATTATTCTTAGGCTAGTAACACCAACCAAAAATAAGGGTTTTGCAACAGGTCCCGAAATTCAGCCCCTTTGTCCCAAAACTAAGATCTTTCCTTCTATCGAGAGCATTAGAATCAAAATTTGCTCCTAATTTGATAACAAAACCTACAAACTATGTACCATGAACACTTCTATAAGCTTCGTGTGTCAGTGTCAGACTCGCGCCCGATACGGACACTCCATGAGCATGCGAGCTACGCGGGTTTCTAGCGCATCCTGTTAAAAATAATATATATCTACTTTTATTTTACCTTTTCTCATACATAAATAATATAAGATAATAAACATTTTGACTTTTTGATGAATACATATAATTTTTTTTTTGACAATAAAAATAAATTATATATGGTAGATAATTTCTTTCCTTAAAATATATGAACTATCAATGAGAATTTTATTAACTTTTATTCGTATAAAAAATATAATAATATTTTACTAAAATTAACTATTTATATATAATAAATATATATTATTATATTAGTAATATTATGTTTTATTAGTAGGGCTCACAAATGAGCGACTCGGGTCGTGTTCGGCTCGGTATTCATCTCGCTCGAACTCGACTCGAAATTAAATTAGCCGAGCTTGAATAGGGGGAAAAAAAAAAACTCGAAAATTATTTCAAGCTGAGCTTGACTATAATTGGGCTCGCTCGAATTAGGCTCGAAAAGCTCAAATATATAAATTAAAAATATTTATAAATATATATAATTATATATAATAATATATATTATGTATTTTAATTATATGCACATAGAGTTTAGGTTATTGGGCCATATTTGCTAGCTTACAAAACCAAACCAATAAAACCCTACCCTAATTACTCTCTCTCCCCCTCTCTTATTTTCGTAAAATTTTGGCTAGATATTGACTTTTCTTTTACAAATATTGCATACTTACTTTGAAAATATATATTAAATTAAGCAGCCATGAAAATTCAAAAGTACTTTACTTATCTTAAATATGCTTAACTAACTTTGTAATATTGAAGAATTCTAATTTGATATGATTTTGTTACATTATAGTAAAAACGAGTATAATTGGTTGTATGCTTAAGAAAATATGGATATATATTCTTTAGGTAAAAAATTATTATGTTTATACAAAATTTTGATTTTAGTTATATATGACGAAAGAGAAGATATGTGAGGCTAGAACAAAAATACAAATAAAAATGGACATCCGTTACAAGATTAGATATATCAACTCATAAATCATTTTTCTTAATATTATCATACTGTATTTTATGCATTTGTTTAGAATTTTGAACTACTATACATGCTTTTGTATCAAATTCTAGGTAATATTCTATGAAAATTAAATTATAGATTATATGATGTTAAGAATTTCACAGGCTCGTTTAGACTTCGAGCTCGCTCGAATAAATTTCAAGCCGAGCTTGACCCTAAATTTAGGCTCGAAATTAATTTCAAGCCAAATTTGAGTTGAGGTAAACTCGCTTGAGCTCAGCTCGTTTCCACCCCTATTAATTAGTGATGTCCATGCTGTATTCGTGTTATGATTTTTTGAAAACTATTGAGCCGCCGTATTCGAGTCTTGTGGTGTCTCGTGTTTGGTGTCAGTGTCTGGTGTCTCGTGTTTGGTGTCAGTGTCTGTGACGCCTAGCCTGCACTTTTGCGATCAATCTACCCAAAAACTACCTAAAAGTTTCACCTTAGGGCAGAATCAAGATGCCGAACCAGAACCGCGAGAGAAAGAGAGCCACCATAAACACTAAACTCTTACCTTCGATCGAGTTCGTTAGGATCAAAATTTACACCTAATTCGCCTTTGTGCCCTAGAAATAACTTCCGTGATCAATCCCAGCCAAAAAAACCACCCAAAATCCCACCTTCAGGGCAGAATCGAGATCCAGTGACCACGAAAGAGATAACCACCACCAACACTGAAATCCGAACTTTGATCGAGATTAAACCCTACAGACCTCTTCCATGATTCCAAAACTACCCAAAATTCCCACTTTTCTAGCAAAATCGAGATCCAGAGACCTAAAGAGAGAGAGAAATAGCGAGGAACGTACCCTTCCTTGACGACCTTGGCATCGGGGATCTGGGTGGATCGCATGAGCTTGGAGACGAAGTAGCGGAGGATGCCGATGAGGACCATCACCACGGAGAGGGGGACGAGGACCCAATCTCTTATCGCCGTATCGAGAACCAGGTCCTCCGCCATCGCCGCCGCCGACGAAACCCTAACCCTAACCCTAGGCCGTAGATATCGAGATCGGGGGACGAAGAAGACGCGGGACACAACGCCCTCCTTCGGAGGTCGACGAGCAATGTAGGGCCTGTTCAGCGTAGGAAATAATTTTTAGGGTTAATTCCGTAAGGGGGCGTTTGGTAAGGGGGATAAGGGGGGAATACCCCCCTTATCCCCAAGTCCATACCCAAACGGGGATAGAATAGGGGGGAATCTGGGTTCTAGGCTTGCTGTAATTACGGGAATGGAATCGGGAATCCGGGTTCCAGCAAATAGGTGGAATTGGGAGGAACCCATAAAGTGGCACGGGAATCGAGAAAAGACTCTCTCTCTCTTTCCTCTCTCTTTAAGTGGGTTTTAATTTTTTTTTTTTTCTTTCTTTTGCATATTAATAAAAATTATTTTATAAATTTTTTAAATTAGAATTTTTAAATTTTAAAAAATATTTAAATTTTAAATTTTAAATTTTTTAAAAATTTTTAACTTATTTTTTAATAAATCTAAAAATTTTATTTTATTTCATTTTTGAAAAAAAATTATTAATTTTAAATTTTTAAAATTTATACAATTATTTTATAAATTTTTAAAATTTATATAAATTTAAAAATTTAAAATTTTACTCTCACTTAAAATTTAAAAATTAATTTTTATTTACTCTCACTTAAAATTTTTACTCTCACTTAAACTTTAATTTTTATTATGTATTTTTTAAAAATTTATATAAATTTTTAAAAATTAAAATTTTTACTCCTATTTAAACTTTAATTTAAAGGGCAAAATAGTCAAAACAATCAAAAATTTTAAATATTTTAATATGTAATTTTCTATAATTTTTTTAGTATTTTTATTTATTTATTATATATATTTAAATATTTTTTACAATTTTAAATAATATTTTAAATTTATTATTAGGTTGATTAATATAATAAATTATTTTATTTATATATTATATCATAAAGGGCAAAATAGTCAATACACAAATTTATCACTTATCAATTCTTCTTATTCCTCTATACTCAACCAAACACAATTTTTACCAATTCTTCCTATTCTCCTTATTCCTATATAATTTACCAAACACAATTTACTTTAATTCCGGTATAACTCATAAAACGAACCAAACGCAAATTTACACCAATTCCTGCTAATACCAGAATCTGTACCTATCCCCGGTATAACAAAATTTTTCTAATCCCCGAACCAAAAATGAATAGCAAATTTATTTTTATAAAATTTAATTTTTTATATTTATTTTTTAAAAAAAATATTAAATTATTTATATATATTTTTATAATTTATTATCATTAATTTATTATTTATTTTTTAACCAAATATAAATAAAATATTAATTTTATCTTTATAAATATATTTTTCAAAAATTTAACCGTCAAAAATATATCTATGGTTAGTATATTATTTAAAAAATAAAAAAATAAATTTATCTCATTCATTAACTAAAGCTAAATATTTAATTTATAATTAATTATATTTTTCTAACGGATATTGACGATAAGAATATATATGAACAAAAAAAAAATAAACTTTATAGTAATATATCTCCTATTAGATATATTTACAAAATACTGTTTAAAATTAACCTTAATGTTTACATAATTTATAATTAAAAAAATTAATTACATCTATATCTATACTAATAAAAAGCTGAAGTTTTGAAGAATGTGAGTGCCCACAATTATTTATAAAATTTATTTTATTCATTCATATAATTTATTTTAACACAAATTTTTCATGAAATTCGAACAAAAATTGTACCCCCCCCAAAAAAAAAAAACAATCAAAATGAGGTTTCTTTACAAAAATATTTATTTTTTAACTCTTTTATAGAATTTGAGTTTCTATATTTTTAAAAATATTAAGTCATTGGTGTTGGTAGATTTTTAACCCTTGGATAAAAAATGAGCGATTAGGAAGATAATGAGCCCTTTGGTTTTAGTGGGTGATTGGTGGAATAGTATGATCTAAGAGATTGGGATAGTATCTCCTATTAATCCGCACGAATGACACTGAGGACACTGGGGATAATTTGGTGCCGTTTCCAACAATTTGGTTTATTTAATTAATTACATCTAGATAATTAAGCCAGATATCAATATAAATACAGAAGCAGAAGCAAGAGCTTAACATATGATTTATATATGCAATGCTTGAAATTTCTATATCTTTCTCAATATTAGAAAACCTAATACTTCAGCCTAGTAACTAAATCATTATATATTATTTTTAATAGTAAATGTTCTTTGCTGTCACATCTCCTCCTAATTGTTCTATTGTAGGACCAACCATTTAGCATCACAATGTCTAGAATAAACAATAGCAATGCTAAATGATAACAAAATAAGATTCTATTTGCTTCAACTCTGACAAATTATGAAAACATTATTTTACTTGTTCTACTTTCTCCTCCTCCTTACTCTCCAATTCATTTCCTCAAATACCACTCATGCACTACTAAAACAGATCCGTTTGAAATTTTTTTTTTTTCCTTTTTCTTTGCATAAATACTCTTGCCAATATATAAAATTGCAGAGGCAAATCTAAAAATTAGTACTTGACATATTTCTCAGGGATAAATATGCAAAAAAAGAAAAACTCAATGTATTTTGTGTTTTTTTTTTTTTTTTTTTTTTTTTTTTTTTTTTTTAAGCTAGAGATTACAGCTAAAGCAATCACAAAATTTGAAAGTAACATAGCAAAATCCAAAGGGCTCAATTAAAATAGCATGAACCCTCATAATTCCATTAAAGAACAAAGTTAGAAAAAATATTTTGTAGAAGTGTTTGTGAGTATATCTCTTTTGAGTCTTGAAGCATTTGAAGCACGTCAGTTCATCTTATCCACATATTGTCTAAAATTCGTTCCTACATAGTTAGCTTGATTAATTTTGGTATATTTTGAAACAAAGGGTAGGAATTGAAGAAGAGAGAGTAACTTTACAATCAGGTAGAAAGCGGTGAATATGTAGAAGCTTTTGAGCCTTCTTATCACCTATGGCATCACCTCTATTGACAGCATTGCCACCGCCAAGTTCGCCGCCCTCCACCACCACCATGCGTCAACCTTGTCTTCCTCTATCACACAATCCAATCTCTCCTGCTCCGCTCTTCATGCCGTCGTGCGCCACACTCGCTGACTGCCAAAGGTTCCTCACTGATGGCGGCGAGGATCGATCTGGTAATGTCATTTTCAGTGACGGCAACATCCATGACAACTCTTTCAATTGTAGCGGAGCAACGGAGAGTGGGGCTCTAGCGACGATGAAGGGGACAGGTGGACGCACGTCAAATAAAGAGAGAGAGAGAGAGAGAGAGAGAGAGAGAGAGAAAAGAAAATCCAAAATTGAAGACAACCATATGAACTTATTAATTAGAAGACGGCGGGTGGGAAGGCGAGGTGACAATATTGTAAAATAACAAAGTAAAGATTCTAAAGCCCCCCACCACCACAAAAAGGGAGTGAACATATTAATTGAAAAACAGTGGATGGGAAGGCGAGGAGACGATACCACGTAATAGCAAAATGAAAACTCGCGTTTGGTTCGAGTATAAGCGAAAATTGATTATTTCGGAGATAGATATAAGTTCAAGTACAAGCAAGAATTATAATAATTTTGTGTTTGGTTAAGTATAAAGGTTGTACGGAATAAGAAAAATTATGTTTGGCAAGTTAAAAAGGAATAAGAATAATAAAGAAAATTAAAATTTATAAAATAAAATAAAAAAATTTAAAATTTTATAAATTTAAATATCTTATAATTTAAAAAATTTTAATTAAAAAAAATAATAATAAGCAGAAACAGCTGTTCCACCTGTGGGGTGAAACAGCTGTTCTATCCTTATACCGGAATAACCTGATATGAGGGAATAACTGTTTTCCCCACACTAAAATACTGTTTGGATATAAAAAAGGATAACCCCCTTATCCCCTTATACCGGTTCCCAAACGAGGACTCAAGGTGAGTACCATTTTTATAAAATTAGGAGGGTATACCATGTTAACTTAATTAGAATTAAACTTTAATACAATTTATTATTATTATTATTATTATTATTATTATATTAGAAGATAGATGTACTAAAATTTGTTCAATACTTAAATAGAACGACAAAAGAAATAACCAAGAGAGAAGGTAAAAGAGTAAAGAAAGAAAGAAAGGCAATTTGAGAGGTCTAATTATCAAAATAAAAAAAAGTTTAGGAGCCTTTTGAGAAATATATAAATTTCATGGGTCTTTGTACATTTTTATCTAAGTATACACTGTGAGGGTGTGAGCGAAAGTGTCGGAAAATTTGAGGTTTTTTTTTGTTTTCTTTTGCGCTCTCGTGGTTTTGAGGGTTTTCGCTCCGCGCCATGGTCTCTGACCAGGAGATCGCGAGCTGCGTCGAGTCCTTCCTCCGCCCCTCCTCCTCCTCCTCCTCCTCCTCCTCGGCCGCCGCCGCCTCAGTGGGCGGCCCCGCCACCTCCGCCGCCGCACCCGGCGCCGCGTCCTTCGGCGCGGTGGTGCGCCATGTGGAGGCCAAGCTAGGGCTCGACCTCTCCCACAAGGCCGCGTTCATCCAGGACCAAATCGACCTCCTCCTCGGCCCCCGCCGCCACCCTCCTCCTCCCCCCTCCCCCAACCCCCCTCCTCACCCTTCGCCGCTGCCGCCTCCTCCGTCGCAGCCCCATTTCCTCTTCCACCAGCTCCCCCCCTCCTCCTCCGCCGCCGCTGCCACCGCCGCCGCCGCCGGAGGGCCCTACCAGTACGCCTACCCCACTCCCCCGCCCTTGCCCGCCGCCGCCGTCGTCGCCGCCTACCACCTGCAGCAGCAGCTTCAGCAACCGCAGCCGCAACCGCCCCCTTTCACCGCCGCCGTAAGGCCTGCTGACCCCAGAGAAAGGTGATTCTTTTTTTTCCCATCAATTCTTTATTCTAGTTTGGGAGAGAAAGGTAGGATGCCCTCCGCCTCGTTTATTTTTGAAATAAACTTAACTGAAAATGTGGAGCAACTAGGCTTCGAATTCGGGACCTTGGATATCAACTACTATGCCCTTTCCCACTTGCGCTAGGGACGGTAGATAAGGTTTTTATGTGTTATTTAACGGAAATGAGATTCCTTTCTCATTCAAACCCTTCTTTGGGATGTGTTTATGTTTTTATTCAGTTATGTAGTTGTAAATTCAGTATAATTAGAGTTGCATTCAGTATACTTTGGGATGTGTTTATGTAGTTGTAAATTTGGTGTAGTTAGAGTTGCATCCAGAGAAAGGTACCTCCTTTTTGGAAAGATTTGTTATTTATCTTATTTTCAGTTAATTACTTAATTTGCGGTGTTAGTTTAGGATTACAAGGTTTTAATTTTTTATTTGAAATAAAAATGAGGCTTCTTACTTATTCATCCTTACTTATGTTTTTATTTTTAATTCTTGATGCTTATCTGAGATACAAGGTTTTAATTTGATATTTGAAGGAAAGGTGGCTCCCTTCTCATTCAAACTCTTATCTTGGACATGTTTATGTTTTTATTTGTTGCAAGGGGCTAAGAGCTGTTTTTGTTTGATTTTGTTATAAATTCAGTGTAAGTAGAGAGATGCATCCATGGAAACGCGGTTTCTTTTTTCAGGATGTGTTGCTCACTTTTTCTCTCCTTTTGAAAAAAAAAAAATCTTCTCAGTTAAATTTCGATGCTATTTTGGGTATATAAGGGTTATTTAGTTTGTTATATTTGTTGCTGAAACTTAGTTCTTTCAGTAGATACTAAAAGTTAAGGTTTTTATCATTTGATAGCCGAGAGGATGTGGGTTAAACTGTAAGTTTTAGGCCGTACAACATATAGTCATGGATAAGAGCTGGTAAATCAATAAGGAGCTATAAAGAAAATTGAATTTGGCATTTGGTCAAATAATTAAGAAGGTCAAAGCATATATAAGGGCCTTTAGGTTCAAACTAATATGGGGCGTAAGCTTCAGGGCTAGTAGGAGCCTCGTTGACAAACATCAAGGGAAAAAAAAAAGGGGTAAATATACAAGCCATGCCCTTTTTCTTAGCATACAAATCTTACGTTAAACTCGGGTTTGTCATATATAGACATCTTTTATTAGATTTAGAAGCTGTTTCTTCAAAAATTGCCGGCATATTAACTAGTTATGAAGCTCTCAATCAAATTGGTCTTTTTCATGTCAATTTGAAGGTTGTCGAATTCCTTTTTAGCTGACTAAGCTGTTTAATTGCTACCAAGATGCAATTTCTTACGTAAGGCCCCGAACAAATTTAGCCGTTGCCTTGGTATATCTAAGTGGTGCTGGGCTGAAAATCTAATAATGAGCTTTTCTTGCTTCTATTTGAAACTTATACTTTTTCTGCAGCCTTGGGGGGTCGTATGTGTTAGTGAACAGATTTCTTACTGCTTTTCTGAAGGGTTTTCCTCAAACTACTCTTCTATAGAAGCTTCAGCTGTGCCAAGCAGTCCCTATATATAATACTTAAGAGATAGAAGAACATCTATCCAGTCTTTTATAACTAGCTGGGGGATTGTACTAGTTCTGAGATGTTACATTCACATAATCATCTGATGGTTTTGTAAAAAATGACATATATAGCCTCAAAGCATTTAGATGAGCTTCACATTGAGGCACGAGGCTCAACGATTTTCATTTAAGTTGCTCTAGAGTCGAGACAATGCAATCAGCAGGGACATTAAACAACTTATGTTATAGCTATTTTGGGAAATCTTATAGATGTTTATATAATTATATGACTTCTCTGTGCTGTTGTCGCCCTGACTAATGAAGGTCCTACTTTACAGTCGATTCTTTTTCTATTTTTAATTTCAAACTGCATTCGAAAAGTTCTTATGCTCAACATTTTTTATTGCATAAGCCACCCTTGTAAAATTGTAATTCTTCTTTGTTTTCACAGTCAACTTGTCCATTATGTTATGCGTAAAACTCATAGTGGCAGCAGTGTGTGGCGGTGGTGATGGTACTGAGACTAAAGCCGCAACAGCGGTGATGGCGATGGTGATCATGGTGGTGGTGGGGAAGTATAATGATTGATGTTGGTGTTGATAGTTGTGGGGGATGATCCCCTTTTCATTTGTCTGAAATAAGTTGATTGTTTCTTCGGTGGTGGGATTTGTTTTAGGGGATATGATTTCTCCCTAAAATGGGAATTAGAATGACAATCCATCTACCCGATCAGCAAGAATGGGTATCACTTATTTCTTTTCCCTTTCCAGGCTCAATTTCCCCTATAACATGCCTTTAGAGTACAAAAAAAATATTCGATAAAATCATAAGAATGTTTCTTCTTTTATCCTATTTTCATTGCTATCTTATTTATTTTCTTGTTATCGCTTCTTTTTTTTCCTCTTAAACTTTGCGACACGAAAGACGAGCTATTAGAAATGAAAGTGAAGAAAAATGAATTTTATTTGGCAATTCACATGCTATGCTACATTCATAGTGCCTTACAGGGAGGCTTTCAAGGCTTATGTCGTAGTCTTGAATGGATGATTTTGTTTTTATTCTTGATATTGATTTACTGCCAATAATTCTTTCGTCAAGTATAAGACAAGTTTCGTGAAATTTATCATCGTACTAAAATCGCATTAAAGACCTTAAACACCATGAAAAGTATGGAATGTATCAAAGTATGCCTTTGTTTTATCCTTATAAATTGGTGGTTTAAATCATCTTGTGAACATCTGTTTTAACATGCATGCCACTTCATTTACTCTTCTTTATCTTTGTAGTTCCTAAGTTTCTAAGCTTTTTACTGAAAATTGCATCTAAATCACTGCAGTGCTTCCACTGGGGCTAAAAGAAGAGCTGGTGCCGGGGGCCTGAATAAAGTTTGTGGAGTTTCGCCCAAACTTCAGGCCATTGTTGGCGAGGCTGCCATGCCAAGAACTGAGGTTCCTCTTTCAACCATCACTTCCCATGCCATTTTTCGCTACTTAGGGCTTGTTTAGACCTGTTCGGGTTTAGTATTGTTCCATAAAACATGACTAGATAGGCACTGAGCGCATATGACAGTATATAGAGCATTAGTTATTTCTTCTTTCTATTTAAACTCCCCCTCTTTTGGTTAAAGTAATGTGACATTCCTGTTCAGATCGTGAAGCAGCTGTGGGCGTATATCCGGAAAAACAATCTCCAAGATCCTAGCAACAAGAGGAAGATCATCTGCAATGACGAATTGCGTGCGGTTTTTGAGACAGACTGTACTGACATGTTTAAGATGAACAAGTTGCTATCTAAGCATATAACAGCACTTGATCCTAGTGCGTAAACCATTTTAGGTCATTTGATTCCATACAAATGTGTTTCAGTATACGGCTGCTTTTATTTGCTAATTTTCTAACGGTTGCAGAGGATGGGGCTCCAGATTTTAAGAGGTTAAAAACTGTTGATGCTTCTGATTCTAAGGCTGATTCTGGTCAATTTCCTGTAATCATTTCTGATGCATTGGCCAAGTTTTTTGGAACTCAAGAACGAGAAATGCTGCAAGCTGATGCTCTGAGGCGTGTAGGGGATTACATAAATGCCAACAAGCTGGAGGTAAATCTATCAACTATTGTTTGTATCTGAATTAGTTCCATTTTTTGTTTTTTTTTTTTTTTTTTTTTGTTTTTTTTTTTTTTTTTTTTTTGGCCAAGTTGTTTTAACAGAGATTTGAGTTGATGCCTTACTCGACCCAAGGCATTAAGTTTGGCCGTTCCGCTTTGTTCAAATGTTTTAAGCATAACTGTAGGAGAAGTATCACTTGCCGTAAAGTACTAGTACGATAGATTCGCATGAAGTATTTCAATTGCAACATGTAGATGCAAAAGAATGCATACTGCAGTTATATCGAGATATTTTCCTCATTATGTTTCAGAAGTCCTGATGGCAACTTCTCAAATCTTGCTATTACTCGGGATCATATAGTTTATTTCCAATCGAGGCTGACATTGCTTCCTTTAACTTCTTTTAGGATGCCAGGAGCAAGTCAATACTATGCGACTCGAAACTTCAACTGGTTTTTGGTGTTGAAAGAATCCCTTCTGCCGTGTTACCTGAGATGCTTGCGCCGCATTTAGTCAAGAAATCATGATATGCATCTCATACAACTGGTTAGTTTATCTTCCCATCCTTTCCACGCCTTAATGTGGTAGTTCTGCTGATTTTAGCTTTTGCTGTTTTCCATGCAGGTACAGTAAATGTATATCAAGTAGCTCTGACAATATAGTTTAGGGTGCTTGTAGCAGGAACCAACTGTCTAACTGCTTTACTTTTGAGACAGCGAACGACGAAAGCAGATACTTTCGAATTTCGCCTGTAACTAATTTAGGTAGTGGTGACAAATAGTGAATAGTTGTATAATGTTCTCAGGATGTTAGTCTTTAGCTTATCTGAAAGCCTTCTAGTTTTACTAGCTGTTGTAAAGGTGATAACATTGGAAGCAACTAGCAATGCCAGAGTGCGACTTTCGACGCTCTTGTTCTTCGCGTCGTTATGCATGATCGGTGCGAGTCGTTGTCGGAGATTGCACCAGGGATTTCGATTATGTGATGTGAAATTTTGTCTCCTCAGGTCTGCTGCAAGATTCAGATCAGGCAAGAAGTCTGAAAGTTGGTGATTCTGCTGTCCTCTATTGCCAGTGAAGAAATGGTTGCTTGAATGCTCAGATTTTAACTGAAGAGGTGAAATCCCCTGGTGCAGCAGTTTACAGCCTTTCATTATATTTCTTGAATAGAAACTCTCATTAATATCTGCATGAATCTCAGATCAGATCATAAATCAAAATGTGAGTTTTCAAAACCCGGATTTTGAAAATTCATATCCAAATTCGAACATGGCAAAAAATTTGAATCCGGAACAGTCAATTTTTTTTAACGTATTTTAAGATATGTTATATTAAAATTTTAAAATTTAAAATGCAAGTTAAAGATAATATTTAATATTTATATATGTTATATAATGTAAAATTAATTTGGGTTCATGTCAATTTAAATATGTATCCATTAACATCACTATATATATATATTTTTGAAATTAAAATTAAAATTTTTTTTTGAATTATAAGATGGCAAAATAAAAATAAGCTAAATCAGAGGGGTTAAATAGAAGTTTACTCTAAAACCAACCAAGCATTAGATAATTCCACGTCATCAAAAGTGGGTCCAGTAAGCGAGCGTAGGATACGATGCCACGTCAGCACCCGGCTCCGTTCCTCGCACGCTGATTGGTTGGAAATCGAACCCCGGCCATTCCCGCGAATTTTTATTTTCCTTTCCCTTTTTTTTACGTCCTCTCCTGAAAACCCCACAAATTTGAGAAATTTTTTTCTTAATAATTCTTAAAAATTTTATAATTAGCGAAATGACCCTTCAAAAATCATATTTGGTAAATTAATTTTTTTTTTTTGTTTTACCAAATCAGAGTCAGATAAAAATTTTCTTTCGAAATGTGATAAATCATTCCAAAAAAAAAAATTCATCAGATGTTGATTTGGCAAAAGAAAAATTATTTTTTCAAATAAAAATTTTGTGGGATCATTTGACCAATTATAAAATCTTTAGTAATAATTTTAAAAAAGTCCTAATAATTCATTATTTTTCAAGTTTTTCCTAATAAATACACAAATATATACATAATTATTTGAATGATAAAGTATGAAATAGAACAATGAATTTGTTTCCAGCAGCTATAATATTATATTTCATGATTCTCCCTCTCGAAAAATAATTTACAATTAAGCCACATAAAATATACATTTTGACCAACAGCTGCGAAAACATATACTATATTTTATTTTTTTTACTTTTTTTTTTCTTAATTGAGAATAACAAGTAGGATAATTTATTTACTATTTACTTTTAAAATTATAAATTTATTTATTTATTTTGTTTATGAATAGTATTTGTTTTGAGTTGTTACAATATATAAAAATATATTTAGTGTATTGATTATTTGTAGTTACTTGTATTTGGTTATTGTTGTTATTTGTGAAAAGTAATTATTGATTTATTTTTTTAATTTTTGTTGGCTATTGGTATATGCCAAATTTTGCAAATAAATATATGAAAAAAATATATATTTGACAATGTTAACGATTTTGTGTTATATCAAATGTTCTGTGGATTACTAAAAGAAAAGTACTAGCATTCGATTTTTTTTATTTATTGTTATTCATAAAAGATAAAAAAAAAGGGTTGATTAGATGTTATTATGCCTACAAAAAATAATTATTATTATAGTAGTTTTGTAAATCTATATATACCTAGGGCTACTTTGGGGATTCCACACACTTTTTTTTTTTTTTCTACCAAAAGTTAAGTACATAACACGCATGGGCAAATGAGTATGCCACCTACAAACCATTAGGGAGCAATTCAGCTCGATGTTCGCAAGTCGGTTCGTGTTCGGCTCGAAATGAGTTTAAGATTGAATCGCTCATTTAGTAAACGAGCCAAACACGAACCGAATTTTTTAGCTCATTTAATAAACGAGCCGAACACGAGCTGGGGTCAGCTCACTCGTGTTCGATTCGATAGCAGCTCGAATATATATATATATATATATATATATATATATATATATATATATATATATATATATATTATATATATATACTACTACTACTACTACTACTACTACTATTTAGATTTTAGGTCATCAATTTTTTTATAAATTTTAATTATTAGATTAAAATTTTAATTTTTTATTATTTTTTTAACTTTACACCTAATAATAAAAATGAAAATCAAACTTGTTGTTCTGCAAGCCAGCTCGTGTTCGGCTCGTTACGAGTCCAATTTTTCAGCTCGATATTTAAACGAGCCAGCTCGTATTCAGCTCGTTTATTAAACGAGCTGAACACGAGCCGACCTTGCTCATGTTTGGCTCGTTGACACCCCTACAAACCATACAGCACAAAGCACAACCCCATCTCTCTCCACCTAACAAGGTGGTGAAAAAACAAAAGAAAGAAACAAAGAAAGAAAGAAAACGGCCAATCCTTAGATTTTAGAAACTTCTATATTTTATGAGCAATTTCAAATATAATTTTTTAAAACTCTTAAATATTATACATATTGTTAGATGTATCTCGAATTTTAGTTTTTATTTTTAACTATATATTCTTGATTCATCGATAATTTTGCGGTGTGACAAATTTTAAAAAATAATTTATATAAAAGAAAAAATTTAGTGCTGAATTACAGGTTCAAGTTGGAGGTGTGAGGGGCAGAGCACACCACGGTACGAATCGGATTATTTTTTTTTTTTTTTTTTTTTCTTTTTTTCTTTTGCCTCGGAGACTATACATCTAATTGTATTTTCACAACTTTACACTCTTTTTTTCTATAGTGAAATTTTCTCGTTCCTCGTCCGTAAAATTTTTTTATAAAATTTTTTTACGTAAATATATATATTGTATTTCTTTTTTATGTATTTTATGATTTGCCTAATTTGCTATCATCATTTTTTTATTTTTATTTACACACCGCCATCATAACATATGCATCTTCAAAATTTTAAAATATGATCTATCACAAATGCTCCCCCAAACTCTAAACCCTAATTAGTCTAAACCCCTAAACTTTTTATATATAGAGAAGGAGGCTAATAATATTTTACACTTTGAAGAAATATTTTATGAAATTACCACTTTTTGAGGAGGATATTGAAGAAATGAACACTATTTTATTCCTCATCTAAATCTCTTTACCTAACCAAAAAAAAAAAAAATGGCCTTGATTTCAGTGACATGCAAATGAGATCCCTCTCAATGATTAAGTTGGGAAAATCTACTCACCAAACTCCCATGCACATTCCCTTCCAACTTCTCTCTCTCTCTCTCCAAAACCTCCATAAATACCCCTTAACTTGCATTGGCTATATATATCTTGGTCTAGTTATACATAACAAGTGACCTAAGTTAATAATCTTCACAAATTGTGTCCCATTTACCGTTTTTACGACGAATGTTATTCATACACTCCATTTTGAGGTGTATGATACATAATTAGTTAATTCGGATTCGGCAAAAATTCGATACGGATATAATACGGATAAAATTCGTATCATAATTTTAAAATTCGTTGAAAAATTCGGCTAAAAAACGGGTTCGTCAATTATTCGGATACGTGATTTATACGGAAATAATACGTTCACTAATTAAAAATTCGGGATAAAAAATTCGGCTATTAAATTTAAAAAAGATTAAAAAATTTATACTATTAGTATAAACAATTATAATTTTTTAAAATAATTTAATCAATTTATTTTAGAAATAAATAAAATATTCATTAGAACAAAAAAAATATAATTTTAAATTATTCCCGACAAATAATTTTAATTCAGATTTTCAATAATTCGCAAATAATTCGTGAATAATTCGTGAATTAACTAACTATGCTTTGAAAAAAAACGAATTTTTCACCCAAAAATTCGTAATTCGTGAATAATTCGCGAATAATACTTTTTGACTCAAAAATTCGCGAATTATTCCGAATTTTTGGAAAAAGTCGGAAACGTCACGTTTAATTCGGATTCTCAATAATTCGCGAATAATTCGCGAATTAACTAACTATGGTATGATATACATCTCATCCATTCAAGGATGAGACTTTTTTTACTGATCACTTCATGAATGTGACCAGTAAAATTCATTCCACCATTGAATAGGTGGGTGTAAGATGTACACTTTTTAGAAATATACAAAAAGTATTTTCCTTTTCTTAACTTACTAGTGACATATCTATTTGAGATATCAAATGCATGGAAAATGATATTAAAATACCTACTTTTACTATGGACATATTAGATCCACCGAATGTGATAAAATTTAGTTGATGTATACTGTATAGTGACCAGATTTAATAAATTTGTCCGTCATTAATAATTTTGAATCTCTCAATATCACAACTCCATATATATTTATATGTTTACATACTAGTTTATAAGTTGGTTTCTATTTTCTTTTGACACCACATTGCAGGTTCAATCTAAAACATATGCATTATTGCAAGAAAAGTGCCCTAAAGAGCAACCAAATGAAGCTCTAGAGGCACCCAAAGAAGAAATGGAGGTTCCACCTACAATAGAAAAGGTGGTGGAGAACAAAGAGGAAGAGGAGGTTGTCGCTGACCCCATTAGCGATGAACAAGAAAGAAGAAGCTCTTGAATCCGAAAAGCCAAACCAAGAAGAGATCGAGGGGTTGAATAGCGAGAAGACCCATAAAGCGATGTCAGTGGTGCCTGTCGATGAGCTCGAAGAAGTCAAAGATGTGAAGAAGGAAGGCGTAATTCTTGACGAGGCTTCGAAGGAGGCAAAGGACAAGGAAGAGAAGGTTGAAGTAGAGTAAGCAAGCAAGGAAACTACTTGTGAGAAGAGTGATGAGTAGATGGTGTTGTGTTATGTAGTGATTTTAGGTCAAACTATATTTAAGCTAGTAGTGACTACTTGGTGCTATGTAGTGCTTTTAGTAGTTTATTTCTTGTTGTCTATGATCTAATGAATGTGTTGCATTTGGAGGTTTGATATTTAGGAATAATCAAGCTAGGTTAATCTTGGTGATTTGGTGTTGTAACTTCCAAGCAAGGCACTCTATTTACATTAAAAATAAAATAAGCACATGAAGAATGTGCAAGAATGGTTATCTAAATCAATTTGCTTGTTCTACTAGCTGTAGTAAGCTACTATAGATTATATTCAAAAATCATAACTATTCGATCGTAACCATCACCGTATAGAATAGCTGGTTTATTAGTTATTCGGAGTGCTATCTACGAGGTTTGAGGTTTGAACACTCTCAACAGATTAGATTGAATCAAGAACTAAGTTTTTGCCTACCTAAGGACGGTTATCTAAACTCCAAAATTTTAAAATTCGACACCTAAACTTTCATATTATTAACATATTGTTAGTGCAAAGAAAATAATACCAAATGGCAGACGGCTCAGTTCACGTAACTAGTTGACATGAACAAATAGAAGAATAACATATGATACTCCAGGAGCCAAAAAAGGATACGTATGAAGATGAAAGGGTTTTGGATGGAAACAGTCGAGATCGAGGGAATAATTTTTGTAGCTAATAAAGACATGACTGTAGTGCTCCCCCACAACGAGCCATTTGGTAACAACAGGACGACAGAATTAGTACTATAAATAGTACAAGATGCCTATTATAAATATTTCTCTTCAATTCCAACATTTTACTATTTTTCAAGAATAGCGTAGTCAGTAATCTTTTCATTTTCAATACTTAAAAGTTTAATTCTAAAAGTAGTTTTACTTATAATCCTGATAATTTTGTAAGTTAGTGAAATACAATCAGCTCGGCTCTTTTAGCCAAGTCTTTTCTGTCAAGCCTTTCAAATTCGGTTCTTTCTCCGTATTGAGAAAGAACGCGGCTGAGTCAATCCCTTCCCAACCAAATCGCTTGATTGTGGCGCACTCGAGGGTCCATCCAAAAACCGATCCCCACTCCTAATGCGCACTTGACTCGGTCAATCATGACTTGGCCTAGTCAACATCCCCAAAAATTCAAATCGCAATCAAACACATATAAACTTATCATTTACATATACAAATCATTTTGCTTGTGAAAAAAATACATTTTGGCTTCAAGAAGATCCTTTTATATAATAATGTGTGTGTTTTACTGTTTCTGGATCACTGGCTAACATTAGTCACGCTAAATTGGCAGAACGTAGAGTTAGGTGTTTAATTGCAAAAAAAATTTGAAGTTTTGGTGTCAAATGTGAAACCTTTAAAGTTTAGTTGACTAGCTACAAAATGGCCTTTAAATCATGTGGCTTTAGAGCATTTATCCCTTGTTAATATTAATGTTCTTGTGTCTATATAGTTAAGCACTTGCCCATAATATTTTGACATGAGATGATTCAGGATATAATGCTAAGAAATTGACATTAAAATTTCCTTTTCATAGAAAAGTAATTTGTAATTATAAGTATGGTCTTAATTAGTTAATTGCAGCATACAACTAATGTGATTAGTTAAGGGCTTCATATTTGGTATCCGAAGTCCCAAATTCGAAGCCTAATTGATTTATATTTTTAGCTGAGTTGAATGAAGCAGACAGCAAAAGTTTTAATTTGATACTTCTTCCTAAAAGTACTATTTAATTAACACTTCATCTGACCATACTAATAAGCCATAAAATTAACAAAGCACCCAACCAAGAGTAGATGATTACAAAGGAAAGAAAAGTTTCTCCTTTTCTTTTTCTTTTCTTTTTCACTTTTTAAGAATACAACCAATGCATCAAAATGTTGGGAATCAAACTTCTAAGCTCTGACATGAGAGAAAGCCCAGTGGAAGTTCCTCTTTTCACCTCTATGTATATATACACACACACAAATAATGCTAATTCCACTCCTAGAAGTAGATGGAATTAAAATTTGGACAGAACTGATCAGTTCTTTTGGTCATTGTGTGGAACCATCCCACCATTTCATAACTTGTGCACACTTCTTGATAATATAATTCTCACTGTTCATATTCTGCTACTCTCCATCTGAGATTGAGGATGTTAAAAACACGTACGAACTCACGAGCAGAGGTGGAAGATTAAGACATCCAAGTAGAGATAAGAGAGCATCATTCTTGTAATTGCACGTGATTACCAAATACAATCTTTTCCCTTATCTTAGGGTCTGTTTGGCTCTGCTTTTATTTTTGCTTTCAGTAACAGCTTACCTCCATTAGAGAGTTTGGTGGAGAAAAACGACTTCTCGGCATCAGAAGCAGAAATTCCAGTCTGCTGCTCCTGACTCTGCTACAGAAAGAAGGAACTGAGGTAATTTTATTATAACACTTAATAGCACTGAGAAAGTACTTGTCAAACTACAGTACTATTAGGAAAAAGTTATGTTCCATTGATGTCAATAAGAAAGAAATATTTGAACTCAAAAAGCTGAAAAATCAGGCAAACTTGACCTGATTCAGATGATGCTGAATCAGAAAAACAAAGACAAATAAATAAACACTTGAAAGGAGTCACCAACCTGAAAAGAAGTGATTCGAGGGTATCGAATCTGAGATAATCCAACTCTAGCTCAAAAAACGAATCTTGACTTGAACCTGAGCCCCAACTCGCGGGATTGCAATGCTAAGTCACAACCTCTGAACCATTCAACAGTTAAGAAGAGAATAAAAGGCATAATTTACCGCAAGGAGCTAGTTGGTATTTAAATTTGGAACTTACAATAAAAGTTTATTTGGAACTTAAAATAAACAATGAGGCCAAATGATAAAGATTAATACAAATATTCTAAATTTTGGCAAACTAGAGATTCTTTACAATGAAGTGAAACTGAAAATAAAAACGAGAGAGTGAAATGTATGGATAATCCCTGTTCTATCCACTTTTGATAAGTGTAGTATTTGCATATATCGCACTTTTAGTCCCTAATCACAAGGAAAAATTAATTCTCCCTGCGGTAACATGCCTAACTTATTTCACTTTAATTGATGCAGAATTAAAATGCTATTTTACAGAGAAAAAACAACCAAGATTACTCTTGACGATCGGGCACTAAAGCGGAGCATATTTGGAAGTTCAGAAGCTATAATGTTTAAAGTGGAACGTATTTGTCTATCAAGCAGTCAAAAAAACTATGCACAAATTCCTCTTTCGCAGTTTTGCCTGAAAAACACAAAACTTGACAATCTCCATTTTTTTCCTTCCTAAAATTATTTTCTCAATTCTATTCTACTTGAAAAACATGTTGTCAAATCTACGTCTACACAATATAAAGAAACCCATTCAAAAGTATAACCTTGAACTCTTCATCAGCTAGGACACTCCAAAACTGCAGCTAACATGTTCTTGTATGATAAAATGAAGGCGATCGCGCATGGTAGATTCGGAATTGTAGGCAGGGATCGAAAGGCGATAGAAGCACGTTTGGGAGACAGGTAGAGCAGTGTTAGGGAAAGATGCTCTATGTATTTTCAGTTTTGAATTAAGGCCTTTAAATCCCTCGGCCGGCAAGTACTTTACAGCTGTCCAGAAGAAAAGCAATAATCTTTGCTGCTCGTCTGACATCTCCTCAACGATCTGAAAGGGAGTCACAGGATCACTTCTCAGCATATAAAAAGTTTTTTGAAATGAAGTACCAAGTAATTCCAAAGCAGTTTCGAAATGCACGATGATAAACTAAAGATGATTAGAAAAAAGAAATGTACACATTTAACGGCCATTTTGGATGCCAAAACAATAGCGTATGGGGATTCTCTTTTGTGACTGTAATGTAGGAGTTTTTTTTTTTCTTTAGCCAGTGTGGACTCTTAATGATTCCAGCTTTTCAAGAGCGTATGTTTCGCCTGCAAGGTAATTTGTTATGATCCAGTAAAATAATTTAGAGGCCATATATATTCGACCTCAAAATGTTTTTCCCAATAAAATTAGATAAATCACCTTATAGGCGAAATACAATATCCTATCAAATCATGGATGCCTTCCAAGGAGCTGATATTAAACTCGTAGCATGCAATCACAAAAGAATATCCACATAGTGCGTAAATTATCACCGAATGACTTATTCTGACATTTAAATAGGGTCTAAATAAAAGAGATTATCCTAAACGAGATATTTATGCACCCAAACAAGCTTGTTTGGATCTTAAGATAACTTATACGACACTTCTTCCAACATCCGAACAGGCCTAGAAGAGCTTAATTGAATGCTAGAATAACTTGTATGGCATTTCTCCTTTTATTTTCTTAAGATATTATCTTAAGAACCGTTCGTTAATTGGCTTGTTGAAATGCAAAAAGTTGTCTAAGGACCTGTTCAAATGTCAGAGCATGTCATCCGGTGATAACTTGTACTAACGGAATTTTCTTTTGTAATGGGAACACAGAAGCTTGATTATAGTCCTTTGCAAGTTCCTTACAATCACGACTTTTCAGGAGATGGTATTTAACCAATATGGTGATTTATCCTGCAGCAAGGAAAAATTATTAAGAGGCCATACGTATTATGCAACAGTACAAACCTTTTCAAACTAACCACCAACCAATAACCCACATGCCCTTCGAGCAAAGAAAAGAGATGTGCTGAGCAAGAAGTTCAAGAAAATTGAAAAAGGTGCTGAAAGTCTCTAAGAAGGTATAAACAATCCTAATGTTCAAGACTACGGTAAATCAGCTCGTAAATTGCTGTTCGGACTTTGAAGTGAACTAATTTCAAGTTGTCATGTTATCATCATGATAAAAAATACAAAATAAAAAGAAACATCAAACACATGTATCACTGTATAACTAGTTCTGACGTCCAAACAGGCCCTATGCCAACAATTGCATTGTCTATAACATTATGTCGTTTACAAAGAAAATATAAAATGCATATGCTAGTTGGTTGTTTGCATAAAGCAGAATTAAATCATCTCCATGAGATTTTCCTCGCCCTACAACACTCTGAGAATGTTTTCCTAGTCTTCGGATTCTCAAAGGCTTCATCTCAACGAATATTGTCTAACTTAAAAGAATTAGACAAAAAAAACGTATCAATAATAATATAGAAGAAACTTCTTCATATGATAAATAGATGATTGGTAGGGGTCAAAATAGGATCAAAAGACAAATAAAAACATGGATAAATTCCAGAGAGTTTCCGTTGCATGTCGGTCTAGGCATAACTGCTCTTTGATCTCAGTCACATGGCAGGTCATTTTAAAATATTTTTGTAATGTTCCAATAGTCACACATCAGGTGCGAAAGAGGTTCTGATTGGGAATACAAGAGGCCACACACTCTAATAATAATAACTGGGCTTAAGCATTTTGGGCCGGTGGTTTGGTCCCAATGAATTATTATTGTTAGTAGGTCGGGTTGTTACAATTGGTATTAGAGACGAAAACCAACCGGAAGTGTGAGAGCTAAGTGCTATGCGGGGTAAAATGCTACACCACAGTTTGGTGGAAGCCACCTTTGGAACTCGCAGGAGCCACTTCTAGAATCTCACATTGCCTGGTAGTTCTAATCTATATGTCTGTGATCTAGATTTGGACCTGACAAGGACGTAAGGGTTTAAACGAAAAGAGTCTGTAACACTCCAATAATCCCACATCAGATAAAAAAGAGGCTCTGATTGTGAATATAAGAGGCCGCGCACCCTAATAATAATAACTGGAGTTAAACATTTTGGGCCGGTGGTTTAGGCCTAACGAGTTATTATTACTAAGTTACAATTTTGAGTAAAGAAGATATTTTTGAGAGAAGCTCATAGAAGAAATATCAAGAAACATTGAGTTGTAAAAAAGAGATGTTCAAAAGAATGAACATTGTTTGAAATAAGCTGCCATGGTATTGTAATATTCTTAAAGTAGAACTAAAACTAATTTCTTGGTCAATGGTGTGAATATAAGAAACAAAGAAAAAAAGAAGAAAAAAGTCAAGTGCCTTCACCTTCCAGAACCACTGTATCTGATCATCTTCCTTCTTGTAGTATTCATACTCTATATGCTCTTTCCAGTCGGTCAAGCTGATGGCACCATCGCTTCCACGTAACAAACGGTCGAGATCTTCGAGTTCCAAACAATCAAAGAACAACTGTCCGTGCGTCCGATCATAAGGAATATCAGCGAAACCTGAGGCAAACTGCTCAACCTGACAAGCGACTGAAGTGACAAAAGAATGTCGAACAAGGGCGTCGATGTAAATCTCTCTATTCCTACTGTTTACAACCATATCCTTTCCTCCGGTACAAAGCTCAACATTCTTTATAGATCCCAACACTTTAACATCTCTAGAAAATGTCAGGTTTAAAGTGTCCGAATCAACAAGGTCGGGATCCATATCTAAAATCCATTTACAGCTCAAGTATAAAAATGGATCAGCATCCTTTATATCCTCCACCGTAACAGGTTTGCCCGCTAGTTGCAAGAAGAATGTCCGGTCGAACGTAATACCTACTTGAACTTTATTCATCAGAGCCAATGCAATCAACCGTCCGCTAAACTTAAAGTATTCAAGTTTCATAGAATCTGCAGAAGATGCTGCAAAAGTACAAAAAAGAGGAAGAATTATTTTCCTTTAGAAAAACACTCTTTTATGAACGAATCAACTAAATTTCTCTATTCTCCTTTTCTCATCGCTCTTCCATCTTTAGCTGCTGCAAAAGTATTACTATGCTATGCCTATAAACAAGGTTTGAAATGCCGTGCCTGCAGCACATTTTTACATTGCTTGAGAAAACTGCAAGGGAGGTCTCGCGGAAAAATAGCTCGACAGCAGAATGATAAAAAGCTTAGCGCATCTTTGCAAAGGTCGTCTTATTCAAAACCTCAATTATCGCATCTCTTTTCTCCCAATTCAATAACGTCGACATCTTGTAGATATGTTATCTCCACGAGAATGGTTCCTAAAGCACAATGCCGATAGTTTCTAGATCTCAAATTTTCAATACGAACTTTGTTAAACCTTTATCACAACTTCTCCTAACTCTTTCACATTATCTATGTCTACAAAACAAATCTGGCCATTCATATTCGATCTCACTCTATCCGCCTAGTTCTCTACGTAGACAACATACAAATTTCATATTTCAACCGATATCCAAATAAACAATCGGTACGTATACAAGCGTAAATCCTAGGATATATACCACATTTCATCGAAGAAAGAGTTGCGACGCGAATTTTTTGGGGAATCAACGGATGTGCGAATTCGATATATACCACATTCTCGAGAGGCGAAGGGAAGGAGCTTACCAGGATTCGGAAAGAAGCGCCGACGATCACCCGGGCACGGCAAGAAGAGCACATTCTCCGGATTGAAAATCTCTCTGCAGACCAAACAAAACCACTCCCTGGTCACGCCAGGACCGTCGGCCAGCTCATTCATGAACTCCGTAATGAGCCCGTAGCGCAGGTCCGAGGGGCTAGCACGCGAGATATATTCGAAAGAATCTGCGAGCAGGTTCGACCGATCGATGAGCATCTCGTTCCCCTCGTCGAGAGCCCAGCCCGCCAACCGCGGGAGCAACATGAGCGCCAAATTCCTCCTCGTCTCGAAGGAGAGCACCACATCCTTACACTTGAGAAACCAGTGGAGGTTGCTGCTCCACTCGGCATTCCGGAGCAGGAGATCCAGCGGCTCCGTCGCCGCCGAGAGCGTCGCGCGCAGCACCGGCCTGAAATCGGGGAAAATCTCCGCGAAATTGTATACGATCGTGAGAATTTCGACGGTCCGGTGCAGCAGCGACAGATTCTGGTGCTGCCAGCCGGGGCGCCCGGCCTGCCGCTTCAGGGCGCGGCCGACTGCCGATAAAATCGCGACGAACGAGCCCATCAATTTGGTCAAGAATCTGAGAAATACTTGAAAGCAGCCGTCAGTTATCAGGCTGAAAAGGCCGGTGAGGGACCGATCGGCGCAGTGCGACGCCGACAAAGCCTCTTGGAGCAAGCTCACTAAGTCGGAGAGCCGGTAGAGGAATATCGGACGCGGGGGCGGGGGCGCGAACGGGGACGGGGCCGGGGGCGGGGCGTCGTCTAAAAGAATTGTTAAATTTTCGAGCACGAATGCCGCGGTTCTGGTGATGAGGGGAATGAGGGCCTTGAAAGAAAACGGCGCGCCCAACTTCTTGAGGAGGTCCAGGACGACCGACCGCGACTCGCGGTAGAGCTCGTCGTCCGTGTCGACGGCGGCGGGGGCGGCGGCGAGCTGGCGGAGGAAGATAAAGGGGGCGGGGCCGGGGCCGCGGACGAATTTACGGATGACGGAGTGGGCGGCACGGCGAACGTCGGGGCAGGTGGAATTATAGTACAACCACAAGAGCGCGGTGACGATGCCGGAGTGGTAGAGGTCGTCGAAGTCGCCGCCGATGTCGGGGTTGTCGGCGAGGCGGGAGAAGGCGTAGGAGAAGGCGGGGCCGGAGTCGTCGTTGTCGGTGGCGGCGATGGCGGTGGCGAGGTGCCAGGCGAGGGGGCGGCGGGTGCTGAGGAGGCGGGCGGAGAGGTGGACGGTGTCGCCGGACACCACGCCGGCGCCGGCGAGGGTGGCGTCGGGGGAGAGCTGGCGCCCGCCGTGGAGGAAGCGTACGTCGGAGCTGGGCACGCCGGTGGCGCGCTCGACGCGCCTGTGCAACGCCGCCGCCGTCGCCGACGCCGGCGCACGTACGACCAGCGTCCCGTGCGACAGCGTGCGCACAAATATCTGAATCGCGTCGCCGTCGCCGTCGCCGTCGCCGCCGACGACGGCGGCGGCGGCGGCGGAGGCGGAGGAGGATGGCCGGCGATCGTCGCGGAGGTGGAGAAGGCAGCGGCGGTGTAGCGCGATGCCGTCGATCTGGCGGCGGAGGTCGGCGACGGCGGCCTGAAAAGAGGCGTCGGAGAAGACTGCCATCGGCTCGACCTCCGCCGACGCCGCCTGCTGAGAGGCGTCGGATAAGACTGCCATCGACGATAAAGAGATGATTAGTTTTGCTGCTGCTGCTGCTGCTGCTGCTGTTTGGGATTTGGTGGGATTTATATAAGATTCAAATTTTTGTGTACTAGAATTAATTAATAATATATTAAGCGGATACTATTATAAAAATTCAGAGGATTTGGGTTTGGATTAGGATTAATATTAGGATTAGAATTAGAATCGGGTCGGATTTGGATTTGGATTTGGATGGAGGGAACCCAACATTTTACCCCATTAGAAACACAGATTTTGATTTTTGGGGCATGCTTAATAAGAGTTAAAATTATAATAAAGAAAAAAAATAATTTATTCAGCTTTTAATAAATCTATCTAATAGAAGATATATTTTATAAAATTCAAATTTTTAGATTTATTTCTGTAAGAGTTTTAACGGTTTCAAATATACTTCTATTAAACCGTTAAAAAATTATAATTAATTATAAATAAAATACTTAATTATGATTAGTAACTAAGAAATTTTTATATTTTTATATTTTTGAGGAAGAAGTTAATTTTGATTAATAAGTAAATAAATTAACTTTTTTATATTTTTTTTTTTTGGATATTATGAGAGAGAAGATGACTGTTGGAGATTTTTGGAAGAATATTTTTTTTATTATTCTAATAATTGTGCTTTATGAACGTGAATAAATTTTTGAAAAAATAAATATAAAAATTTAAATTGTGTAAGAATATATCTGATATTCGAAATATTTATAAAAAAGCTTTATGAAATTGATAAAAAAAAAAATTTGTTTAATTCATATATTTAGAATCATAAACCAAATCAGAATTATATTTAAATTAAAATTAAAAAAAATTAAATTTTATTAAACTTATATAAGAATTTAAATTTAAACTTAAAAAAATAATAAAAAAATTGAATTTAAATTCATAATTTAAATTAAAATTTAAAGTTATGATGCATTCTAAAATTAAATATAATTTACTATTTGAGTTTAAATAACGTGGGTAATAATGAGTTTTTCTCTTAATTTCTTTCAAAATCAAAGTTGATTATCGTTTTAAAGGGACGCAATTTCTGTCACGCCCCGGGGTCGGTACTGTACCCCGGGCTCGCCAACAGATCCGCCGCCCCTACAGGAAGCCCTGTAGAGACGTAGCGTCTAACCTGCAAAAATAGATCAATTATGCTAACAGATATCAGAGCGATAAGGAAAGCTAACTAACTACAAGAAATAAAATAATCTCTCCCATAAAATATACATAAAGTCCTCACCTGAATACAGGAGTCTCTCAAAAGAAAGATAAAAGAGTACAACTCGATCCCTCACTACAAGATCTCTCAAACATAGACACAACCAAAAGTATCACCAGGTACCTCTAACTCTCGCTGATGATGAAAGGGGAAAAGGGATCTATCTCGCGATTCCCTTACCTCGGTCTGTAGGAGCTGGATCAGCAACAGGCACCGCAGGAACTGGAGCAGAAGTCCCTGGGGAAAAAGTCACCACGACGGGTGTGAGAACTACCTCCCACAGTAGTTCTCAGTGGGTGCCGCCAACAAGCCCGACGGCCTGCCCACTAAGTCTACAAGAGGCATACAGCAACAAAAGGGAAATACAGTATAGAAAAGCTGGAAAGTAAAACATCTACTGCTACTATGCCTCTAACCAAATGCTCAAGGAAAAGGACCGATGATCAACATGTCTCTACAGCTACTCGACTCAAAACACCCAATCCAGACTGACTGCCTCAACGGTCCAGGCAAACCTACGCCTACCTACTGCTGTAGGTATGTCCGTAGCTGCCAAAACTGGCTCAGCCAGAGGGACGATGTCCATGACTGCCAAAACTGGCTTAGCCAGAGGGACACCAACATCGACAAGCCGCGATAGAAGTAGCAAGCCCAACTCCGGAGTGGCACTCGTGGGTAGCGACCCCACCGAGCAAAGTATCCGCGCATCTCTGTCGATCTCAAGTATGGCTCCTGCAGGCTATGATCCAATCCCTGTCTCACTCACTAACTAAGAATCCACACTGTCTCTATGATCATCTCCCAAAGATCCCAGATCCAACATGTCATTATCTCAATGATAAACAATCTACAGACTGCTACTAACTCTACTCGGTCCCCAGACGCGAGTACAATGCATCCACAGCTACTAGACCTCCCAACCCATGACTCAGGGGAAAACTACTATGTCCAAAGTGACAGGTGTAACAAGCAAAGTGGGAGACCTAAAGCAATGCATAAATCTAACTGTAGTCGTCTGAGTATGATGTACAATGCATAATAGATGTGCTAAGACAAGTACTCAGATTAAAATGATTCACATGTTGCAAGAGTTCCAATAAGATTATCAAATTTAGCAATTATCAACTGTGGGTACTAACATACAGTTGCACGGATTAATCAGCTCAAATACTAACATGCATGCATTTATAATTGCAGAATTAGAGTGCAGTCCATAGAAATTGAAATCTGGATCACCCACCTGAACACGCTAACTGTCCGGGACGGCACAGATAAACAATCCAGAAATCGACAATTTCCCAGATCCACAGAGCAAAGAGCACAGAAAAAGTGCTCTTACAGTCCTGGGTACAACAACACATCTCAATTATACACTAAACACACACAATAATTCCTATTCCGAAATCTGCAAGCAAGGTTACTATTCACACGAAATTTTCACCTGAAAATAATTTTCCAGAAATTCCAATAAAAATATCACGACGATCCTCGCGAAGTGTAGATGTCGATAGGCTCTTGAATCGTCGAAATCCAATATCCAGATGCGAAGATAAAATTCTGCGAAGTTATTGCTGTCAGGAATCCAGACTGTAGCAAAGAGGCGTAAAAATGTACCCCAAACCCTTATAAAAGCTCATTTCTGGGAAAAGTGATCAATACGGAAAACGTAGATATACCTCTCGCGCAACCGCTGTCGAAGAAATCGTCCAAAAATGAGGTCGGGGTAGCTCTGCAGGTCTCCCATACTAAACTGCGACGGAAATGGGCCTCCAACAGTACACTGTCGCTCCGCACTACGAGGCAGAAAAAGTAGTCGTCGCGGCTTCCAGAAAATCTGAGACTTCACCAGAAGATTGGCAAGAGGGAGAGGAAGAACTTTTGTATAAGGCACAAGAGCTGAAACCCACGAGAAAGGGTGGAAAAATCCACCCCAAGCCGGCCTATATATAGGCCTCAAAGGAAAAAGCCAAAAAAAAAAACAAGTCAATTGGGCTCGGGCCCAACTTTTCGGGCGCCCGGAAATTTCCGGGCGCGCACAGTGCGGCCCGGCCCAAGGTTTTCGGGCGCGCACAGTGCGGCCCGGCCCACGACGCGCCGTCGGACGGGATCCACGATCCGTCCGACCCGCCTCAGAGCCTGCCACGTGTCGCCCGAACAGCGAACACCGAAGCGGACCACTCACCGCCCGCCACGTGTCCACCCTCCCGCACAGTAAGGCGGTGGCGCCCGCCAATGAGCGTGCGCCACGTGTCCACCCCGTTGACCGCCGACCGCGCGACGTGCGCGCCGGTCGCGCGACGTGGGTCGCACGTGGGCACGCTTCCCGAGGCACCGACCGCGCTCGTTCCGTGCACCGCGTGTGCTGCACCCGCCAATGAGGGAGTGACACGTGTCCTCTGCACCCGGTCCACGCCTTCGACAGGAATTCCGTGGACCGCGCCGCGTGCACCAACCAACCGGAGGCTGCCACGTGTCCCCCCGCCTGGTCCATGCACCGCCGCGCTCACCCGGTAGACCGCGCGCCCTGGGCCCGCCAATCAGGCGGTGCCAGGTGTCCATGCGCCGGGTCTGTGCACCCCGCCGCGCAGCTCTGTGGACCGCGCATCCTGAACCGGCCAATGACAGGCCGCCACGTGGCATCTCGGCGGTCTACGGCCCCTCCCATGCACCATTTTCCACTAAAAACTTTCGGGTGTCCGTTTTTGGGCATCCGGACTCCAAATTAAGCAAATAAATAGTCGTTTTCAAGCGTTTTTCCGTGCTGAATCCATCTACGACCTCCGTTTGGCCTAAATCCTTACAGAAATTTCGGCAAACCCAGCCGAAGGCCCATACAGCAAGTACAAACACACAGGGTCCATCAGTAGCATCCTATTGATGCACTGTGGCCCAGATACACCAATACTAGGTGTTCCAACAGTGGATTCATCGAAAAAACACTGCATGGGAGTTAGGGCCACTACAATTTCCTCCCAATTATAAATCAAAATGTTAATCTCTCAAACTAAACACCAATAATATTAAAAAAAAAAATTATTTTAATTTTTATTTCAAATTTTATGTCGTTTAAAACCAAACATGCCCTTGGTCTCTCTCTCTCTCTCTCTCTCTCTCTTTCTTTCCCCACCCGTCCCATTATATTTCTCTCTCTTTCTCAAGCACCAAGTGCCTTCATCTACTCTCTCTCCCTCATTAATTATAATTGAAAATCCAAATGGGGATTTAAAAAATTTAAAATACTCAAATTATGAATTCAAAAAAATAAAACGATACAAAAATATTATTTTTTATTTAACATTGTTTTTTTTTTCACATCTTCCTCTTTCTCTATTGTCTTCTTTTTCTTCCCCTCCCAATCACTTTATTATTATGTTAAATGTTAAATCTAATCCTAGCGGCGGTGAAAGAGGCAAAGCTCTTTTCGGTGCTTATCTTCAACGCCTCCAACTTCGTCGACATCATCTCCAATCACACCTCTGTCGTCGTTGAGTTTTATGTTCCTAGTAATTTTTTCTCCGATTTCTTCGATCTCATCCTATATTTTTAATTCATTCGATAGGACTTTTGACATTATCACGGTGTTTGCTGAAGAGAAATTGTAATTTTTATTATATATTTGGGTGATTTAAAAGAAACTTGTTATTTTGTGGCTTCTTTGATCCATAGTTAGATTCTTATCTTATCAATTTTTAATTTTTTTTATTGAATTTGATTGATTCGACAATATCTATTCACCGCAATGCTAACTCATTAAGAGAAACAAAAAAAAAAAATAAAAACATTTGTTTGGAACCTCGGTTTTGTTCGCAAATCAAACGGTGTCTTAGTTTCTCAAATTTTAATCCATTATAATTTCTAACTTGAAACTTGTATATTATTACAATTAAATTCTATTCCTTAATATAAGCTTTTTTTTAGTTAATATATCGCTAATATAAAAGTAATGTGATAGTGTTATGATGAGCAATACGATAATGATTAAAATGACATATCATTTTTATATCAGCAACGCGTTTATATATTTTTTTGTAATTACATTACATTTGTTGTATCCATTCTAATGCTAATGGGAGATGTATTAGATGCAAGAGGCAGGTTTTACATTGCCATTGGAAGTCCCTCTAACATTAACACAAGTGGTTGTGGACACTTTCATTTCTTGATCTTCATCTCTGCTGCCATTGTAGTCCAGACTGATGTCGCCGAGCTCGACTCCTTCGCACGGCTCGGCGTCGCTGCACACCATCTTGATCGCCTCCGGCGACACAGACGTACCTTTGATGTTGCGATATACCACGTGACGAATCTTCACCTGAGACGGAGCCTAAAACAGAACAAAAAAAAGAAAGTAAGACCGTACAGAACTTTCATGAACTATGAACTATTTCGAATCTGCTATCCAACATTTCAAATTTTTAATTCTGTTACCGAATCTTTCAGTTTGTTTGATTTGAATCAGTCAACGATATTTCGACTTCAAAAATTTAGCTCGTGTTCAGCTTATTTATTAACGAGCTGAACACGAACTGGCTCACGAACAGCAAGTTAAATTATCAGCCATAATACTCAGAAAAAAGTTGAAAGAAAATTTAAAAATATGTCTCTTTATATTTCGATTGGCCTAAAATCCAGATAGTATCGAGTGGAACCCAAGCTCGTGTTCGGCTCGCTAAGATTTCGAGCTGAGAAATTAAGCTCGTATTCGGCTCGTTTATTAAACGAGCGATCGATCTTGAATTCATATCTTGCGAACAACGAGCTGAATTGCCAACCTAACTGAATCGCGGATAAGAAAAGGCGAAAAACAAGAGGTGTAGAGTTGGATGTTACAGTTTGGGAACAAGCTGAAAATGGGCAGTATTTCTGGTCTATGATGATGGGGTTGTACACATTGTTCATGACAATGTCTTCAAAATGGAAGTCGGAGGCCGACGACGGGGACGGGGCCGACTGCCATGTCTTTATTCTGAGCCCGTTTGTCGTGCCGGTGAGAGTGCAGTTCCTGACGGTGAGTCCGACGACGTCCTTCTCTCCCAGATACTTCCCTAAGCTTCCGACGCTGATCCCGTGGCCCGGGCCGCAGAACACGTTGGAGATGGTTACGTTGACGCTCCCCGGGCCGACCGACACGCAGTCGTCCCCCGTGCCGATGATCGAGTTCGCAATGCCGACGTTTGTCGAGTCGCCAATGTGGACGCCGTTGGTGTTCGGGCTGTCTCCCGGCGCGCTGATCATGATCGAGTCGAGCGCGATGTTGCTCGACGAGAAGATGTTCATGTGGAAGAATTTGCTGTCCACCGAAGAAATGCCACTGACGGTCGCATCCACGACGAAGCTGAACACCAAGGACTGCATTGTTCGAGCAGAATGGTAGCTGAATCACCAGACTAGTAGAGAACTCTCACTTCGGCTAGATTTATTTATACTTTAGACATTCACACTTTACATTCTATTCCTGGACATAGTATTTTTCTCGTCGGGGTAGTGGGCTGAGTGGTCGGAATTTTTCTTAGTGTAGGATGCATGTTACACTCGTGCTTGGGGGCGGAGTAGAGTCACAACTATCAGTTTACAACTATAAATATATATATATATATTCTGGACTGATGATCACTTACCATAGGCAGAAGCCTGCAGTGAGACTGCTTGGGGCAGTGGTTGTGAGGCCAAGCCGAAGCACCGCGACCATCGAGCTTGCCACCGCCGGAGACGAGCAGCCCGGAGATGTACTGGAACTCGATCCAGTTCTTCGAGTACGCGTCGAGATCGGTCGAGGCTAATAGCTGGCCTCTCAACTGCACCACCATGAACCCCTTGCATGGCCCTTTGAACATCAATGGGCCGACGGCGTAGGCGCCCTCGGGGATCGCAAGGCTCGGGTTCCCCTCCGCCGCGCACGCCTCATTCCACGCTGCTTGAAATGCCTTCAGAAAAAGAAAAACAAACAAAAAAAAAAACTAGTCATTAATCCCGCACGATGTTAGACGAATTTGTCTACGCGACGAAAGTTTTCGAAGATATTAAATTCTAATTCTGTCGAACATTCATTTTTAACGATATTAATTTTCGCCATGATTCAATTCAATGTATGTTTTTTTCAAAACAATATAAAGGAAGAATCAAACACAGTGCTGCTTACCTGTGTGCTGTCGGTTACGCCGTCAGCGACTGCACCGAAATCGTTCACATTGAATCGCAGGCTAGAGTCTTGCGCATTCGCAGCCAATGCAAGCAGAAGCAGTGAGCAGACTCTGGAAATGCTGTTGTATCCACAACCCATCTGTAATCAATCACAATGCTGTCTTCTCTCCTAATTTGATGTCTGTCTTAATCTGCTGTTAATTCTGCAGGCTTTTATAGAGGGAAGGAATTAGAGACTTGTTTGCACTCAACTTCTTCTGTTATTTTTTGGGTGTGTTTGCTAAACAAAAACACTGCCTAAGTTTAGAAATGTTCTAAATATTACACTATAAGTTAACTAATTTCACTTAGCCAATTACCAGAAAAAGATTAAATTAGTAACTTGTAGAGCAGTTTATTTTATGTAGGGTGTTAGCTGCAAGTGTTTTAATCTGTTTATGAGTTTCTCAAGCAATGAAAATTAAAATTAAGGAAAATTGCGGATACTGTGTTCTTTAATAAGGAACTGTTCTGTTAATATAGATAAAAGCCAATAAAATAAAAAAAAAAAAAAAAAAAAAAAATGAAGTTTAGCAATTTGAAAATAAGTAACATGAAATAGAAAGGAACAAATGTTAATTTTACTATCCAATCTTTCAATTTATTTAATTTGAGCCGATCAAGCGCACTTCGATTTCAAAGTTTATATACAGAGTTTATCTTTATACGTTTAATTAGTATACTCTAAGAACATTCCTCTGTACTCCCACGTCATTTTTCGACACTGTTCAACATCATTTACGTCTCAAAAACTTCCTAAAAACCGAATTTTATGATGTTTTTAGCATTATTTACCTAGTAATAAAGTGGTCTCAAATGCACCTTATATATGTCGTTAAAATTTGCTGATTACGAGACCACTTGAACAATAGATAAATAACGTTGAAAATTCACCAATTTGTTTTCTAGAAAATTCATGATGCTTACGTAAATCATGTTTAATAGTGCCAATCATCGATTCACATACTTCATCATAGGATTCGACATAGAAGCAATAAGAGGTTGGTACTTCCAAAAGTATTTGTACTCAGCTCTAGATTTTTGTCATAAACAAAGGCAACTTGAGATGCCAAACAAAAGATTGGTGAAGTCAATGGAACCAAAACAAAATTGGTTACCAATCGCAAAATTTTTCGATTAAGAAATATTTTTATGAAAAACTTTTAAAAGAAGAAAATATGATAGAATTAACCATGAGTATTTCAGAGCATAAAACATCCCAAAAAAAATTATGTAATCCATATCTAGAACATGTTTGCTATCTGCAATGATTTATCAGCTAGTTGCAAGCAAAATACACTGCAACGTTCCAATAGTCCCACATTGGATAGAAAAAATTGGTGAAAAAATATGAGATTAACTGGGTTTAAGTATTTTGGGCCAGTGGTTTGGACTCATCAAATTATTATTGCTAGCGTGTCGAATCGTTAAAATTGATATCAAAGACGAATACTGGTCAAAAATGTGAGAGCTAAGTGCTATGCGGGACAAAGTGCTACACTACTGATTTAGTGGGAGCTATCTTTTGAACCCGCGGGAGCCATTTATAGAATCTGATCATATTGTCTGGTAATTCTTATCTATAACTGTTATCGGATTTGGACCTAAAGATGACATCAGGATTTCGTCGAAGTTTTGATTGAGAATATAATAGACCATACATACTATTAATAATAATTATGCTTAAGTATTTTGGGCCGATAGTTTACGTCCAACGAGATATTATTTCTAACGGGTCAAATCTTTACATACACACTTTAACATAATACCTACTTGAACTTAAAATTATTAAAGCCAATGTAATCACTTGTCTAGAAAAGATGTATTTAGATGCATAAGGTCAAAAGGAGAAATTAGTAATTCTTTTGGGGAAAAAAAAAAAAAAGAGGTACTATTTGTTTAGTTTATTATTTTTTTAAAAAATAAATTTAACTAAAAATATAAAACTACTAGACTTCGAACTTGAGATATCGAGTACCAACCATTAAACCGTTTGTCAGCTGCGCTAGCTAGGGACTATCTGTAGTTTTGATTGAATTTTAATTCTGAAAACCATCCTTCTTTTCCCCGGTCAATAAACACTTGGGAAGTATTTGTATTGACATAATTGTAATTTGATTGAAAATTTTGGTGTTAGCATCAACTAGTATAATGATAGAAGATTCACCATCTAATCATAAACTATCGACTTTGGACCGCTTCAAAATGGATTGTTTTCGAGAATTTTATCTTATGACTATCTAACGGATCTTCTCGGTGTCTTCCTGATAAATTACAAGATTAATATTTCTACTTTGAATAAACTTAATTTACAGCCAAATCACAACTTCAACGATATTCCAAACACTACTTTAGTCGATCCTAAATTCAAGTTATTTCCAATCTAGTATTGATACATATAGATACGTATTGCCGCTAATTATCATTTGTTTCTATTTCAGGCTCAAACGTTTTAGATTATTACAAACAAGTGCCACAGAATAATATAATTTACTGGGTGATAATGTGTCTTTGATGTGGTAGTAATATAACAATATTATTATTAATGATATGATAATAATTAAGATATCATATTACTACCATCGAATGCTCCTATGATGAATGTGTCCATTTTCATTATGTAGTTTTGAAGGATCGGAGTACAAAGTATTTTTTTCAGAGAGAGTTTTAAGTGTCGAGACAACAACATTTGGTTACCGTAAATCTTAGTTACAATCCCCCGTCTCTCTCTCTCTCTCTCTCTCTCTCTCTCTTTCTCTCTAAAAAATTCATCAATGACAAACATTTATAAGAACTGATCGTATCTAATACAGTTAGCTAAATATTTTATAATTGGTATTCGAGATTTCAAGAACTAAGCATAATTACTTTACATTTCTAGCTGAATATTATTTTTAAAAAATAAATTGTTGGCTATTTATTTATGGATTAAATAGGTCCAACTTCCTGCCTCGTGACAATAGGCACAGGAGACTAATAAGTTGCATGAGTTGGGTGAGCCCAATAAGTTGAGTGGGGCTGCGGTCCACAATAGACCTAACGGCAAGAGGTCCAACAATAGACCCAACGTCCAGGTGGGTTGAGTCCGGTCGAAACCCGTGGGCGCTGTATCTGTACACTTTAAGTGAATTTGTTGCGTATTTCTAACAGCTCGAGCTTTTGGGATTAATGGTTAGCGCCAACGATCCGACAAGTGGTATCGGAGCCAGTGGCACGAGTTCGATTCCCACACGGTGCAGGTGTTGGGAGGGGGATTGTTGGCTATTTATTTATGGGTTAAATATGTCCAACTTCCTGCCTCGTGACAATAGGCCCAAAAAACTAATAAGTTGAGTGGGGCTGCGGTCCACAATAGACCTAACGGCAAGAGGCCCACAATAGACCCAACGTCCAGGTGGGTTGAGTCCGGTCGAGACCCGTGGGCGCTGGTTGCGTATTTCTAACAGCTCGAGCTTTTGGGATTAATGGTTAGCCCCAACGATCCGACATAAATAAATAGCTTATTTACTCTCTCTCTATGTCCAAAAAAAAAAAAAAAAAAAAAAAAAAAAAAAGAAAAGAAAAGAAAGGAAAATGAACCATCTATGAGGCCCTAACCAATGGCTACAAAAAGTACCACACCAACTGCAACAGGAGAGAAAATTTAGGCACCCAGGAAGGGAAAAATGTGGGTACATGACAAGATCACATCCTATGAATAGCCAAAAATTGGGAGTAGTAATTAGTTTTTTTAAAAAAAAAAACAAACAAACAAACAAAGGAAAAAAAACAATACACCAAAAGAGTGCACCACCCCTTAACCAACACCAGTTGAGAAACTCCCCTCTCTCACCAACTATAAAAAGAAACCCAAAAATGGAGGAGAGTCTCCATTAGCTATTTCTCTTGTTGTGGTTTCAAGAATTGGAGCTTGAATTACAAGACCAGAGAGAGAGAGAGAGAGAGAGATGACATTGCCTTTGTTGCTGCTCCTGCTGTTCATTTGTAATGTTGGTGCAACTCATGCTAACAATGTTTTTAATGTAAAAGATTTCGGAGCCGTCGCCGACGACGAATCGGATAGTTCTCAGGTAAGCAAATTAAAAAGTTTAGTTTAAGTTTCAATCTTCAATACTAGAATATATGGGGTGAATTTCTTTTCTCATTTGAATACATTGTAATCTTGTTTTTTAAGAAAATTTCATATAACATTTGATCTAAAAGTTTGGTTCAAGTTAAGAACAAAAGATAGATTGATTGAGTTAGCCTAACACACGCAATGCCTTGGAATTTATTTCAACTTTACCCCACAACAGAAGCTCAAAACTATTTATAGTCAAAAACTTAATTGCTACAATTACAACGTCATGGCGGGTTATATAGATGGAGAAGAATAGGAGAATTTTCGACAAAAAAAGACCACCACTAATTTTCTA
The DNA here is from genome assembly GCA_029168755.2 of Tillandsia fasciculata. Taxonomy (NCBI): domain Eukaryota; kingdom Viridiplantae; phylum Streptophyta; class Magnoliopsida; order Poales; family Bromeliaceae; genus Tillandsia; species Tillandsia fasciculata. The sequence goes on from CM054949.1 coordinate 18,169,473, forward strand.
TTAGCGGATATCCGCTCACTGATAAGTTTTTGAAACGCTTTCTGCATATAGTAGTAGCTCCTCCGGCTTCCTTTTTTTTTTGTGTTAATTGCATACATGTCCCTCCAAATATGTCGAATTGCAAATATATCCCTGTAAAATTCAACTTTTCATATTTATCCCTTCAAAAATCCAAAGTTCTTCAAATATGCCCCTCCGGTTAATCCCCGTTTGGAATCGGTTTATTTTTTAACAGATTCGATGTGAAATTTTTTTTTGCCCCTTACAAATATATCCCTCCAAAAATATAAAGGTATAATATGGAAAGGGTAAATATGTAAATTCAATTTTTAATCTAACCAAGGTTAAGCATTTAACCTAGGGTTAAATCAACTTTTCTAACAGAGATGGACGGTAGGGGCATATTTGAATAACGGTGGATTTTTGAAGGGATAAATATGAAAAGTTGAATTTTGCAGGGATATATTTGCAATTCGACATATTTGGAGGGACATGTATGCAATTAACCCTTTTTTTTTTGGTACCTTCTTGCGAGGCCCAGTTGACTCTCTCGATTACTGAATTCAATCTCTAAACGAATGAAGCAACAGCATACTGTCTTCCCACCAAAAAAAGATCACCTTAATTGCTATCTCTTGAAATGAAGAAGCGATTAAATAACTTCAAAACATCTTGCTAAACATGTTATTATTAAGATGATTTAGGGAGATGAATCCATTTATTACAAAATGAGTTGTTTTGTTTTGTTTTGTTTTTATTCAAATCATTTTTGTAAGGCATTACTTGGAGCATGGGAGAAGGCATGCACACAAGAAGGGAAACCTAGGGTTTATGTTCCAACAGGAGTGTACATGATAAAGCCATTGGTGTTCAAGGGGCCATGCAAGGGTGTTGTGGTGGTGCAAATCAAAGGGGTGTTAAAAGCCCCAAAGGATTTGAGCCTCTTCAATGATGACCAATGGATCAAGTTTGAGCAAATTGATGGGCTGCTTCTCACTGGGGGTGGCACATTTGATGGTCAGGGTGCATTGGCCTGGCCTCATGACAAGTGCCCACAAAAGAAAGATTGCAAGCCCCTCCCTATTGTAAGATTTGCTTGCCTTTTTAAACCCCCTTTTATATATATATATATATATATATATATATATATATATATATATATATATATATATTACCCTTCAATTTTTTATTTATTTATTTTTTTGTGTTATATTTGAAGGTGGTATATATTTATTATTCTGTGCATTATATTATTATTATATATATATTTTTTTGTATTTATTATCTTAAAATTAGGATTCTAATTTGATTGACTGAAATAACTCAAATAAAAAAGAAGCAAACATTCAGAAACTAAATTCCCGACAATAAATCATTTTTTTTCATTTTCTTTAGAAATGGAAATTTAATGATCCAACCCAATAATAATTTATAATAATTTATTGGATTTAAATTATCAACTCAAAAATAGTAAGCATAATTATTATTACTAGACTTCTAGATTATTATATTTTCATTCACAAATTTGTTTTCATCCGATGTGAAATTATTCGGTATAACAGATTCTTCCTGTTTAGATCATAATGTTTCTATCAGTCTAATCACATATGTAACTCAAGATCACCAGACGATGTGAGATTTTTTCACATTTTCAACTAGTGAACTAGCTCTCATACCAAATATAACGACTCGATACATCAGCAACAATAACTAATTAAATTCAAAATCAGTAACTCAAAATGCTTAAGTCTAGTTATTACTATAAAAAATTTTATGAACTCTAATAATAATAACTAAAGTTAGGTATTTTAGGTCGATAGTTTGAAATCAATAAGTTATTACTGTTAGTGGGTTTGATTTTTTAAAAGAGCTCGATATCTGATACTTCTAGACCAGAATCGGAGTATCACTGAATCCCCCACTTTTCTCCTGTTAATGTCTTACAACTAAAAATCCTGGTAGTTTAACAATGAAGTGGCACTATATGTAATTCTCATTATTATTTTTGTTTAGCCCTTTAAAAAAAAAAAAGTACCTTCCAATACAAAACTATAGTTCAAAAGATAAGGAGATACCAACAAAGAACTCAAAGTGTGAATTATTTATTGAATTAGAATTTTTAGTAAATAAAAGACTCACCTCACTTGTATAACCAACAACAACAACAACAACAAAAACAAATTGCCCAAAATTCAATCTTTTTTTTTTTAGTATTAATTTTTCACTTTCCTTGTTTAAAAATTTATAAAAACCACCATGGAGAACTAACTAACTAACAAATAAACCTACCTTTGTTTTTAACATCCAGTCCATCAAATTTGGGCATGTCACAAATGCAACCATCAGGAGCCTCACATCCCTGAACAGCAAATTCTTCCACATGATCATCTTCAAGTGCAGCAACATCAACCTGCACCACATCAAGATCAAAGCCCCAGAAAACAGCCCCAACACCGACGGCATCCACATCGGCGGATCGACGAAGGTCACCATCGCGAACTCGAACATAGCGACTGGCGACGACTGCATCTCGATCGGCCCCGGCAATAGGAACATCTCGATATCCAAAGTGTTCTGCGGCCCGGGCCACGGCATAAGCGTAGGAAGCCTCGGGAAGTACGCGGGCGAGGACGACGTTTCCGGCCTCCGCGTGAAGAACTGCACCCTCACAGGCACGGCCAACGGCGTCCGGATCAAGACGTGGCAGAATTCGCCGAGCAGCTCCGCCTCCAACTTCGTGTTCGAGGACATCGTGATGAGGAACGTGCGCAACCCCATCATCATTGACCAGAAGTACTGTCCTTACGAATCTTGCGATGCGACGGTGAGCTATACAAACTGTCACCGATCCAAAATGCTTAAATTTAATTATTATTAACACAAATACTGAACTGATTCAAAAAATAGCTTTCACCAAATTCGTGGTGTAGCATTTTACACTTCAGGCTGGTATATCATTTGTAACGTTCCGACCCACAAACAATAATAACTCGTTAGGTCCAAACTACGATCCAAAATGCTTAAACTCTATTATTATTACTAGCGTGCATGATCTCATATATTTAATCAGAACTATTTTTTCATCCGATATGAAACTATTGAAACGTTACAAAATATATATATAATTGAACTCCTATGTTTTTAAAAGAGTTAATTGCATACATGTCCCTGCAAATATGTCGAATAGCAAATATATCCCTACAAAATTCAACTTTTCATATTTATCCCTTCAAAAATTCTAAATTCTTCAAATCTATCCCTCTGGTTTAGTACCGTTTGGAATCTGTTTATATTTTAACAGATTCGATGTGAAATGACTTTTTTGCTCCCTTATAAATATATTCCTCCAAAAGTAATAGAAAGGATAAAAAGGTAAATTCACTTTTTAATCTAACCAAGGTTAAGCATTTAACCTATGGTTAACTCAATTTTTCTAACAGAGATTGACGGTAGGGGTAGATTTGAATAACGGTGGATTTTTGAAGGGATAAATATGAAAAGTTGAATTTTGTAGGGATATATTTGCTATTCGACATATTTGCAGGGACCTGTATGCAATTAACCCTTTTTAAAAATACCTTGTAGATTTTTAGCCTTTAGATGAAAACATGTGTCGTTAGGATGATTGTAGTGGATCCTTTGGATTTAGTGAGTGGTTGGTGGAATAGTATGATCTAAAAAGTGAAATTAGTGAAAGAGATAGATCTAACGGTAGAAAATTTATAAATATTAATTACTTAATACTTTTACAAGTATAGTAGCAGGACTCTCTTTTTCTATATATATATATATATATATATATATATATATATATATATATATATATATATATATATATATATATATATGACTAAATTATAGAAAATCTCCATGTAATATTCGCTTTTTCACTTTGCCCCCCTGTCTTTTAAAAGCTTACATTTTGCCCTCTCATAATTACCGAATTGTCTTTAGAGGGCAACGGCGTTAACGGAGGAGGTAAATTGACGAAAATGCCTTTACCTTATATTGGAGAGAGAGAATGAATTTTAGTTTATTTTCCGTCATTTTTTTAAGAATATTTTAGGTATATCTAATAATATTTTTTAAAAAATTGACGGTTTACTCACGGAATGGTGACGGCGGGAAAGTAAATACATATTTCGGTAATTACGAGGGGACAAAATGTAGGCTTTTAAAAAATATAGGAGTAAAGTGAAAATACGGAATATTACAGAGAGATTTTCTGTAATTTAGCTATATATATAGAGAGAGAGAGAGAGAGAGAGAGAGAGAGAGAGAGAGAGCTTATATATTTTTAAAAATACAAACTCATTCATACTTATAAATTATTTATACTTGTAAATTTTTCATACTATAAAATTTGTATTGAGATACACGTTATTGTAAAAATAATTAAGGAGAAAAAAAAAAAATACAGTGGCATAAATTTTAATACAAATTCTATGGTAATTAAATGAATGCTTAATGATAATTGCAGTTCCCCTCGAGGGTTAAGTTGAGCAACATAAAACTCAGAGACATAAGAGGGATCTCAACATCAAAGGTTGCAGTTAAGCTCTTGTGCAGCAAAGCTGTGCCATGCCAAAATGTGGAGCTGACAGACATCAATTTGAAGTACGTCGAGCAGGGCGTGCCCGCGTTGGCTTTCTGCTCCAACGTCGTCGATGGGGTCTCGGGCGGCCTCGTCGTTCCTCCTCCCTGCATCTGATTGGTCTTGTTTCACTTTGATCCGCAGCCTTTCAATTTTCGCAATCAAATCTCAATCCTCTGCATTTCATTAGAATTTTAGTCCTTTCGTTGAAAATTTCGTTACAAAGGACGAAAAAATTGAAACACAAACGATAGCCACGACCCAAATCGTAAAAATTGAAAGATTGAGGACCAAAAGAAAGTTTGCTGAAAAGAGTGGAGGACTTTGGGGTACAATTTACCCCTTCTTGATGGGTTTAATGACACATTGTAAAGTGTACCCCACATGTAAAGATGTAGAAGTGCAAATTCTCAAATGGTTATGTGTAAGAAGAGCAAATGATTATTACAATAGGAAGAGAAAAAAAAAATAGATCCTATTTTAAAAAAAAATTACTATTTCTTCTGCACTTATTCATCTGATCAGAGAAAAAGATCACTTTTAGGGGGCGTTTGGATCGGATTATGTAAGATTACTGAGTATTTCAACATACCCCGACATGTTGCATTTCTGCATCAGCATTAATACGTTTAGAATAAACCGGTAATGTAATGCTAAATTACAGTGTTTATAGCCTCGATTAGATTTTAAAGTTTTGAACATAATAATTGACATTAGCATCAACCCTATAAAGTGACTATAATTATTAAGTATTATATGTTCAAAACTGACTCATCAAAATAATTTTTTAAAAATACATTTAAATAGCATTACTATTCTTTCATCTGACCACATATCATTCATATGGTGCAAATTTACGATACAAATTATGAATTTAGAGTGGACAACAAATCCAAGTATGTATACAAACCATTAAAAGATGTAACATTAATTGTTACCCACCATAATCATTCAACAAAACTTACCTGACCTATATATGGATAGTTTTGATTTGGTTGTTCAATTTTTCAAAATTTTAATTTTATAATCTAATCTTTTAATTTATTTGATTTGAATCAGTCAACGATATTTTGATTTTAAAATTTAAGCTAATTATTTATTTTAATAAATTTATAGTTGTAAAAATTATATAAAATATACTAACTAAATCTGTAAAGTATCGTTGCCTGATTCAAATTAAACAAATTAAAAAATTAAATAATAAAATCAAAATTTTGAAAAATTGTATACAATAGTCCATAATCTATGTTTACTCGCTCTATAATTAAATAAAATAAAATAAAAAATCAAATCGCTCAAAAAAAATTTCACTCATCATCTACTTTATTTTATAACTCTCTATATTTATATTCTTAAAAAATAACTAATAACTATTTATACTAGTAGTATAAATCTAATAAAAAAAATTAATTTAATAATCTAATTTTTTATACTAAATTTTTTAAGAAATTTAAAAATTGAGATACGAATTGTATTCGTATTACATCTTATCCATAATCCAATCCGAGTTAACTATACAATTTTACCAATACAGCTGTCTCTCACCACAAAATCCATCATCCTAACCCGACCCGAAACTAATCCTCATAATAATTTTTATTATATAAATAAATTTATAAAAAATATTATTTACAAAAATAAGCTCGAAGTGGTATGTTTGTTCCTTAACTTCTAAAGTACCTTTAAACAAACACAAAAGAAGGATAAAAATGCCGAAAAGCGAAAAATAAGAAACTTTTAGTACCGATCTAAGTAATTGCAATTCGTTCGTTAATCAAATTTAGCGAGAACAGAAACATTAGTTCTGCTACCGCGGTGACAATGCCGAAGAGATCCTTTAGTTTTAAGGAACTGAAGCTCATGACTAAGTAGTAGATCTTGGTATCGTCGCGATCGATAAGCTCAGATTAAGTTCGATTTACGATCAAATTACAGGAACATCTTTCTCAAGCAAGCATAATTCTCCATCCCATGAGTTAAGCTCATCCCATCATCTAACACAATAAAAAATCTAAAGGCCCACTTATCCTATTCACTGAATTTGCCACCCTAGTGCACAAAATATAGAATGCTTCATCCTCTCTACTTTTTCTGTGCTTCCCAAAACTCTACACCAGAAGCTTCATCATGGTCACCACCTTTCCCATCCTCTCTTAAATATACCACACCATTCATTTCCCCACCAACAGGAGTTTCATTCTATACTTACTTCTTTCTCCTCTCTATCCCCATGGCTACTGTTCAACTCATTCTACTTACTCTTCTCTTAGCTTTCTCTTTTATGAAGAAGTTGAGCATCAACTGGTCAGTATGTGAGAGAATTATAATTCAAAAACTGTTTCAACTTCTATATACTGGAGATCACTCCTGCATGGAAGATGAGAGTAACTTTGAAGGATTTTCTTTTTCTGTATTACAAACCAAAATTACTTCAACAGTTCAACTAATTCGAGTCGAGCAGGATTCGATCCGCTTTCGCTCGTCCTCGACTCTTCTTAAAGTAGTTGCAGAATTTTTGTCCATAACTAAACACTACTGTTTTAGTTACATATGGATTAGCAGCTGCTTACTAAAGATATATATATAGCTAGTTATCTAATTACTTCTATTTCATGTAGGTTAAACTTATCTTAACATGTAGACAAACTCGTGCATCGCACGCGAACCATTACGAGTATACGAAAAAGATCATAATTTTATTTGCAGACCTTTTATTTTAGGCTAAATTACAGAAAACCCTCCTATAATATACCGCTTTTCCACTTTACCCCCCTGTCTTTAAAAAGCCTACATTTTGCCCCCTCGTAATTATGGAATTGTGCATTTACCCCCCCCCCCCGTCAGTTGACCGTGAGTTGACCGTCAATTTTTTAGGTAATATACCGAAAATACCCTTCTCCCCTCCCCTCTCCATTCCCTTTCTCTCTCCTCATCCCCTTTCTCTCTCCTCATACGTGAGGGCATTATCGTCATTTTGCATTATTTTTTAACCCCGTTGCCCCCTAAAAATAATTTCGAAATTACGAGGGGGCAAAATGTAGGCTTTTTAGACAGGGGGTAAAGTGGAAAAGCGGTATATTATAGGGGGGTTTTCTGTAATTTAGCCTTTATTTTATTTCCTTTGCTCATGTGTCAATGTACATTTGTTTATTCTTGATTATTTCATGTGATGCATTTCAGGTAACAAGCAAAGGGGTCAGGACACTTCTAGCAACAATAGGTTGGAATTCATCTTTTTTATATCCTAATTCGTGAATTCACCTTCTTAAGGTTTACCTTTCAGTTTTTTTTTTTTTTTTTTTTTTTTTTTTTTTTTTTTTTTGAGATTAAGATAGCATGCTACCGCTTTATTTATGAGGAAAGTGAACTTGGCAACGAAATTAGGCAACTAGGCCTTGAGGGAGCGGATCTCCGTCGCTAGGAAGCTAAGCAAGAATTTAGAGTTTTCAAAGATTCTCCTATTCCGCTCGAGCCAAAAGACCTACCAGGTGGCAGCAAGCGTAGTTAACTCCCTCTTCCCTAGCGCCCCACCTTTAAGTCTGCTCTCGTTCCAAAGTTGCCCGACTGTTTGACAGGACCTCGTAAGTTGTTTGTTCGGTAGGAGACCCTCCAATAAGCTTTAATAGCTAAGCAATTCGCGAAAAGGTGGTCCACCGACTCCGACGTGTCAGAACATAATACACAGCTTTCCTCACCACTCCAACCCCTTTTCAGCAGGTTATCCACAGTGAGAACTTTTCTCTTCAGCACGAGCCAAACGAAGATCTTGACTTTCAGGGGCCTTTTGATCGTCCAAAGTTGGGTGAAGCTCCCGTCAATAACTCTGCCATCCTATAGGAAATTATATGTTGATTTGACCGAGAATTCTTCAGATCGAGCCCATCTCCACCCAGCCTTGTCTTTTCTATTGCAAAACGAGACCCCAGAGATAAGTCCTTCAGTAATTGAACCAAAACGGAGTCAGTCCGGGAACATGGCGTGAAGCCTGATAAAATTTTACGCCAAATCCACCCATTTCTTCCCCAGAACTCCTTTACCCTGTGGTTTTTCAGAGCTATATTGTAAAAAATACGGTGGAAAGAGGTCCGTAGCGAGACGTGGCCCGCCCAAATGTCGTTCCAGAATCATGCAGTTTGCCCGTCGCCGATTGAAAATGACACGCTGCATTTAAAGATGTCCCTGGTTGATAGTACACTCCACCATTGAGAGTGTGGTCTAAACGACATCCCTTCGTACAGTGGTTTTCTTCTATTGTAGTAAATATTGTAAATAAGGAGACTCCACTATAGATTCGCGTTAGAGAAGTACCTCCACCACCACTTACACAGAAGGGCCAGGTTCATATTTCCGAGGTCCTTTACACCTAAGCCTCCCTCCGATCTACTCTTGCGGACTGCCTTCCAGCTTATGAGGCAATGGCCCCCCGCAATGCTTACACCTCATCTCCAGAAAAACGCTCGTCGCAAGGCTTCTAAACATCTTAAAGCCTATTTTGGCGCCTTGAAAATTGACAGGAAGTAGAGCTATAAATTCGAAAGCACGGAATTCACAAGAACTAATCTGCCTCCTGCGAGAGGAGTTTAGCTTGCCAGCCTTCGATTTACCTTTCAGATTAAACACCACAATTCACTACTAAATGCGCTCCAACTAATCCACTAACAACTTGAATATCAGGTTCTTAATCATGCAGCTCAGAATACTAAGCTCTTTAGATTCCAATATTAGTGTTGTAATCACAGATTAGGCACACAAATGTTCTAATCAAACATGCGATTCGCACGCACATGAAGATGCAAACACATACACAATAAATGATACTTTAAAATGCCTTCAATAACATGCATTGTCATTTGTAGCTACCTAACGAGAAAAATTAACTTTATCACCCTCTCTATTTTCTAGAAAATAGGAGTAATTGCAACTATAACCGACAAACATTAGAACCTGGAGAAACAAGAGCCAAATCCTCTTGCAATATCTACCAAAATTTAAGACTAATTTTGAGTTTACTCTCATTAACGTACGACCTAATCCTTCTCATTCTAGGCATAATAATTACACAAACCTAAATACTTGATTTTCTAGAATTTGAATATCAGCCAAAAGGTATATTACCTACTGTTAAGTTATGCAAGCATAATAATGATGGAAGAGTTTAATGTCTACCTGATGGCATTTTCAGACTGCAATTCAGCATGCGGTGGGCGGTGCCAGCTATCATCGAGGCCGAATTACTGCATGAGAGCCTGTAAAACGTGCTGCGCGCGCTGCAGCTGCGTCCCCCCGGCACTTCGGGGAATTACGATCAGTGCCCCTGCTATGCCAGCTTGACCACCCGCGGCGGCAAGAGAAAGTGCCCTTAGACCCCCATCAGACGCCTGTAGAAAAAGCTTCAAAATGTGCTGCTGCTTATGTATGGTGTGATGGATAACAATAAGAAAGGTGCTACTCATGTACACATAGAAAGTTTTTTGTATGCTTCGATTGTGAATAATAATGTTTGAAGTGAATAACTTTTGTATCTTGAATGGTAATATCTGCTTCGCCTCAGCAAATAGAAGGAACTATTATGAGATGATTGAATGTTAGAGAAAAGAATGAAAAGTACACGAAGCCCAAACTATAGTATCTGTTTTGTTGCAGAAAAACTCACTAATTTTTGTTCATTTCAAATTGACATAATAAAATTTACTTTGGTGCAATGTAAACCCTCTAACTGTATTGTTACTAACCTTGATTTGTCTCAAAAAAAAAAATGTTTGTAAAAAAGTAGAACTCACCTCATCATCAATAGTTGGTCAGTCTTTGTATCAAATTCAGTGAAGTGGCCCTGTTAAAATTTTGCAGACTGGGAATCTTCATCATAAGTACAAGATTTAAATGCCCAAGAAACCATGTTAGGGGGCTGTTTTTGTATCAACAGCATTAAGTTGGCAAAAGGCAAGAAATTACATGCTCCAAAATTTAGAGGATCTAAGAAGGAATGGAATTATTAGAAAAAGAAAAAAAAAAATGAACTATTAAATCATTTGAAATGGATACATGAACTCTGAAAGTTTTGATTTCAATTTCAATACCTAACATTTACTTATTTCTTATTGAAATACCACTCAATTATGCAGGTCAGCTGGTCAGGCTCAGTTCACTATTTGCAAAAACCAAAACCATACCCGACAACCAAAACTGAAACCATAATCGTTCGGTTTTAAAACCCCAAATGATAACTATATCTCCCAAAAAGCTCAGACTCGAAACAAAACTGTAAACCCAAAACCGGATCACAACTCTATCAATAAGCAAAATTATACTTAAGTTCAGAACAAAATTTGAATCATTAATAAGTAGATGATATTATAACTAATATTTTGATACAAAGCCTATTAAATTAAGGGTGACTTTGTGTGTATCTATATACACACAACCATATCCATATCCATAATTGTTCGATTTTGAATTTCTTCCTGCAACACCAAACCATCCCTGTTTAGATTCGATTAAAAACCACCCCATTCAAGTTTGTTTTCAGATGAAAGTTCAGGTATCATCCACAGACATCTCCACACTCAGTCAGAATGTGACAATACTTGTAACTTTGCCGATGGAATATTTTAAATCCCAATCAGTGTTTGAAAAGGCGCGCCTCAGCGCCACAGGTTGGCGTGCCTCGTGATATTTACATTTAATGGGTCTAGGTTTGGGTTTTTTGGTCTTGGTTCTAAAATATTAAGGGATCGAAAAAAAAAATCCTAATTTGCACACTTTCTTTCTCTTTTCTCTTGGTCATTCTCTCATCCACCCCCCAATGGCAACAAGCAGCAGCAACAAGAAGCAAGAAGCAAGAAGCTGCAGCACTTTTAAGTTGAAAGTTGAAACATAATTTATTTCTTTTTAGTTCGAGAACATTTATATATGTGATTTCTTTGCTTTTTTATAGTTTTTATTCTTGAAGGCAACTTTGAAATTTTTTAATATAAAACATCTATTTAAACTAGACTTGTTAAGAATGTTTTATTTTTATTAGATGTGCGCCTCGCCTTCTTGAGGCGCGTGCCTCGCACCTAAACTCCAAAAGGCCTTTGCGCCTTTTTGCGCCTCGTACCTTCTCAAACACGGATCCTTATGGAATTTTCAGTTACTCAACAGAATAACTTTTACCTATTTGACGGAAACCATTAAGTTTCTAATAGGACTTAGTAGGTCCTGAAAACAAAAGGTAACAAAACATAAGGTACTAAAAAGAAAGACTTTTAGGCCTCATTTGGCATTGTTGTCGACTTTCATTTTCACAAACAAAAATTCTATATGGTTGGATGTGTCAACAGATGGACTTCCCTATTATTGTCATCATTGGCTAAATGCAACCTAGCAGGATGCCGAAAGGCATCATCTTCAAACAACCGTAGAAGTAAAAGAAGTACTACTAAGTTCCAAATTTTTTTGTTGACAAACAAACCTCTTAAATGTATGGACTAAGGCCACAATCCACCCGACATGCATAGAATTTGTATTTAAAAAATAAAGACAAGGTGGTACATTTAGGAATTTACCGAACTCCAAACAGAATTGTGGGAAGCCTCAAAACTGTTTACTCGAAGAGACGAGTACATTACCGCCAAAATGGGTTCATATAATGGAATCATAAGGTGAACAGCTTATATAACTAGATATTGTCATTCACACTGCAAACCATCAAAATGAGATGATGCGAAAGCAGATAAGATGAATCTCACAAAAGCAAGAGCATTACCAAAGGTACAAAAAGAATGATATGTGGTTCTTTCAAATTATCAAACTATCTTATTACAAACCTCAAAAGTTTATCCACCTCCAAGAATACAGATGTATTGACAATCAAAACTAAACCATTAATGAGACAGCCTCCAAACAGACCTCGAACTATTTAATAACTTGAAGAATCTAGTCCCATACCAATATTTCATCGATAACCAATATTGAATAGGGACATCTTGCCGACCCTCAATCAAATTACCAGATCCTAATAATCAATATTCAGTATCTTCATGTACCGTTAATAAGAAGAGAAGAACGTCCTCCAATCTCACATTAAAAAAATCACAAATGAAATATCACAAAAAGAACGACAACACAAAAAAATCCACTAGAATAGCAAGAAATCCTGTGGTGGGAGAATCTCTTCAAATGAACACAACTTAAAAGGGCCACGATTAGTTGCATATTTGCAAAGAAGTTCCAAATAAATAGGAAAATTAATTGATTACACACAATCTAGGACTACATCAAACTAGGATACATACTAGAAAGTTAATGCCAGGGACAAAGTCACACAATTATAAGGAATTATTCTCTTAAAAAGCAGGTAGCAACAAAGCAAATTACAAAATATATGGAGAAACATATAGGATAGTAGTCTTCTCACAAGTTGAAGATAAGCATCGTAATATAACAAACTTGTTCTGAAAGTTCTACTACAAGACAAGATCCGATCAATTAGGGCTGACTTCATCAGCGAAAATTTAGACCATTTCTGCTGAAATGATGATTTCAACACTCTGGCCATTGCTTCCCATCATATAAACAATGTAGCACATAAAATTGCAAGAATGGTTCCACATCTTGAATAATTTTACAGCAAAATCTTATATTTGAAGGAACTAGCAACAACTTTTTACAAGGCAACACAAACAGTGTCAGATGTAGTAAATAAAGGTCTATCCCTCCCCCAACTATTCAAAACACAACAATCTCAATAATTAAGGCAAGTCAAAAAGTTGCAGAGAAGGGAAAATCTTACTGAACCCTCCCCACCTCCATCCAATATCCGCCGACGGAAGCTTATTCCGGCTTCGAATTCGACTCAAACTCCTTCTGCCTCACCAGCATCAACATCCTCTCATTCTCCAACATCATCCTCTCGTTTTCCAATCTCAACCTCTCGAGCTCCCGATCCTTCTTGCTCTTAAACCTCTGCCACTTAAACCGCCGCTTCTCGATCTCGAAACCCTCAGCCTCAATCCCCACCCGCTCTTCAAGAAGCTCCAAAGCTCTCTTCTTGAACCACTCCCTCAGCTCCGGCGGGGGTATACTGCCCACATCAGCATCGAAGGCCTCAAACCCCCGCTTTCTATCCACATCATCCCCATCCTCATTCTCCTCCTCATCATCATCCTCATCCTCATCCTCATCCTCATCTTCGTTATTATCATCGTCGCGATCGTTTTCCTGCCCGTGATCATCATTGGAGGGTTTGGGGCTTTGGAAGAGGTCCGCGCCGTGGCAGGCGGAGGAGGGGATGCGCTGGCCGTTGTGGTAGGCGCACATCTCGCGGTAGAAGAGGTGCTTGGAGCTGAGGATCTTGCGGACGTCGTCTTTGCCCTTGGCGGTGACGTGGGGGAGGGAGTCGAGGAGGCTAGGGTTCTCGACAACGTGGCAACTGGTGCCGCGGCCGAGGATTTCGTTGAGGCGCTTGTAGCGCTTGTTGAGGTCGTTGAACTTGTCCTCGCACTGCTGGGGGGAAACACGGCACCCGCCGCGCTCGAGCATGAGGCGGGAGATGGTCTTCCACTTGCCCTTCTTCTGTAAGGCGGAGGACGACGAGGCGGCGGCGGCGGCGGCGGCGTGGGGCTTGCGGCGGGAGCAGGAGGCGCCGCCGCCGCCGCCTCCGTCGGACTCGGCGGCGACGGCGGGGTCGTCGCCGACGAGGGCGACGAGGCCGATGAGGAGGCGGACGACGTCGTCGGTCCACTTCATGCGCTGCCACGGCGCGGAGGAGGAGGGCCCACCCTTCTTTGCTCCGCCCTCGGGGGCGGCGCCGCCGCCGTAGCCGTGGCCGTGGCCGTTCTCGTCGGCGGCGGCGGAGGCTGTGGGGTCGTCGTCGTCGCTGGGTGAGGCGGCGGAGGGGAGGAGGTGGGGGGCGAGGTGATGGAGGTGGTGGTGGTGGTGATGGTGGTGGGGATCGAAGTCGAGAATTCCTCCTCCGCCGCCGCCGCAGCCGCCGCCGCCGCCGCCTCCTCCGCTCATCATCAGATTCTCCATGGATTCTAGGCCTTCATCTTCGTCTAGCTCCTCCGAATTAGGGTTTCAAACCAATCCATCGCCCCCGCATCTCCAAAACCCTAAAAATCCGAAGAACACCTCATTCACGAACCCTACACGATCCCAATCAGGGCAGGAACAAGCGAAGATGAGATCAAAATGGTAGGTTTCGTACACGAGAAATCGAATCGGGAACGGAGAAAGGGATTAGGGTTTGGGGGGGATCGATGAAGAGGATCGAATCGTAGGTCCGAGAGAGAGAGAGAGAGAGAGAGAGAGAGAGAGAGAGAGAAATGGCGATGTTCGAAGAGAACGATGATAGAGAGAGAGGGGTACGAAAACGTTGTGTTGATTTACGATAATGCCTCTGTGTATACATCGATATATAGTTTCGCGTACTGAACCGGACCGGATTATGTATCTTCCGGATGAACCGGACAGAGGTTTCGGTCCGATTAAACCGGTCGGTTTATACGATACAAGAGGAGTTTGACTTTGTCCTCAGGTGAAAACAAATTATAAATAATTTTTTGTTTATTAGGTAAAAATGTACAAAACTAATTGATTTGATAGTTTTTGCGATATAAAATTTATATTAATTATTTATTTTAATAAATATAGATTTAAAATATATATAAACTAAATCTATGATATATAAAGAACATATTCAAAACTTCAAGTTAAAAAATCACTAGCTCAAATAAAAAGATCAGATTAACATTTAAAAATTTTCATTTTATCCAGCTACACATTTTTTTTGTGTAGCTGGATAAAATGAAAATTTTTAAATTTAGATAGTTAAATTTAAATAAATTATAATTAAAATAAGTATGAAAAATGTTATTTGTACATCTTATATGTCATTATCTAATTTTCTTTTGAAAATAAATTTTTAATATTAAAAATAATCTTATACTTTTTATAAACTAGTCACATGGTAACACCTAGTTATATGGTAACAACTAACAAATAATCCCCCAAACAAGGAGTCAAGGATGCATGTTCTCAGGGCTTCGTGCGTAGAATATTTTAATTATAAATTTTTATTCAAGTTTTATTTTGAGCCTAGAATTTTTAAATTGAATATTAAAAATCTCTCTGTTCACTTCAAGTTCATATACGAGTAATAAGGGATCTACATATGAAGATTTTGGACAACTAAGTCTCTCCAAAATTTTTTGAATATTTATTTTTTTACTTTTTCTTTTTACTTACTTTAAATTAGTGACATCCTAATAATCCCACATTGAATTGTGATTGAATTATGATTGAATATGGATACTAATAATAATAACTGAGCTTAAGTATTTCGGACTGTGGTTTGAACCCAACGAGTTATTATTGCTAGTGGGTCGAGTCATTGTATTTGGTATCAAAACTAACGATCAGCCGAAAGTGTATGACGAAACTAACGAGACAAATCTCACATCGCCTAGTTATCTTGGAATGTGGACTGTGGAGTTATAAGATTAGCGAGACAAGTCTCACATCGCTGGAGTTGGAGTTGTGAGGTTAGCGAGACAAATCTTACATCGCCTAGTTATTTTGGACTGTGTGTGAAAATAGGAGGCTAGCGAGACAAATCTTACATCGCCTAGTTTTCTTGGACTATGTGTGAAAATGGGATTGTCTATCACGTGTCGATCGTGTTGGTTTGACCGTGACATCCTTGGGAGCCACTTTTGAAGGACTATGTGTGAAAATGGGATTGTCTATCACGTGTCGATCGTGTTGGTTTGACCGTGACATCCTTGGGAGCCACTTTTGAAGGACATTTGGTAGGCATTTGGGTTGACGGAGTTACGAGATTGCGAAGTTGAAACAATCCGTCACGGTTGAGCCGTGGACGAACCAACGGAGGCAATTCTCTAGCAATGGCCCAACGAGTTATTATTGTTAGTGTGTGAAAATGGGATTGCGATAAAATGTTGTGGTTTAGACCCAACGAGTTATTATTGTTAGAGAGCCGGATCATTACAAACTATTTTTTATCATCTCAAAATTATAAGTTATACATTTAGCCCCATCTATTCCTTTCATTTCTTATAATTTATATTAAAAATACCAAACTATATTAAAATTTTATTTTTTTTCTACGGTTCAGCTATAAGTTAGAACGGCTTATTTCAAAAAAAATGTATAAGTTAAAAACAAGTAGGAATAAGACCAATTTTGTATTTGAATGAAAATTAAATTATTCTAAGGATAAGAAATATAATATTTGAATAATTAGATTGGAATAATGGGAATAAGAATAATTACAATTTTAAAATAATAATATTTTATCTTATTAATTAATATAAAAATATTAATTAAATAATAATTTAATATATTTAATTAATTATTGCTAGATAATTTTAAATATTAATTGATAAAATAATTAACAATAAGTATTGTTAATAAATAATTTAATTAATTGAAAATAATTTAATAAATTAATAAATTAATTAGTTAATTATTTAATAATTAAATAATTAGTTAATAAAATAATTAGATTAACTAAAATATTAAATTAATTAAAAAGTTAATATAATAATTAAAATTATATTTACTTTAATTAAGCTTATTCTCAAGTGAAAACAAATTTGTTTTAAGAAAAAAAAATTGGAACAGTAGTTAAAGTCTTATACCAACTTATTTCAGAGAGAAGAGAACTACTGTTTCCATCCAAATCAAACGCGTTTAAAACTTACCTTGTTCCTGATCTAAACAGTGAATAAGTAGGTACAATTTAGTCAAATATTTTTAAAATTTTAAAAAGGCAAAATATTGATTTTTTGCAAATAAGGAGGAGAAAGTAAAAAAAATAAATATTTATATAAAAGTTTTCTACATTTTATCCTAGAGATACAAGTGTACATCCTACATCTAGCCGATGGGTATTCATTCACTCATCACATCAAAGTGATGAATGAAATTTACCTTATCCTAAGATAGATGGGATGTAAGATGTACACCTAGGGATGGCAATTCAGCTCGTGTTCGACTCGAAATGAGCTCGAGATCGAATCGCTCGTTTAGTAAACAAGCCGAACACGAGCTGGGTCAGCTCGCTCGTGTTCGACTCGATAACAGCTCGAATATATATATATATATATATATATATATATATATATATATATATATATATATATATATATATACTTTACTATTAAAATTTTAGATTATCGTTTTTTGTAAATTTTAATTATTAGATTAAAATTTTAATTTTTAAATTTTTTTTTAACTTTACACCTAATAGTAGAAATAAAAATTAAATTTATTATTGGCGAAACAGCTCGTGTTCGACTTGTTTATTAACGAGCCGAACACGAGCCGAATTTTTCAGCTCCATATTTAAACGAGCCAGCTCGTGTTTGGCTCGCTCATATTTAAACGAGCCGAACACGAGCCGATCCCAGTTCGCTCATGTTCGATTCGTTGACACCCCTATATACACCACATTTGGGATATACGTCTAGTATTTTTTTTTTTATCCTATAAAAAAAAGTCATCTAAAATTCTATTTATAAAATTTGGCTCATGATAAATAGTTTGTTACTTTTAGAAAGCGGAGAATCACCTAATTTACATATTTTCTACATTAAAATATTAAAAATAATATTAATGCTTTAAAGAAAGCGGTGAAAATTGATGATTAATTCCCTGCATAGACTTAGTTTTATAAATAAATATTTAAAAATTTTATTTTTATAATTATAAGGGTATATATAAGTGTACATCTCATTTGAGGTGTACATCTTCTACCCCATCCATCTTAGGGTGGGGTGAATTCTAATTATAATAGTTTTTTAAGCTTATTAATAAAATAAAATAAAATAAAATAAAATAAGATAAAATAAAAAAAAAGATCAGCATACATTTTTTTTACCAACTTAAATATGGACAAAATTCAGATATTCCACCAGCAGTTGCAGTTGAATTAAACTTGATCAAGCTACATTAGAAGATCCAATAATATACAATTGTAGAAAATCATCCAATTCAGGAAGAGTAGAGAATTTTCTACCACTTTTATTGAAAACCAGAAAAAGGGTAAATTACACCATTTGTTCCTAAATTATTGCTCCAATTTCATTCTAATCCCTAAAACTTTGATTTGTAGCATTACGGTGCTGCTCGAACTACTAGAAATTCTCAATCTTAGTCCTAAACTTTTGACTCCTAAACTTTGAACTGAGATTTAAGGTTTTACGATAGAAGTTTCCAGCTCAGGTTTTAGAAATAGTAACTTGGCATGTTGTTATATATCAAATTGATAGTTCGAACCTCCTTACGCAATAACTCGAAGTTTTGGGACTGGACTGTAACGAGAATAACGAGAATAACACGGTGTAATTTACCCCCAAAAAAAGAGAAAAAAAAAAAAAAGATGATTAAAATTATAATGAAAGATTAAAATTCATACCGAATCTGAGTACTCATAAGAGCTTTTCTGATCTTCATGAACTTGCAATGGCTTCTTATAAGACTGAAGCAACAGAGAGGAGCAGACAACACTAACCGACGAGGCCGCCATGCAGACGCCGGCTAGCCACGGGGGCAGCCGGATTCCAGTGAAGGGGAAAAGGATGCCGGCGGCGATCGGCATGCCGAGCACATTGTAGCCTAAGGCCCAGACGTAGTTCATCCGGATTCTAGAGAGTGTTTTTCGCGAGAGATCGATGGCCGTGATCACGTCCTCGAGGCTGCTCCTCATCAGTACGATGTCTGCAGCCTCGATCGCGACGTCTGTCCCCGCGCCGATCGCCATGCCCACGTCGGCTGCGACCAGCGCGGGGGAGTCGTTGATCCCGTCGCCCACCATCGCCACCGTCAATCCTTCCATCTGTAGAACAAAAAAAAAAAACTTTGAAAAAAGACAGACAAGAACTTCGAATTGTGTGGATGTCTACACTGCAACTATACAAGAAAGCTTTATCCTGAAGGATTCAAATAAGAGAAAAGAAATCAACGATTGCGACACAATTAATATGTAATTGAAAGGACACACTACGGATTCCTTCGTGACAGCGTGATCGAATTCACTACCACTACAAAAAAGAGAAACGAAAAGTGGAAGCGGAAAAGAACGAGTATGATTTTTGCGTCTTAACAAAGCATAAATTTGTCTTCCACCAGAGAAAAAAGAAAGCACTGGAGAATCCCAAGTTTGCTAAAGCAAGGTGGATCAAGTTAAGTGCAAATCACCATGTCGCTGAAATTTAAACGCTGATAGAAAATGGATTAATAAGACAAAAGAGAGCAGTAATAACTTGTTAACAATTTAACATTTGCGATTAAAGAGGCATATACGGCAAAATCCTACGAGTCCTTTGGCTCAGTCTTTTTGATAGGTCGAGAGAGGTGCAAAATAGTTGATAATCAAAAGTTAAACCACTCAGCATCCTCTCAAAAGAACTATGTTGAATTTTGAGTTAAAAAAAAAGAGAGAAAAAACCACATCAAGATATAGAAAGGACAACAAGGACAAAATAGCAAATGATAGTGTTTGAGGTGATAAGAATTTTCGATAGCCAAATTAAACATCTTAAAAACAAGTTACCTGCAAATCTTTGATCTTTTGAGCTTTGCCCGCCGGATCGGTTTCAGCGAACACAGTGCTTATCCCAACCTCCCTAGCTATGGCAGTGGCAGTAGCCCAATTATCACCAGTTACCATGATGCTCGAGATACCCATCGAACTTAAAAATGAAACAACGCGCCCAGCTTCGGGCTTCAGAGGATCCGATACAGCAAAAGCTCCACAAATTTCACCTTCAATCGCAACTAACACGCATGTCCGTGCTTGTTGCTCGGTCTCTGCTACGCAATTTTCAATCTCCGGGCTCAAAAACACTTTAAAGGAAAGTATTAGCTTCTTGTTACCGACCAAAACTTGTTTGTCCCCTATATTTGCACTTACTCCAGCACCTGGGTGCACCTCAAATTCCTTCAATTCTGCGATTTGATCAGTGTTTGAGCCATATTGCTCGTGGAGCTTCTTGGCATATTCCACTATGGCCTTTGCTAAAGGGTGCTCGCTGTTACTCTGATAGCAACAATAAAAAGCTAAGCAAGCTAAAAATCAAGGGGCTTAATATAGATACATATAAATATGTAGCATTTAAAAATCTTTTTTAAAGGAGGGTATTTGTAAGAACAAGGGTACATATATAAGAAATTGGCATAAATAAAATTTCAAATTAAACAAGTGTATATGTGTATAATGTATATAGATATTTTTTTCAGGGGTATGAATGTAAATATCATAAAAATAAAGACCTGGAGAATTTAAGCTCAGCTATGCAACAATACAGTATAAATGCAAGAACATTATCAAATTCATTTCTTGAGTAATGGCGGGAATATTTTGGTTTTACGGCTAACCTCTGCAACAGCAGCCAAATCACAAAGTTCATGCAACGGCATCTTTGAGAACAGCATGGTTTGAACCACAGAAGGTTTGCCGATAGTTAGTGTTCCAGTCTTATCAAATACGACTGCTTTCACCTACGTTAACAAATTAAATATAACTGAGTAGAGCACAATCAGAACGAAATGCAAAAAAAAAAAAAAAAATAAACCATATATGCTTCTTCGGCTTTCTTCCCTACATTTAACCTCTTGAAGGAAGTACTTTTCACACCTATATACACCCTTCAAAATACTTCTAGTAACATGCATGCCCTTTGGAGGTGTGTATTTGTGCGGATATCCTCCAAAGTATATTGTACTCGCATATATGCCACTCCATATGTACAAAATGAATTCAATATATATTTGACAGAAGTTAAACCCCCGAATAATCTTAAAATGACAAAAACGCCCTTAATTTTTCATAAATACTCCAAATAGAAATCAACCATTAGGCGCCACATCGGCCGTTAAATAGTCACTTTTGAGACTCTTTGATCACTTAGTAAATGATGTCGAAAATTTATAAAATTTGGTTTTTAAATAATTCTAATAACGTAGATCATGTCTAACAGAGCCGATCGTCGAATCGAATGTCCCATCATCGAAAACAACTTACAAATACGGAAGCCTTCATGCTTTCGAAAGTACAGGAGATGTACTGTAATTATATATATGCAAATTTTCGATAATAACGATCTGCTACTTACGTTGTGAGCTTTCTCAAGAGCATAGCCGCCTTTGATTAGGACCCCCTGAGAAGCTCCTTTTCCTGTGGCAACCATAACAGCTGTTGGTGTTGCTAGTCCCAAAGCACATGGGCAAGCAATAACTAACACTGAGATGCCAAATTGCAAAGCTAGCTCAAACTCATCCATGGCCTTAGGTATCCAATGCCTTGGATAAAGATTGGCTTTTCCACATATGAACCAGCTGAGCCAAGTAATGAAAGCAGCTATCACAACCTGCCAAAGCAATGACGAAAAAATGAAAGAGAGTCTAGATTGTTCATCTACTTAAAAACTAAATTCTTCCTCCAACAGCTTCCCTCTGCAAAAGAATAGAAGCTCCAAGTTGGAGATTTCACTTTGGGGCCGAGTCTCAAAAGTCTCATTTTGGCTTTCCACCAAGGTAGAATCTCCACAGTCAGGTACGACTAGGGATGGCTAGGGGGAAAATAGAAGCAAAAGTTGGGCCAAATAGACTTATTTCCGTTGCATGTCTTACCAACAAATGAATGTCTATCTAGAAGATCTACACAGACAACGAAGAGAAAAATAAATAAAACGCAAGGAAAACAGCAGAAAACTCACAGTTGGAACAAAAAACCTTGATATCCTGTCCGCTATCTTCTGAACTGGAGCTCGTGCAAGTTGAGCAGCTTCCACTAGCTGAACTATCTGTGACAAAGCAGTTTCTGACCCAACATGAGTGGCCTTAACTAATATCCATCCGCTCTCATTCACTGTACCACCAATAACCTGTTAGTGACAATTAAGCCAACAGAGTGCATTATGACACAGTAGTTCTACTGAACCAACAAACAATGACAAAATTGCTACATTTAAATTTTAATCAATAGCAGCAATAAGTTTAAGATAAACATAGATATTATAATATAAGCTCATAGTAGATAACGTATAAGCATTTGATCGCCTTCCCATCACATTTTCCATCCAGGAATTCTTTAAAAAATCTTTAAATATAATCTTTCCTGACAAAAACAGGGTACAATGGGTACTAACAGAAGCAATAAGTTAGGATAAATATAGATATTATAATATAAGCCCATTGTAGATAAACATATAGGCATTTGATCACCTCCCCATCACATTTTCCATTCAGGAATTCTAAAAAAATATTTAAATGTAATCTTTCCTTACATACAAAGGGTGCAATGAATAATTCAGAGAATATTTAAGACTACCTAATAGTTCCTGAATAAAAAAATGTGATATGAAGAGGATAAAGCGATAAAGATCTAAATATTCAAGGATGTAAATTTAGGCCTGCAGTTTAGTCATAATAACAATAATAATAACATATCCTAAAACAAGCCATTATAACAGATTCTGAAACAACAAACAATGACAAAGATACTTTGATTAAACCTTGTCTCCTGGTCTCTTGGCAATCGGCCTTGCCTCTCCAGTTATCATGCTCTCATTCACATGACTCTGACCCTTTATAACTACCCCATCAACTGGAACTTTTGCACCTGGAACAATCTTGATCACATCATTTCTTTGAAGTAACTGAGTGCTAATCTCCATCTCAGAAATGACATTTCCATCCTTATCCATATTTAGCAAAAAAGCCGTATCAGGCGCAAGATCTGTTAACTTTGCCAGAGCATCTGACGTCTTCCCTTTTGCCATAACTTCCAAATACTTCCCGAGCAGAATAAAAGATATCAGCATAGCACTAGTTTCGAAGAAATCCTGTCCCTCAAATGTTTGTGATGCTAGTGCTTTTAACATGATATATACTGAGTAGAAATAGGCAGCGTTAGTTCCCAATGCCACCAGAACATCCATGTTAGATGATCCCCGTTTTAGTGCATGATAAGTTCCAATGTAGAATCTGAGTTGTATTTGAAAAAAATTAAAAAAAGGAAAAAAACCAAGTATTAGGACATTCTATAAACTGATACATTAAACAAAACTGATTTAGTGATGGTTCATTCAGGCACCAACTACTAACATCACAGATTCTGGGTAACACTGTATATCATTAATCTGAAGAACCAGTAAATGCCATCAAATAACTAGTAATCATGATCATCTATTGAGTAATCCAAAACTGAACAAATAAGCAACTTTATAGCACTAATTATAAAAATAGTGTTTCATTGGATCAAATGCTAAATAGTGCAATGAGCTGGTAAGCCATGATTCTCCAATTTAACACCAACCAACAGAAGAGAGAGTCTTATAATATGTAATCAATTCAAAGAGTTAGTTATCATTCCATATCAGTAGGAGTCTTCTACATAAAAAAATGCCCCAATTTAAAAATCATTTTTCTAATGTAAGCCAACTCTCCTGCTGAATTGAATGATTCCCTAAGTTAAGATAAAGGTATTTTTTGTAAGAAAATGCAACTTAAAGGGGTAAGCATGAAATTTCAGATTTAACAAAGAAGTTAAGCAGGGATATATACAAAGAAAAAACAAAGAAGTTAAGCAGGGATATATACAAAAAAAGCCCCAATAAGTTATGCAGATTCCATACCTCCAGCCGATTATGAATTGCACTGGAGTGCAAAGGACCCATCTCAGCAGCATCCCAACAGTCAGATTGTTGTAAACTTTACTAGACAACCACCCCCCAACAGTAGAAAACATAGGCAAGACCATAGAGAACAAGAAAACGGGGACCGTAAACAGGCAGCTCCAAAGAAACTGGTTCCGATAAACCCTAATTTCATTATGCTGTTCTGTTTCTCTTTGCCTCGTAGGTGTGTACAAGGTCGCATGAAACGAAACCGCTTCTTCAATGCATTGAATAAGTGTTCTTGGGCCGGTCAGCTCGGGATCATAGGCTATAATCGCTTTCTGGCTCAATGGATCCAATTCAACAGTATTCACACCCTCAGCAGCTTCAAGCACTGATTGAATGAGGTTGGCATCTTCCAAAGAACGAAGGCCATCAACCTTTAAATGAATTTTGTTCACATCATCACCTGAGCTTATTAAATCGGCTCCAAACCCAGCATCTTCAATAGCCTCAATGAGGCGATTAGAATTGGTAATATTGGGGTCAAAGTGGATTTTGGCTTCATGAAGGGCAAGGCCAACAACAGCTTTTTTGACCCCATCAGCCATCTGAAGTGCTTTTTCAACAGATTCAGAACAGCTTGTGCACGCCATTCCTTTAATTCGAAGGCGGCATACAGCAATTTCCTGCTCTGGGAACTCATCCACTTCATAGTTTAGGTCTTCAATGGCTTTTTTTATCATTTGTGCCTGAAGATAAAAAAAAAAGTAAGTTCTCAGTGCAAAGAAAGTGTGCAGGGAAGGTCCACAGGCGATTAGAAACTGAAACTAGCACCTTTTCTAAAAATGTAAAATATGTAAAATTAAAAAGATATTTTATTGTTAAAAAGAAGTGCATCTCTTGAAGAATTGAAATTGTACTAAACATGGCGTCGACCATTTTAGTTCGAGCTTTTAATGATAGCGATCTCATAATTCGTCTTCCAACTAATCGAGCTTCAGTATTGATGAAATCAACAAGAACCTCCATCAATTCATCCAAATCATTCAAAGCTATGAGAGTTTGTAAATAAAACAGGGATTGAGATGTATGACAAGAAACAACATAATGAATATACAGATTCCAGACAGGATTAATAAAAAAGAAGAAAAATAAAAAGCAAAATCAGTATATAGACTTTCTTAAAATGCCATATATGCATTACAAGTCGATAAATTAACACTAAACTGATGTTCAGTGAATCAGTGAAACGGATTGAACTGATTAAATAACAAAGTAATATTATTTAGAACTGAATTCAAAGTCGGTTGACAAAAATTAAGAATGGCGATAAATAACAAGAGGACAGTTAAAATTTCCAAAGCAAATTTAGTTGATTATTTAAATATATTATAATGATAATCAAGTAGAGTGAGATGACTAATTTGTAGAGAAAGAGCTCATATACTAGCCATAGTTATATAACCTTACTTACATTGGTCTGTTCCGGCTTGTAAAAGACGACAGCTTGGCCTTGAAGTGGAGACACAGAGATGCTGTCCACCCCTTTCATGTTCGCCACCACGGATTCTATCGATACTGCACAAGAAGCGCATTTTATTCCTCGAATCCTGAACTTAACCTGCTTGGTCTTATTTTCATCTTTCTTTGATGCTCCAGGAGAAGTAACAGAAAAAATTTCCGAAGTTTGAAGTAGTGGTGCTTTCAGATTGTCTTTCCCATTGGGTTCCATTCTCTTATAAATGACACCACCCTCTTAACTCTGTAAACAAAAGAAAATAAAATAAATCAGGACTATTACCATAACAAGTAAAAACACAGTTCACATGCAGAAGGTAAAAACATATACCTGAACTTGAATAGTTTTGAGTATGCTACCTCACCTTATATTACTCCCCCTAATCTTCCAATATGTGTACCCTGCTATATCACTCGATAGTAGACCTAGCGAACGAACGGGTTGGGTAAACTGCGGGTGATTTGTTGTATCCACGGATCATATGGGCATGAGTAGAATTTATTCGTAAATTTTGAATAGCCTACATCTTTATCCATATCCACCCGCCGGTGGACGGATGGGTATGTGGGTTACCTGCAAAATATTCTCTTTTTTTTTTTTTTTTTTGCTCCTATACTTTCCAAATGCAAAATATATATACATAATTTTTATAATATAATAATATAACTTGTTGTTTGAAGTATCACAATATACAATAAATAATATAAATCTTAAAATGCATAAATTCTATGTAAAACTATTTTACATATAGGCCAGGCCGCCGGAGAATGGGTGAGGGTTTGGACTTTTTAGGAATGGATAGACAAAAAGAATATATATTTTTTAATTAAAAAATATATGCGGGTATCCATGGGTACCCGCGGGTTGTCCAAAATGCCCACAATTTAACGGGTACCAATCCATTTTATCCATAAATTTTTGGGTAAGAAGAATAAGTACCCATACACGCAAATTTGCAGGTAACCCGTGGGTACCTGCAGATACAGGTAGAGATTGCCAAGTCTACTCGACAGTGTAGTCCATGGCATCTCCTATGGAGACTATAATTTACTCAAATCAAAATCAATGAAAGTCTATGTAGTAAAATTAAAATTTTAAGGCCTCATTTGGCATTGTTGCCAATTCTATGTTTTTTTAACACTAACCCTATATAATTTGATGTACTGGTAAAAGGATTTTTGTCTTGTTGTATGATTCGTTAGCTCGCGACGCATCTAGCTAAGTAAAAGATGGCAACTTCATTAAAAAGCATCTTGCATGAAAGAATTGCAAACAATCCATTCATTAAAATGAAAAATAAGCATGATACCAAACGAGGCCTTAAAGTTCAAGCACTGGTTTCAACATGCACTATAGATCAGGAAGAAATTATTGCATGCAACAGATGCTCTGCGCATCGCACCCCTGTAATCCCACCATAATGTCCTCAAAATGAGAATTCAACTTATTCGATGCATTCTACATCATTTCTATAAGTCAAAAATTTGAAAAGAGAAGCATGTAAGCTTCTAGCAGAGAATTTCCTCATACGGATTACGAGCACAACTGTATGCACTAAAAACCAATTCAAATCGTGCATATATAACAACTACTATAAAAAAGGGATCAAAGAAAACCAAAAGAGGATCAAATCACATGCAAACCCCTATAAATCAACACACCATTCGATCGAATCACATCCAAACCCCTGTAATCCTACCATAATGTCCTCAAAATGAGAATTCAACTTATTCGATGCATTCTACATCATTTCTATGCATCAAAAATTTGAAAAGAGAAGCATGTAAGCTTCTAGCAGAGAATTTCCTCGTACGGATTACGAGCACAACTATATCCACTAAAAACCAATTCAAATCGCGCATATATAACAACTACTGTAAAAAAGTGATAAAAAAAAACGAAAAGAGGATCCAATCATATGCAAACCCCTATAAATCAGCACACCATTCGATCGAATAACATCCAAACCCCTGTAATCCTACCATAATGTTCTCAAAATGAGAATTCAACTTATTCGATGCATTCTACATCATTTCTATGCACCAAAAATTTGAAAAGAGAAGTTCCTAGCAGAGAATTTCCTCTGGTTACGAGCACGACTATATCCACTAAAAACCAATTCAAATCGCGCATATATAACAACTACTGTAAAAAAGTGATCAAAGAAAACGAAAAGAGGATCAAATCACCTGCAAACCCCTATAAATCAACACACCATTCGATCGATTCCAAACAACAACAACATAAAAAAAAAAAAAAAAGAAGAAGAAGAAGAAGAAGAAGAAGAAGAAGAACGAAACAGGGAAAGAAATCGAACCCGGGATTGCGGCGGCGGCGGCGGCGACGACTTCGAACCAAAGGCGATTCTAGGGTTTGTAAATCGAACCAAAGGCGAAGAAGAAGGGGGAGAGGAAGAGTAGGAGGAGGAGAGAGAGAATTCGATCGCGCGCGAGAGAGAGAGAGGGAGGAGGGAGAAAACCGCTTTGATTTTTTTTTTAAACGTATAATTTTTTTTTGTAGATATATTTATTTATATATGAATGTGAATGTGAATGTGAATGTTGCCTCGGTCTTCGAGACTCCCTCTCTATTTCGGAATTTAAAATTCTTTCCTTTGCTTTTTGCAGTCTTGCGGTTATTACTGCAGATTTTTTTTTTTTATTATAAAATTAAATATTTAAAAAATTTTATTTAAAAAATTAAGTAAAATCGTTGAGCAGTGACTGATTTTTTATTTTTATTTTGAATTATTTTCAGACAAATTATATATATATATATATATATATATATATATATATATATATAT
Organism: Tillandsia fasciculata; assembly: GCA_029168755.2. Classification (NCBI taxonomy): domain Eukaryota; kingdom Viridiplantae; phylum Streptophyta; class Magnoliopsida; order Poales; family Bromeliaceae; genus Tillandsia; species Tillandsia fasciculata. Next base: position 18,198,020 of record CM054949.1, read on the forward strand.
ATATATATTTTATATAGGTTTATTTGGTAACGGGATAAGACAAAACTAGCTATTTCAAATATAAGTATAAAATAACGGAACTAGTGTAAAAAAACATTTGGAATGATTTTAGGGATAAGAGATTTCGATAATAAGAAATAAGGGGAATAAAGAGTTTTAGTTGGATTAAATGATCTTTTTACCCTCAAACGTATAATAAAATATTAAATATTAAATATAAAATATAAAATATATAAATAATATTTTTTAATAATTTAAATTTTTAGAGTATACCGGTTATTTTATATAATTTAACAAAAAATTTTATTTAATTTTATTTTTTTGATTAATATTTTTATCATTTTTTTTTTTTTGTTTTTTAATCAATTCGAGCAACTTTACAAGGGCTCATAGGTAAATGAACCGGCGAAGTCAACTAGCTAAAAAACACACCAAACAAGATAATACAAAAGTGAAAAGGAAAGGTCTCAAAAATCAAAAAGTTAAAAAAAAAAAAAAAAAAGAAAGAAAAGAAAAAAGAAGGAAAAAAGAGCAAAAGAGAGTGTGAAAGCACAAGAACAAAAGAGCCATCTAGAAGATGATGATAGGGTGAGTGGGTTTGAGAGGACCAATCCATTATGTCCCTATTTGTCACTATTGTTAATGATGAATTGGGTTTCCACAAACATCAAACTTAGGTTGCTATAGATAGTAACCGAATTCATATATAGAATTAGATTGCTATACTATCGCTAAATTATTAGTGGTATTAAATTTTTAACTTTTTAATTAAAAAATATGCGGTTAGTATGATAATGAGCTTCTAAAATTTAGTGGGTGATTCGAAAAATAATATGATCTAAACGATGAAACTAATGATCAAAGGGATAGATTTACCGGTGAAAAGCTTGATAACACTAAATATTTGGTACTATCAATAGTATAGTAGTCAATATATATATATATATATATATATATATATATAGTCCAGCTACTGTACTTGTACAAGCACCAAACAATTGATACTTGTAAGTTTTCTACCGTTAGATCTAACCATTTGATTAATTCTACCCATTAGATCATACTATTTTACCAATCACCCACTAAACCTAAGGGGGTCATCATCATCCTAACCGCACATTCCTACATTCAAGGATAAAAAACTCACAAGCACAAATAATTTGGTGCTTTTACAAACATAGAAGCTCAATTATATATATATATATATATATATATATATATATATATATATATATATATATATATATATAAGCTAGACTCTTATACTAACGATGGTACTGGAGCTAATTTTCGATCTTAGGGTATTTAAATTAACGATCCACACCGTTGAATATGATTTAGAATTTATAAAGTTATTCCTAATAAAATTTTAATTATTTTCAATATCGTTTACTTAACAAATAAATCATATCAAAAATAAACGGTAAAAATTAAATAATTTTTAAAATTTGATGATAGAATTTTTAAATTGAAAATCAAAGATGTTGATCTTGATTTAAATAGTTTAAGTATTTTTATCAAAAAATTAAATAAATTTAGATTATTCTACACCGTTAAGCAACAAACTCGTCATCATATCCATTGAAAATTTAACAATTTTGAAGTAGTTTGATCACAAAGTAAACTATATAGAAAAAATATAATTTTTTTTTTCTAAAACCTTTAAATACTTTACATGATTTGAATACTCTAAGATCGAAAATGAGACTATAGTATCATAGCTCCGGTACTACGGATAGTATAGGAACCTAGGTCATATATATATATATATATATATATATATATATATATATATATATATATATATATATATATATACACACACACACACTGCATGTAAATTAAAATCATAGTTTGTAAAACAATTAGGTTTCGAACTTGAAATCTCAAATATTAATCATCAAATTTTTTGCCACTTATATTAAGGACGGTTTGTGTCTACATATATAATATTATTAGTAGTGTTGGGCTGGAATACTGTCAGTAGCAAACGAGGCTTTCGATTTGCATCCTAATAGACAATCGGGTACTGTTGAATATAATCTAGATCATTAAAAGTATTTATAAATCAAATTTCAAATATTTTTGATATTATTAATCTAATTAATAAAGAATTGTAAAATTTATAATTTTAATTATAAATATGAGACGTTTATTTGTTTAATAGTGTAAAAAATTTAAATCAATTAAATTTTGGTTACAAATTTTTTTCGACTATTTAAAACAAGATCTATACTCTTGATTTCAATTACAAAAAATCATATCATAATTTTTTGAAGGATATTTATTTTTAATCGTTCATTTTTATATACATTTGATGCGCAAGAGAATAATGTCGAAAAAAAGTGAAATTTAATTTCTAGATACTTTGAGTGGTTTAAATCAAATTCAACGACGCCAATCATCGACTCGGAAGCTCTATCATAAAAAATAAATTGATAGTAACTGAATTCGTTTAAAATAAATTAATAGTAACAGAATTCGTTTATTTCTGATGGTACTCGACAAGCTAATTATAAGTATATTCGTTTTTTAAAAAGTTTGTAATTTAAATTACCAAACGATTTTATAAACAGATATAAATTTAGATCATCATAGTCATTATATTTGTGACATTAGTAACATGTTGTTGTTGTCGTGATCATCATAGTTATCGTCATTCTTATTATTTTTTCTTTTCAAACACTATAGCTTTATATTTTCAAATTTTTCAAAATGACCTTCAAAATTCTCTAGCCCAATTTGAATTTCATTAATTAACTCTCGAAATTAGCTATACCAACAACCCTATGGGCTCTATTAATTTATAAAATCATCATCATTTGCGTATCTAATATTATTGATAGAGTGATGTACATTTCAATAGTTATTGTTGTCGCTCTCGTTGTTATAATCCTCCAAATAAATATTTTTTGTAAGTTTTTTTCATAAGAGTTATAGCTTTTTAAAATGAGGATATTTTATTGTTATATTTATTGTGTACTGCAAGTTTACTTAATTTATTGAACTTATCCAACTTAATTTATTAATTTTTTAAATCTCATTTTAATTACGATAAGTATGCTATTTCTAATAACACTGTGACACCCCGAAATTTGGATTAGTACTATATATAAATAATATAATAGAACTAAATCTCTTAACCCGACTATAGTATTCTGGATGGTAGCAAGATCCAATAGGTTATGAGAATTAAGCGTGCTAGAGCTAGAGTAGTTTTAGGATGGGTGACTTATTGGGAAGTGGGGCGTCAGTTTCGGCTGATCCAGGGTTATATAGCGGGTAGAGCGAGACTCCCCGGTTAATGCCCGTTGTGGGTGGAGTGCAGCTCCCCAACAAAGTCGAGACGAGTCTCACATCGTCTGGTGCTTGTGAGTGTGCTTAAGCCTGACGTAGACGTCAGGACTTAAAAGGGAGAAGAATGTGACACACCGGAATTTGGATTAGTCCTATATATAAATAATATAATATGACTAAATCTCTTAACCCGGCTATAGTATTTTGGATGGTAGCAAGATCCAAGAGGTTATGAGAGTTAAGCGTGTTAGAGTTAGAATAGTTCTAGGATTGAATGTTCCCCTGGGAAGTGGGGCGTCACAAACACATACTTTTGTAATAGTTGAATCTTTATATTAATTATTTTTTTTCTCTTGGTTAACTTTTCATATGAATCTTCCCTCTATATAAATTTTGTAAAGTACAGGTATCCCCACAATCATTGATTGTTTAATAAAAATTTTTAAAGCTTTTTCCCACCACCCTAAACTCTTTACTTTATGGATTAAGACACTAATATGTATGTACCCCTCTTGATTTTTTCATTTATAAACTTATACTTAAAAAATAACACTCTTTTAAATGTAAAAATTAATTTACTATATACTATGTATTTGATGACTTTCGAAACTTTAAAGTGTTATATATGAAAATTCAAAATTTATTAGGATACATAAAAATAGATAGAAATTTATCCAATCTATTAAATTATACAATTTTTTAATATTTTTTTTTTTATCATGTGGACAAATTTTTTTACACCCGCATAATGGGATTTTTTTTGGTTGTCCTTTTATCTCGCTCTTTTTCTTTTCCAGCGTACGTTCTCTCGTCCTTTTTTTTTTTTTATCTTTTATTAATTATAATTAAAAAATCGAAGGAACGATTTAAAAAAATTAAAATGCATAAGTTACAAATTCAAAAAAACAAAAAGATGTATAGATATTATCCATACTTGAATTCTTATCTTATCAATTTTTTATTATTTTTATTTAATTTAATTAATTCAACAATATTTATCCGTCGCAATACATAGGGATCTCTTATTAGTGGGTTATATGTTGTAAAAAAAAAAATCCCATCTTATACCTCTCTTATTAGTGAGTTATATATATATATATATATATATATATATATATATATATATATATATATATATATATATATATATATGTTGTAAGATGAAATTATTGTTCCCCCTTTCTCCTTACTTATTAATAAAATATTATTAATTAATATATTATATATTAATTTATTTATTAATTAACTAGTTAACCACTTAATTTATTAAATTAATAAATGTTTAATTAATTATTTGACCAATCAATTTAAATAATTAATATTTTAACTAATTTATTACCCAATTCTGCATTATTTTTTTTAACTAATTAATTAATAAGTTAACCTATTTTTTATAGTTAATTAATTAGGTTATTTTAGGTACTAATTTTTTTTACTATTCTAATTTTAACTATTAAAACGTTATTATTTGTTTTTTTTTTAAAATAATTTAATTTTTATCTAAATATAAATTTCCTATAGTTTCTATTTATCTCAAAAATTATAGTAATATCAGAAATAATAAAGAATAATTTTTTTTTTTTAAAAAAACAAGATAAGCTTTTTAATGTGTTGATCAATCATAAAAACTTTGACTTGAAACTTTTTATATTTTATATTGCTTAGAAAGGTGTCTTATACTTTTATGGCCCTTTTCTTTATTTTGCTAGTGAATAAAGAGCACAAAAGCACTTCCACACACTTGTGTTGAGCACTAGTGCTCATAGGGCTATTCATGCTTGTTTTTTTGTATACTTTAAAATAACCTTTATAAAAAGATTGGTAAAGTGCTTGTTGAGTCATCACACAAATTCCCAAAAAGGAAAAAAAAGTATGAATATACCATCAAAAATATTGTTAAAATTAATAGATCTATTATAAGATTTCGATTAACGTAATTAATGGTATCGAATCATTGACATTAATCATTAATTTAAAAATTTTGAATTATTTAAAATATGTAATTATTTTACTTAGAGTGTATAGATATAGAGTCCACAGATATCGATTGTTATTCGATCCAATTAATTTTTCTCTATTTCGAACATGCCTCGGTCCAATTCAGTCTTTCGTCATTTTAAACGTGACTCGATCTAACATGATCTCTGGCTACATGGTATGATGCTGGTCCATTTAAAGCTGCACATAATTTTACCAATTAAGAAGGCTTTTAAAAAAGTCAAATTTAAAAGAATCACTATTAAATTTAAATTTGACAAAATATCTAGTATGCCCGTCACATATTAATTTTTTCGTTGAATATTTTTTAATATTATTTTTTAAAAAAAAAAAAATTAAACCGTAAAGAGAAAGATTAAAATTTTTGAATAGAGATAAAAGTGATATGTGACAGCAGATTAGGACTTCACAACGAGGCGACGCTGGGAGCTCCCTGGTAGCTATTTATTATTGACGAAGATAGATTCAACTTTTTGCCACGTGATAATAAATTTAGAAAACTAATTAGCTGATTTAAGTAAGCTGAATAACTTGAGTGGGACGGTGGTCCAAAATAAACTTAACGCGCCAAGAAAATCAACAATAGTCTTAACGTTAATATGGCTGAAATCAGATTGAAATTTGTGATCGCTGTGATAAAATTTTAAATGTGATAGGTACGGTCTTTTAAATTTGTGATCGTTGTGATAGAATAGTTAGTTAATCTTTAGTATCAGCACTTTCAATTCATTTTTTAAAAAAACTCAAAATTATTAAGGGTGTGTTTGTTAACGGAATAAGGTTATTCTAGTTATATCAGGGATAAGTATAAAGCATGGAATTAGTGTAAAAAAACGTTTGGGATGGTTCCAAAGATAAAAGATTTTGTATTTGGTATGAGAACATTCCAAGATAAAAGATTTTGTGTTTGGTATGAGAATGAGGAATGAGAGGAATAAAAAGGTTTAGTTGGGTTAAATAACCTTTTTGCCCTCAAGCTTTATTATGTGATAAAAGTTGTTAAATTCTAATTTATTTATTTTAATTAATAGATTAAAGCTTGACAAAAAATAAAATAAAATCAAAAGCAAAAGCAAAATCAAAATCAAATTATATTTTATTAAAATAATATTTAATTTTATATATTATTTGCTATAATTTTGTATTTGTTAAATTTAATTTCTTTATTTTAATTAATAGATTAAAGCTTGACAAAAAATAAAATTAAATCAAAATCAAAAGCAAATTATATTTTATTAAAATAATATTTAATTTTATATTTTATTTGCTCTAATTTTGTGGGTACCCAATAATGAATAATATGATGCGACTCGGATAGTGTGCTAGGGGTAGAATAGGAAAATAAAATATAGTGAATAATTGATATTGAAACAGTAATTTTTGTTATACCAGAAATACCAAAATAAAATATTCTTGTTATTCCTTGTGCGTTTGAGGAATACCAAAATTTATAAATTCAAATATAAAATTTAAAATTTAAATTTGAATCTAAAATAAAAGTAAAAATTTATAAATTTAAGTCCAAAATCAAAATTAGATTTCAAGAAGCATATTTTAACTGCTTTTAATTTTAGGCATCAAAAATTTAAAAATTATTTTTTCGAATGCTCCATTGAGTTAAAAATTACTTTTTGACCCAAAATAACTTTTCAAAAACTAGGCCAAATACGCGCTGAGTCCAACTTGTCTAAGTTACTAGTTCAGGTCAGGTTCAAATTGATCCAACTCTAGGATTGATTTTGGACTCAAATCTAAATTTCAGTTCGAGCCGGTTTGGTCAGATCCAAATCTAACCAGGTTGGTACAAAGTTTTAGTGCAGTTCCCACTTTGCACCCCATTCTGGAAATTTTAAGTTGGACAACTATTGCGCTATTTCGCATTTCAATATAGAAATAATTTTATGCATAAATATATCGAATAACATATATATATATTAATTTTATTTTTTTAAAAGTACAGTCACGTTTATATTTGTCCTTCTGCTTTGTTTTGTTACTGTTAGCTAACTATTTATTTTTAACAAAATATAAGTCAAATATTAATTTTACTATCACAAATATTAATTTCACTATTGTAATAATATATTATTTACTAAATTATAAATTAAATGAATCAAACGTAATAATCTCGACAAAATAATTGGAATCAAACACCTTCTAAGAAACACGCCAACAAAGTCGTATTGGGTCGAATTGGCTCTAGTTCTATGAGGGGGCCTCTAACTTTGAGAGACGGGCCGGCCCATTGCATTGTGTAGATTGTAATTTTATTTATTTATTTATTTTTATAGGTAATATTCAAGATTTTAAGTGCCGTATCTATCGTGCCGTACCGTGCCAACAAAATACCGACACTATACAGCTTCCGTGCCGATGACACAGTTCAAAACCCTTTTTTTTCTTAAAATTACTAAGTAATTTTCTTAATAAAGTTCAAAATATTTGATAAAGATTCATAATAAGTAATTAAAAAAAATTGTTACTAAGAAAATTAAATATTTCATGTCATTATGTGTCGGCACATATGTATTTTTTGTGACCGGCACTAATCGGCACGGCTCGGCACGCACCGTGCCGGCAAGTTTTCGGCACAACCCGTGCCACGACACTTAAATCTTTGATAATATTGCATTATGAGTTCCATTAAAAAAAAAAAATGCTAATGATACAATTTGAAAGGAATGTACATCTTATAATCTATCCATTTTAGAATAGGACGAATTTTACTCATCACTTCGAAGTGACAATAAAGAAGCTCTATCTTTAGATGGGAGGAATATACCTATATTTCAAATAAAATATAAAGATAATATTATTTTTTAAAAAATATAAATATATCTTTTTATTTTATCTATTCTTAACACCAAATGCGCTATGAATTGTTCTATATTTCAAAAGTTAATGATCCCACTATTGAAGTGCCCGTTTATTTTGGGTCCCGTCTACAAAAAAAAAAAAAAAAAAAAAAAAAAAAAAGGCGAAAATATATAAGAATATGTTTTTCTATTATTTTTTTAAAAAGATAAAAATTACAATTCATTGTTACATAATAACGAAATATTACATATGAAATTAAGTAAATATTTTTGGTTGTAGTTTTTACCGTTCAATAAAATAATCTATTTGCAATCTCAAACATAACTTTAGTGCATGCTTGGCTTTATTTTTACTTTCGCTTGAAGTAAAGGTCACATTTAGTTTGAGGACCAAACTTGCAATTTACCCTGATACCAACATGATATCATATGGAATGTACTGACCCGGTCGGTTCAATCGAGCCGGATTATTACCGAACCGCTTAGACGAAACCCAAACCCCGACCCCGCATACTTCTCTTCTTCGTTTCATCGACAATGGCGGAAACCTAGGGCTAGGGTTTTATGCTTTACCCCCCCCTCCCAAAACCCTAACCCTAGAAGCAAAACGATCCCCCCCCCCCCCCCCCCCCCCTCCCCCGCTGCGCTTCTCCGCGCCATGGCGAGGAACGAGGACGTCCTCTTCGTCTCCTCCTCCATCAAGATCCCCCTCGCCTCCCCTTCCCCTTTTCCTCCCCCTCCCTTCCTACCCGCCCTCCCCTTCGCGCGCCACGCGCTCTCCCTCCACCTCGACCGCGCCGCCGACGCAGTCCGGGGCTGGTGGCGGCAGCGGCGGAGGCTCCCGTTCCCCCCGCCGTTCGCCGCGGCGGCGGCGGCGGCGCGGGCGGAGCCGGAGCCGCGGTGGCACGGGGGGAGGGAGGATGAGGAGCGTGTGCTCATCAGCGAGGTGCTGATCCGGGACAAGGACGGGGAGCCGCTGGAGCGCGCCGACCTCGAGGCCGCGGCGGCCGCGGCGCTGCGCTCGTGCCGCCCCAACTCGGCGCTCACCGTGCGCGAGGTGCAGGAGGATGTGCACCGGATCATCAAGAGCGGGTTCTTCAGCTCCTGCATGCCCGTCGCCGTCGACACCCGCGACGGCATCCGGCTCCTCTTTCAGGTATTAGGAGTTTCCGACTCCCAATCTGTTTGCTAATTAGGGCCATTATATTAAGAACTGGTTTTTAACATAGAATTTGGGGCTGTTAGATCAAGAATTAGGTTTTAGATACCATTGAAATGTAGGAAACAAAATCACCAATGTTGCGACGGAAATAGATTTTTCATATGTGTGAATATGCAAGCTTGTCTTTCAGGTACTAAGAACATTTTTTTTGTCTCCAATTTGTTTCTAAGTAGGGCCGCTGGATCATGAGTTTACTCTTGTTGTAGGAATAAGAAAAAAAAAAAACTTACAAAATGTAGGGACAGAAACTGATTTATCACATGCATGAATGTGCTGGGAGTGTTCGGACTTTGGATAACCAAATGACATGATGAGCTACTCATTTAATTGTTCTTTAGTTTGAAAGTTGATTTCTGTTTATCTTTTGAGCTTTCTTTTATATATTGTTGTCTAGCTCCCTAGATTAATCTTTGATAGCGTGAAGATACAACATTTGGTCTCATAGTCTCACTAATATAGTGCTTCTTCAATAAATTGGTGATCTGCTTGTGTAACTTCTCATTCTTCTGGTCACATCTGGTGAGGTATTATTTCGAATTAGAGCATCACAGTATGGTAAAAGGAAATATGACTTTGGGTGGTGCTGGAGTGCATCAAATTAACGTTTAGTGTAGGTGATGTTTATTGCATTGAATTTCATTAGATATTATTTCAGTACATTGAGAATCTACAATCTTTTAATACTATGACGGGGTTTACAATTAGATGAAGATAGAGTAAGATCCATACCCTAACCGTAGGAAGGAACTTGCTCTAATGCCGCTTCAATCAATGTTACATGCAATTCACATTTATTTTTAGAGATAGAAATTCATTGAATTTGAAATATATTTCATGTCAATAGCAAGATATGCCCCGGACAAAGTAGTAGCAGGGTTAGGTGATATGTACTATGTTTGAGGGGAAGTCGACTATAAGATTGAAGCACCATTGATTGTATTGTCATAATAAAAATGATCGTACAATCACATATTCTGAGAAAAAAGTTTGTCAATTGAATCTTTAAATTGGTGATGAATATTGACTTTTCCCTTGGTTACTGTGGAATGGAGGGTTAAACCTGGAGATAATAAAAAAAATCATCCTCATCCCCGCCAAATTTATATGAGTTTATCAATTTGTATATTCCTTTGTCATGCTGTAATATTTTTGTTTTGCTTCCATTTCATGATTGACAGGCTGCTATACTGCCTGTATTGATACAAGTATTTAGTTTCTTCAATACCAACTGGATGAATTTTCTTCCAGTTGGTTGAATGTGCCGAAGTAAGTGCATGCATATCTCGTCATCATTCAAAGTTGTAGTATTCATTGCCTTGTAAAGTCTTTCCACTCTGAACTGTTGTTTTAAAGGGTTTCTGCTTTCATGGATTATCTTACTAGATTTAGAATCAGGCGGCATTCTTTGTGCTTATTAATCTATTTTAGCATGATGCAAGTTCATGAAATTGCTTGATGTTGTTGTAGGTAGAACCCAATCAGGATTTTCATGGTCTGCTTTGTGAGGGTGCAAATCTTCTACCTTCAAAGTTCTTGGAAGATGCATTTCGTGATCAAAATGGTAGGTCTTTTAATGCATTTCATTCTTTTATTATTTCGGGGCTTTTTTATTGTTCCCTTTCACTTTCTTTTCTACTATATGGTTCGATCTTTTCGTGATCAAAGTTTTATTCAGAGTGTTCCATCTAATGCTTTTTTTTTTCTTTGGAAATGATACCACATGGAAAAGATTGCTATGATTATTGTGTAACTTGCATGGAAAATATTGTTCAGTCCTACAATGGTTGATTTACTTCAGCCATTAATGGTAATCGTTTCTAGTTCTTGATCCTTTTTTCCTAATCAAAGGTTACACTTCTAAGGACCACACATTAGGATGCTGATTTTGCTTAGGTTTGAAATACTTTGTCCCATTAGGATTGCCGTTTTTACTAATATAGAGAAACTATAATTTTTTCAGAGAAGTTTGATTTAGAGTGAAGATATACCATTTATGTTCTTTGTCATATTTATTGGCTAAGTAAATTCATGCTTTTTCTAAGATGTCACTTAGTTACGTATATATCTCAAGCTTTGCAGGGAAAATTGTCAATATAAGACATTTGGATCAAGCAATCAAATCTATCAATGGCTGGTACCAGGATCGTGGGCTAACTGGTTTGGTTGGTGACCTTACTTTTGTATATTTAATTTCTGCATTATAGATACTGAGTATTTGAATTATACTAAAGCAGTCTGTTTTTGTTTGTTTTGCTCTGCTGGCTGCCTCAGGTTTCATATGCAGAGATACTTTCGGGAGGAATCCTTAGGTTACAGGTTTCTGAAGCAGAGGTTAATAACATCATTATCCGTTTTCTTGATAGAAGGACGTGAGAACCATATCTTTTAGTTCAGTTATATTTTCAAGCACCTTTCTAGAACTTAAGAAACTGAGTATTTGCTGACTCTTTTCCTTTCCAAAATTGGGCTCATTAGTGGCGAACCAACTGTTGGGAAGACGAAACCAGAGACCATACTCCAACAGCTTACTATAAAGAAGGGACAGGTTAGAGCACAAAACTGTTTTTTGCATTTAAGTGCCGTAATTGTATTTTTATCTCTTCTAAGCATTCTTTTGTTTTGACCCTTCTTGCTTCTAAAAGAAAGCTTGCTAGCAGTCTGATGTTAGAGACTTGAGACATGATTGCTAGGAGCAAGAGTTGGTGAATTTTTTTTTTTTTTCTTTTTTTTGATGCCAAAGCAAGGGCTGGACTATTGATTTTGGAGCCTACCTACCTAGAATGGGATAGCTGTGGTGCGTGATACGGAAACATGATTCATTAGTTTCTTAGGAATGCGGTACGAGGGGGTTAGGATTAGTCGGAATGTTATTTCGGAATGTGGTTTGTTTAGAACATCAATATAGATCCATATATTTTAAAAAGTCAATAACTAACCTTTGTAACTGTATAATTATTTTTGTTCGTTGATGCCGGATTGGGTATTCCCTCTTCTAATCAAAACCGCCCCAATTTTTTTTCCATATGAGTTTGACTGTTTTGTATTATTATATCTAGTAAAACACATTTTTTTCGGGTAACTAAATAAATTAGATTTAGAAAAATCAAAGAACTTCTCTACTATTTTTGGTTTGTCACGTTTTGTGATCCGGATCGAGAATCCACCATGAATCGGTAGGTGTGATCCGGATCGCGGTTTGGAGGGGGGGGGTCGGCGCTTGCATTTTCACTTCGGATTGAGGAAAGTTACTTTGAAGCTATCCTATGATAAATTATAAGATGAATAGTTGCCTCTGTTAAATGCTGATAGCCTGATGTATCTCTATTCCAAACTTGATTAATTTGGTATGAAGAGTCGTGGACTATTTTTTGAAGAAAATATTAAGCTAGATTTCAGTTTAATGAAGAACTGGATATGATGTTGGGTTGTGGGAGTCTTTTTGTTTTCTAAGAATTTCCTTAATGATAGATCAACATCCCTTTAGTCTATGATATAGTCATTGAGAACAAGCCATATGCTTGATAAAGATTTTATTACATTCATACTTGGTCATACATTCAATTACGTGCATGAGACAAAGATGCCAAAATCTGGAGGTAATTGCAGCAGAATTGAAATAGTTTCTGAAATTAATAACATCACAATTAGAAGTATATTCTGATGTTATAAGGAGAAAATCACTGGCAATCTGGGTTCTGATAGGGTTCCGAAACACTCAGGTGGGTGAAATAAAGAACTTATGAAGGACTGACAATCTGAGTATTCTGATACACTTAGCACGGGTAGTTAACTGAGTCTGAAACTAATCCCACAACATGTAAGAACAAAACTTTGATACAGATGTCATTATGTCTGCTCTGGTACATTTTATCATTCTTGTACCATTCAATATGAGTTGAGTTTTATATTTTAAATCAAAAGCATCATATTGGTTCTTTTCTGAGCCACTTGGTTCATAATTTACACTGAGAAGAATTTACATGATGGTACATCCGAATCACTTAGGCAGATAACAAGTCAAGACCCAAGACCTACATTGTAATATCAAATTATATTTCTCTTTTTGTAACTATCTACTTGATTGGTTGATTCTCAACTGCAGATATTTGAAATTAAGTAAAGCGTTTTAATCATTTTTTTTTTTTGTTACTCTAGTTCAAGGGTACTCTTTTGTGAATTTGGGGTTTTATTATTATTATTATTATTTTTTCCTTGTGCATTTCCATCTTTACTGATGAATGTTTTGTCTATTTTACATGCTTTATGTAGGCTTATAGTAGAGCTCAAGTTAAAAGAGATGTTGAGACAATATTGACTATGGGAATTATGGAAGATGTTACTATTATTCCACAGCCTGTTGCAGGTGAATTATTTCTTGTTATACTTTCCCCCTATTACCCTGATTGCCTTTTGTGTTCTCTTAGCGTTTTCCTTTAGTTCTGTTACAAATAGACTAATATTATTTGCAGTTCTTATTACCTCTTACCAGTAAATTTGTATAGATTTGTTTTGAGATTGTCTGTATATTTTATGACAAATATTTCGGCAATTTTAATCGGATGGAGATGTTCTTTTATTCTCTAAACCTTGTTGAAAAAATTGTTTGTGTAATGTATGTATTCCTATTATGAAATTCTGCAGATACAAATAAAGTCGATCTTGTTATGAATCTTGTTGAACGTCCCAGCAGAGGTTTCTCTGCAGGCGGTGGAATTTCAAGTGGGTAAGTGATGCTGAAGGAATTGTTCGTATGCATTCATATGCACTGGACCTTCCTAAGCACAAGCACAGATACCTGCTAAATTCTTCTTTTTTTGTGTTAAATTTTAATTACCTGTTTTTTTTTCTTCAGGATTACCAATGGACCTCTTTCAGGACTCATTGGAAGGTAATATAGAGGTTATTTTGTTTTGTCAGTGCTGCTTGTTTCTTTTTTTTTTGTTTTATTTTTTCTTCAAGTTCATTAATTATTGAAATAGTTCATTATCATAAGCTGGTTCTTTTGGTATACCAACTGACATGACATGCCATTATTGAGATAGTTCATATCATAAAGTTTTCTATTTTGCTTATCTACCGTCCTTTGTGTGCTAGTTGGTTCAATGACATGCCCATGGCATGCTGCTGAATACTGTAATCATTGTGAGATCTCTAGAATGGTTTGAGATTGTGGGTTCATTTTGATGGAATATTGTTACTTATTTACTGAAAAGCTATCTGTAAAATAAAGTCTTTTCGGTTCTTGTGCGCAAAGTCAATGTTCTTCCTTTTCACTGAAATAACCTGTAACTTTTTACAGAAATTTTACTTAATAGTTTTATTAAATAGATGATGCTAAGTTGTTTGTATTATCCACGGAGGGTGGAAATTAAGTGATTTTCTTCTAAGTGGAACTTTGATTAAACATGAAAATATAGCCTGCCTTGTATTGTCCACAATATATAAATAAGAAAATTGCTGCATTCTGATCTATGGGGGCACATATTTAACACATGCATGTTCCGTCCATGCTTCCGCTAAGTACTACCAGTAATATGATATCCTGTTTTTCATAAAATAAATTATTCTTATTTTATTACTGTTATACTTGCTTATGTGCCCTTTTTGATGACATAGCTATATATAGTGAAGAATGAGTTGTCAAAAAGCTAAAAGGAATTATTTCACCTGTAAATTATCTTTGTTGTATTTTGAACGGCCGCCTTGTTGATCAGTAACTTACCGAATCTTCTACTGCCGACTGTTGTTCCTGTATTTGCTCGAGTTTTATGAATAGTTGTATAAATCTCTTGAATTATATGCTACTGGTTTGCCTGTCGGTATTAAGAGTAATAATGTGTTTTCTGATCAACGCTAGCTAATTTACTTTCCAAGATCCAAAAAGAATACTTTTTAATTTACAACAGTTCTTTGGTCTGCCATCCTTTTTAAGTTACTGCAGTTCATGGCCGAATTTTGTTGCAGCTTTGCCTATTCCCACCGGAATCTTTTTGGGAGGAACAAGAAACTAAATCTTTCACTAGAAAGGGGCCAAGTCGATTCCATATTCCGCTTGAATTATATTGATCCATGGATTGATGGAGACAATAAGAGGACATCAAAAACAATTATGATTCAGGTATTGCTTGTTTTATTTTGATGATCATTTGTTATTGAGATAATTATGAAATTCAGAATACATATTTTTTTGTACTAGAATTCTAGGACTCCTGGAACGCTTGTTCATGGCAGCAGCCAATCTGAGCGTGGTGGCCTCACCATTGCACGAGTTACTGCCGGAATTGAATACAGTCAACCTTTCAGGCCCAAGTGGAGTGGAACTGCTGGCTTAATTTTTCAGGTGCTTCAGTGGAATTATCTGTTTAAATTTCTTGCCAATACCTACTGTCCTATTACATTCTCGAGTATTTGCAGCCAAACTCATTTTTTCTGTTGCCTGCTCCCGTTGGTACTGCATATAGGGCGTTAGCTCCATTTCCTTATGACTTGGCTGCAACATTAGCATTCTTGTGATATCCACAACTTCTGCCTTTCTCTTTTTTTGCCACAGGCATGTGCCTATTCTTGCTGGTGGCAAGATTTGAACTAGGAACCTATACCTTTTTTATTGGAGTATCTGTATGCTAGTAATTAGTATATTCAGAAACGGCCGTAGAAAGTTAGAAACATTCACTCTTCTCCTAAAATTTTAAGATCTCTGTTTACATTTAAGACATTGTGATATTCAATTATTTCTTTCCATTATTAAAAGATTGTTGTTGAAAAAATGTATCTGCAGTTGTGGTTCAGATTAATTACATTTATGTCGTTAAACAAGAGAATAATATTCGTATGTGATTGTGATAATGAAAGCAAATTTGCTCGCAACTTATATATAATTTATTCCCTTAGGAAGTATAAACCTTTCAATTTGGGATTTAGAAATTTCTTTTCTGTGCCCTGAGAAAGTGAATCTCTCGAGGTCCCTCCCCCGTTCATGTGTTCTGATATATGTTTTAACTACTTTCGAGACAAGGATTTAAGTATCCATCGGCATGGTCCGTATTCATCGTGCCGTACCGTGCTAACAAGATATCGGCATGATATAACCTCCGTGCCGATGGCATAGCTGAAAACCCTCTATTCTTTAAATTACTAAGTAATTTTCTTAATAAAGTTCAAAAGATTTGATAAAGATACCTAATAAGTAATTAAAAAATTGTTGCTAAAGAAAATAAAATATTTCATGGCATTATGTGTCGGCATACATGTATTTTTTGTGACCGGCACTCATTGGCACCGCTCGGCACGCACCATGCCGGCAAGTTTTCGGCACGACCCCCTGCCATGGCACTTAAATCCTTCTTTCGAGATGAAACTATTAGTTTTCATCTGATCTTTTAATTGATTTTGTGTTTCAAATGCTAGTTACCCATGAAGTCTAATATTTGGATGCATGCCTTTTCTTGCAGTAATTGAAGGGAAATGCTAGACTATATTACTTCTTGCCATCAATAGATAATTTTCAGTCTTATATTTTCTTAGCAATGCCTGGTTTTTGTTTTCTGTTTTCACCTCTTTTCTTTTGGACTAGTCATGCATAGTAATCCTTATTCTTGCAGCATGCTGGTGCTCGTGATGATAAAGGCTATCCCATCATCAGAGATTTCTACAACAGCCAGTTAACTGCCAGGTGTGCAGGTCTTTGTTCATTTTTTTTTTGGCCTTATATATTGCTGTAGCAGTTGATTGTTTTCGTTAATTCCATTTGTCAGTGGATATAATGAGTCTTTTATTGGGTATCATTTATTTATCGCACCAAAGAATCTGATTTCCTTCTGGATTTGTTACAGTGGAAATGATTATGACAACACATTAATTGCAAAGTTTGAAAGCATCTATACAGATTCTGGTGATCATAGTTCCACAATGGTTGGCATTTATATTCTTCTTTTGTTGGTTGATACGCCTTCAAATCTTCTGTGGTCCTTCAAATCTTCTGTGGTTCTTTTTCCGTCCTTTCTTAGTTTTCCATTAATTGCAGTTTGTGTTCAACGTGGAACAAGGACTCCCTTTCCTTCCAGAGTGGCTATGTTTCAACAGAGTGACTGCTCGTGTTAGGCAAGGTTATGAAATTGGTCCTGCTCGGTTGCTCTTATGGTATGATAGCTTTGTCCTTTTGTCATCAAAGGAGATCTTTATTTATATCTTTTCAAACTTTGTAAATGGTTGGAGTTTACAACAATTTCTCTAGCACTATAGTTTGGGAGGTAGGCCTTTGAGATTGTATGAGTACATACAATGTAGAGATGAGGATGACCCAGTTCAAAAAGAACAAAAACTAGCCGAGTAAGTGATATGAAAAAGAGAGGAGATAGGGTTAGATTTGTCATAACTAAAGGTCATTAGGAAAGACAGCCCCAATAATTTGTGAGAAATTAGCTCAAAATGAAATTTATATGCAGATATCTGGCTTTTTTGACTCAATTTTAATAAAGTTTATCATTTTTAATCTTATGATGCAAGCACCTTTTAAGTTTCTGTTTCATGGAAGTTCCTGTTGAGCACGTTTTATACATATTAGAAATTATAAGTTGGCCTCTGTACTATAGTATTACCTTGTAAGCATCATATACATGTGAAGTGACAAGGTAGACTCTCAGACGTAGACTATTGAGCATTGTTCATATCGAAGAGGTAAAACTGTAATAGAGGGATGCGAATATGAAATTTACAATGGTAGAGCCACAAAAGGGGGATGAAAGTTGAACTTTCCTCCTCTCTTCTTTAAAGTATACACTTTCAGGTTGCAAAACTGGCGGAGAAATATTTACCACTTGATTCTTCAAATTTTATTCTATGTTGAATATTATTCAGTCTACGACTTATTTATTTTTTTTCAATCTTATTTCAAGGGTGCCCTCTTCATCTTGTTAGCAACATCTGGATCAATACTTTTTTCATCAGTTATCTGTTATGCCTGTTGTGCTCACTTGCATTCTAATGTTCTTTAGCGCATCTGGAGGGAGTGTGGTGGGGAACTTCTCACCTCATGAGGCATTTGCAATTGGTGGGACGAATAGTGTTAGAGGTTATGAAGAAGGTGCTGTTGGTTCTGGGCGCTCATATGCTGTTGGTAGTGGAGAAGTATCTTTTCGCATGGTAGGTGTTGATTTCTTGCCTTTTGGTCTTAACTGAGTTATCACATTCTCGCCTATGTGTATTTTATAATGTAATCTAAAGATATTATTAGAGTGCTATCATCATCGCAAGCTCTTCTAAAAACTGGGAGGCAAAACTAACTCATATTACTTATATAACTTGTGCTCTAAATTGTGACTGCCAAAAGTGCCCCATCAAATTCCTTGCTAGTGTACTTCATTCTTTTTTTCTTGCTTACAAAGAATTTTGGGATGGACTGATGGTAATTCCTAAGTCATGATTATTCCTTTTCTTCCTTTTTAGTCATGAAAAAAGTAGACACATGCATGTTTTTTTTTTTCTTTATTTTATCAATATGTATATCCTGATTCCTGACACATCTAAGAGCAGATTTGATTTCTTTACCCACTAAACGGACAGTAAACACCTGAAATTATTCCTTTTGGGTAACGAGATTTTACAGAGTATTGTTATTTTGCAGTATGGACCACTAGAAGGTGTGGTATTTGGAGATTATGGAAGTGACCTTGGCTCGGGATCTAAAGTACCTGGTAAGTCCTTCTTCCAATCTCACACCCATTTCACATTCCATTTTATACTTTTTTTAGTAATAAATACATCCTGATAAGAAAACTTAAGCCAAGAAAACTAAAGGGCATTATTCCTATAGTTTGGAATTCCATATTCATTAATTAAATTTTCTCATGGGCTCAGAATTTTATTGGTGTTAATAATGCATTCTGATTTTATCATCGGCTTCTTGTTTATCATTGAACTGGTGTTCTAGAGGATAACTTTTAGTCAATTAGTGCGAGAATATGAAAATTTTATTGGCTGGCCCTGTTTATTGGGACATAAGAGTCTGCTTTTGTTCGTTGTTTATTAGTAAAACTTGTTTTGGCGTATCTGTTCTGTCTGAATTGGACAGTTGGGAGTTCATTGCAGTAAGATAATTTATAGAAGTAGGTCGTGCATTTTTAGTTGGTAATGCGTTTTCCTGTTGTAAAAGGTTGGGATAAGAACTGCTTTTTTTATCAGGTGACCCAGCTGGAGCAAGGGGGAAGCCTGGAAGTGGTTACGGGTATGGAGTTGGAATTCGTGTGGACTCGCCACTGGGCCCCCTTCGGCTTGAGTATGCCTTCAATGATAGAAATGCAAGGAGATTTCACTTTGGAGTTGGGTATCGGAACTAATGGAACTTTCAAATTTAACTCTTTTCATGGCAAGCATATGCCTTTATTTTTCTCTCATTTTTTTAATGAGGTTAATTTGAGAAGACTTTCTCGGAAGTTATTTTGTCAAGATTTTACTGGTCTGCAGGAGAAAAATTCCTTGTAAATGATTTTGACAGCCTTTTTCTATTGTCCTTTTTTTGTTTGATTTTGTGATTTTGAGATATTTTGCTTCTTCCGTCTCTTCCAGATATTGTTAGAATTCTATAAATGTTTCTGTTCTCAAAAGTTGTGCAGATGTTTTAAATTGAAATCATGTAACTTGCTGACATTTTTAGTGCTTTTCTAGGCTTGCTTTTGTTTTCAGCGGCAGTCATCTATCGTGTAGAGATTTTGGCATGAGATTGCTCTATGGGGAGTTAAAATGAGAATTGAGCTCTAAAAGTAGAAACTCTAATTTGGTGCCGCTGCTGAGAGAATCTGTTGGCAGAGTTTTGATATAATGCTTCTCCTATTAGCACTACTCTATTAGCAATTTGTCTAGAAGCACTACAGCCTATAACAGGGCTCAACAGACACTTTGCTTACTTCTTATTTGGTCCAGCTTTTAGAACAGCTCCTCCACTCCAGAAGTTCAGCGAGTCATGTGTTCTTGCTCTCTTGTTATTATTTTGTTTATATCTCCTTGACCCACTCTTTTCCTTGTCGCATTTCACCCTATGGCATATCCGGTGCCTTTCTCTTATGATACTACTTGAAGTAAAACATAGAAATGATTAGATTTGTTTAGATGTTTAAACTTTGATTCAGGTTAGTTACTTCATATGGTTGCAAAAGTCTCACGGCTGAAAAGGAATTTTCTTCAGTTCTGGTACTGTACTTTTGCAAGCTGTTATAAACTTACGAGATTGCTGCATTTCTTATGTAATTTTAATGTCGTGGCAGATTCAAGTACTAATAGTCATTCTTCAGTTCTAAACATCAGCTGATGCTTTTCATTGTATAAAATAACCCTGTCAAAATATTTGACAATCCGTCTTATCTTCAGTTTGAATTGAGAACATTTGAGAATTCAATCTGTTTGAATTGCCATCATTATCTGTGCCGGTTAAATGTTTTGATAGAGATGGTTTATTTCCTCGAGTCCTTTTCGGGTGTTTGAAGTTGAGTAGTACTTTCAACATACATTTGATTATGTCTGTAGAAATTTTTAGTATTCTTGCTGTGGTATTTGACTGCTGTTTTGTGTTGTGATTTTCAAATTGTAAGTTTCGTCCTGTGATGGTCATTTCCACCATTGTTGTTTGTTTTACTATTAACAGTTATTTGTAATTGTATAAAAGACAATATTCTTGATTGTTATCTGATTAATCTTGATGTATGTATTTTATCAAGTTAGTCCTACAATGCAGCATTTTCTATTCATACTGTGGTGATATTGAATCTCTATGTAATTTGCTCTTCGCAAGGACACATTTCCCGCCTTTTTGTTTTTTTTTTTTAATTTAATAGGAAAAAATCTGCCTGCTTCTGTTAAGTAAAGCATAACAGTACATAGTAGCAATGTAATGCTTATAATCTTCTCCATTTTCAAGTTGGATAGGTTATGTTTACACTGCCCAAATTGATCAGTCAATTTTACCTGAACCAAATAGTTGGGGCTAAAGGCTTACACTCTTGCTATTGTTTGTGATTTGTTGATCAGTGAAGTTTAACAAGGGGGTGTCTATTTGATAGAAGTTTATTCCTAAATTGGAATGTGACACATCTAAACTTTCGTTCATAGGAAAAACTATAGCCAGGCTAATGGCGGACAAAAACATAGCGCTCTTTGTAACCTCATTCTCTGAACCTGAATGTAGAGCCTACATATCCAAGGTGATCTAAGTACTTTGATTGATAGTGAGGGCTCATCCAACATGTTAGTCCTCTTAAATAAGCACCATTAAGAGTCACCACTCCACCATCTGTCAGATTTTGAAGTGCTTTTCTAGGATTGTCGATTCATGCCATTGAATAATGTTGGATTATTAAGTTGAATGCTCTTACCTAACATTGTGGACTTACATTGTCTTCGTTGCATTTTCTTTGTCATTTTTCACTAAAAATGAGCTTCTTTTACTGAATTATAGCAGTAGTTTGGGATACTCTGCTTCGAAATGACATTTCAGAAGTTGGTCATTCTCCTTTATCTTTGTGTAGCAAAATTAGCTCTTATTCTTGTGGATTTGAATTGAGATGGGCAATAAAATGGCAAAGGTTAATTAAATATTCATGTTATTTCTACATCATCAGTCAAATTAAACCTTTCTTGCCTGGCATTGAAAATTTTACCTTTCTTGCTATGTTTCTCCTTTACGGCAAAATTTTTCTCCTCAAAATGCTCCTGGGAGTTCTCTTTGGATTTGCTGTAGCATGTCCTTGTTCTTTTAATTACATGTAATGCAGCATACAACGCGAGAATGGTCGTCAGCTACTCAAAAGGCGCACTCAGGGAAGTTACAACGAGGTAAATTTTTTAGATACCTTATAAAATTTGTTGTGCTTTTTTTTTTCTTGATATGGCTTCTCAGTTTGGCTTAATTATTACTGATAAGCACTTCTCACCAAAAACATTAGACCATGTGTGAACAAAGACTAGTGAGACATTCTAATCCTTCCCTAGATGTTGCTATCGATAACTTGCCATGTCGAGTGTGTTTGGTCTGGGTCAGAAAATTGATTCCTCTTTGCTGTCTCATTAAATGCACGACAATGCATGGGACGAGCCATGAATTTTTCTCGTTGTTAGTTCACTGTTGACGGATAGCGATTACACATCTATTGTTTCTGTAGATTGTCACGGCACTAACACTATGAACAAAAAGTAGCATGTCCCCACCTAGTGGCTTTTAATGATCATGACTGTAAGACATCAAGGAAGGAAAAACAGTGGTTTCAACAGCTGTTGTTGCGTTTTATTGTCCCGTGATTTAGAGTTTCTCCGAGTTCGACTTTTGTTGCTCGTACCTTGCAAATTCGGTTACTTCATGTTTATGATTTGCTTTGAAAGCTTTCCTTTGACGCTTTTTCTTTAGAGGGAGAAAGAATAAACAGGAATATTAATGATTCTTTCATGATTTTTTTACCCCCCCTATATATGACAAAGTATTGCATGCTCAGTTTTTGAACAGTTTTTGACTGGTACAAGCAACCACATTGAGAACATGAGCGGAATAGTATTCTTATGGCTTAATTTTACAGCAATTGAATGTTTTTGGGGTAACACAGTTTGATCTATATTTTGTACTACGTAGACAACCTTTATTTACATTTCCTAGAGTTGTCCTATTTCTACTAGTATAGTTAGCTTCCCTTCATTAACAATTATTACTAGAATATTACAAAAATTGGTTCAAAACTCTTGTTGATAATTGCTCTTTTTTTTTTTTTTTTTCTTTTTTTTTAGTTAGGAGCATGATTTTGATTATATAGAACATGAGATATCATTGACATGGAAAATCAAAAATGAAATTATAGGGCTAAAGTACAATATGATCTGCAATTTGTGCAGCATTATATCCTTGGGTAGAGTATATTATGTGTTTGGATGTCGGAATAAGATATCAATCGATAATTTAATTGTCTATGAATATTTTCTTGTGCAATCGAAGCAAGAAGTTTGACTTTTGTCCTTTTAAAAGTCTGAACAATCGTGATTTGGTAGGATAGTATATTTCATGTATGAGATGATTTATGCTATTCTAAAAAAATAATTCCAAGGCTGAATATGGTGTTCAATTTTGGACATTTAATTGCACTTATCATCTACGAAAAGAAGGTATACATACATCCAAATACAATAGTTGAGTGTCCTATCTCTATGTGGAGAGATTTTAGTAGAAAAGTTACTTTTACAACGAACGCACAAATAGAAGCGAAAAATGAAATAAATTACAAAATGTACGAAAGAAAATGAAGAAAACAGGGAAAACAAAATTTGCACAAAAAATTACGGGTGAAAAAGAAGAGTTTTACTGTTTGATAAAAGAGAATATAATATTGGTAAAATTCTAGGTAGATTTTTTTCTTATCGGATTCGATTATCAGGGACATTTTTTTTTTTTTTTTTCAATTCATTTTTTAAAATTCTTCGTATGTCGAAACTGTCGGCGAATCAGGAGCATCAAACTAAAAAACAACAATAAAATTTGGAAACACAACTGACAGCTACTATTGCTTATGTTCAAACAACTCTCTCTGGTCAGCAACAAGCCCTTGTGGCTTGGGGACACAACTTAGACACAAGATATATAGGTTAGATCACATGTAAGTTAGAAAACAAATGACCAAACTGTTTACATTACCAGAGTGAGGTGCATGCACCATGTCTTTACCTGGAGAGAAATTACCCATCATCTTCACAAGTGAGCAGATGCTTTGGACTATTGGGGCTGTAGAATTTATTTTTTTATTTATTTTCCTCCTTTTAACTTTTGGTTGGTTTAGTGGATAAGTCAAAAGGAACAAAGGGAATAATGTCCTTATCACAAAAGGAGGTTTCTTACAGAAGTAACTCCCAGTTAACATATTCAAAACAACTGGTTCCAGCCCCATGCATTCATAATAAGCCATTTTGAGCTTCTGAGTATGTTGTGGCTGGAGGAAGAAGCCCTTTTATTAGATGGCAAGAGGCAGAGAATTTGACATGGTACACATTGGCATGGAGCTAAGTTTGAAATTTTAAGTTTGACATGAAGCTATGGCACTCTTGCATGAAGGTTGATGACTTGAATACTTTTTAACTCAGAATGGGTGGGGAGTAAGATGTACATCCTTTTTGTGGTGTATCAATAATTTTTTCTATCCGAAACGAGATGTATGATGCACACCATATCTATCCAAAAATGAGACTTTTTTTTACTAGTTATTTCAAAATAACTAGTAAAATTTACCCCACTATAAAATGGATAGATACATTTTCCTTCTATGATCACTGCTGCATGCCACATGTTCACCCCCCCAAAAAAAAAAATACTTTTTACATCTCCTAATTCAATAGCTAATATTTAGCTCTTGCGTTTTTAATTTTTACATACTAAAAATTTAAAAAGCTTTATAAATTCTAGGATGAGAGAGTATAAGATGTACACTACATATGTTAAATAATACAAAATAATTATTTTCTTCAAGATATTTTTATATTTTATATTTAAAATAACATTTTGTGATTTGAATTGAGTGGGAGAAAGTTAATTATACCAAGAGCTTATTTTATACTTAAAATTTTTTCTCATAGGCTCGAATTAACTGAGAAAAAATTAATTATGTTAAGAGACCAACGTGAATCGAACTTAGAATTTTCTACTCTGATATTATATTAAATAACACAAAACAATTATTATTTCTAAAAAGTTTAAATTATTATCTTTAAAAAGTTTAAATTGATAGAGAATAGTATAGTATTTTTATAACACATAGGATTTCTCTACTTAGAGGACTGCTACATTGTGCTGAGATAACTCAGGCTAACTTTTTGGTAAATTGTGATACTTTCTCTCGTGTGTGTGTGTGTGTGTCCGCGTGCGCGTGTGTATATATATATATATATATATATATATATATATATATATATATATATATATATATATATAAGTTTTTATATTTGTAAAAGTATTGAGTCATTAATATTTTTAGGTTTTAGTCTTTGGATGAAGAGATGTGTACTTAGGATGATTGAGTTTTTTTTAGATTTAGTGGGTGGTTAGTGAAATAATATGATTTAAGAGATAAAATTAGTCAAAAGAATAAATCTAACGATAGAAAATTTATAAGTATAAATTGCTTGATACTTTTACATACATAATAGTCGGACTATATATATATATATATATATATATATATATATATATATATATATATATATATATATATATATATATATAATTGAGTTTCTATATTTTTAAATGTACCAACTCATATGTGCTCGTAGGTTTTTAATCTTTAGATGAAAAGATTTGTGGTTAGGATGATAGTGGGCCTCTTAGGTTAAGTGAGTGGTTGGTGAAATAGAATGATCCAAGAAATGAAATTAGTCAAAGGGATAGATTTAACGGCAAAAACTTACAAGCATCAATTGCTTGGTACTTGTAGAAGCATAATAGCCGGACTATATATATATATATATATATATAAAGGCTTGTGTGCTTTTAAAAGTATAGAGACCTTCGTGCTCCCAAATTTTTTTTAATGTTGGGACTTCCAAATGGACGATCGGCTCCGTTAAACTTGATCAAGAGTATTTAAAAGGTCTAGAAAATAAATTTTGTGTTTTTTTTCATATCATTTGTCTTGTGATCAAAGAGATTCAAAATCAACAATTTTAATAATTGTGATGAGCCGTTTGCAAGTTTAACGATGTAGAAATATCAAATCACGTAAAATTTTGATAGAAAATTTTTTATACTATATAAAATAAGATCAATATCTTTGATTTAAAATTTTAGTATCAGATCATCGCATATTGTGAGATTTTTATTTTCAATCATTGATTTTGAGTCATTTCTATTACTAGGTAAATAATATCGAAAAATCACAAAATTTATTTTCTAAATATTTCAAATATTTTAAATCAAGTTTAATGGAACCGATCGTCCATTCGGAAGTCCCAATATCGAAAATAATTTGAAAAAACTGAGAACTCCGTATTTTTAAAAACACACAAATCCTTCTCTCTCTCTCTCTCTCTCTCTCTCTCTATCTATTTATCTATCTAATATATATATAAAAGTAGAGTTTATATACTCTCAAAAGAACAAGTCCAAATATGCTTATAAATTTTTTATCATTGAATTTGCATTGGGATTGTGCTTTTTTAAAGTCCACGAAAGAGAGAAAAAAAAAATAAATAACATAAATCTCAATGCAAATTCAATGATAAAAAATTCACAAGCATATTTGGACTTGCGCTTGTGCTTTTGAGAGTATATAAGTTCTACTATATATATATATATATATATATATATATATATATATATATATATATATATTGTAATCCAAATTCATTCACAATAATATAAAATCCGTCTCTAGTGCAAGTGGCAAAAAATTTGATGGTTGATATTCGAGATCTGATTTCGAAGTTTAGTTGTTTCATATTTTCAGCTAAGTTTATTTCAAAAATAAACGAAGTGGATAGCATGCTACATTTCTCTTAAAAAAAAAAAAAAAAAAAAAAACATCACAAAAGTGTTAGCTAATTATGGGGACATCTGAGGGACAAGCAAAGAAATGCAAAGCGTGAGTAGCTCTGTCCATGAGGTTTGCAGCAGGCACATTTAGTTATGAGCCAGAGAAGGTGGCTGGTGATATTCTCTCCACATTTCAATGTTGTTGCTGAGGACCACTTTCTCCTCGTGTAGTTCTCATGAACTCGGCAATTCAGTTATAGCACCAGGGAAATTGATGATTTGTACTATCTCCCTCTCTCTCTCTCTCTCTCTCTCTCTCTCTCTCATTGATGAGTACTATCTCCCTCCCTCTCTCTCTCTCTCTCTCTCTAATTATTATATGGTAGGGTTATATATCAACTATCCTAACACTAGTGAACTGAGGTTGACTGTACGATTTGACCTGTTAGCAATAAATTTATAGATCCAAACTATCAGCTCAAGCTCAAGATGTTAAAATTTAATTATTATTACTATTGTGTGATGTTATATATTTTTAATCAGAATTTTTTTTCAACTAATATGTGATTATTGATTTAAAAGTGCCAGCATCTTGTCTCGTGGAGGGAGATAGGGTTGGGTCTAGTGACGTTCGAAATAGCAGGAGGTCTAATTGAATCAAATTATGTTCGAATTGGTACGAGATTGGGCTGGGTCGAGTGGCATTCGAAATTGCGGGAGGCCGAATTAGATCGGGTCATGTTTGAAATGACGGAAGATGGGATTGGACCGAGTCACAATTAAAATTTATGGGCACTGTATTTGTATGTTTTAAATAATTTAGTTATATCTTACTATTACTAATGGTTAGCACCAACAATTATACAAGCTCAAGATCGATCGACACAAAAAAAATTAATTAGTATTAGAATTTAAAAGTTATGATAACTAAAAATGCATAAACTTAAAAATAATATTCAAATTTGCTACATATCAATTTAAAAATAATATATATATATATATATATATATATATATATATATATATATATATATATATATATATATATTAAGCCAACTACAAGCGAGTCGGGATCAACTCGCGATCAGCTTATTTATTCTACGAGTTGAAAAAGTGAACTCGTGATTGGCTCATTTATTAACCGAGCGAACTGAATTCAAGCTAGTTTTGAGTAGAATACAGATGGGCTCACGAACTACGAATTGGAGTGGTTTATACACTTACTTCTCTTAAAGGTTAAAACAAAGATACCTTAAAACCTAAAATTAAACTTTTTGACTTTAATTGCAATCTATCTCATCTATACAAATAGTAATTGACAGTTTGGTCACATAAAAGGGCTGATAGGGCCACATTGCCCATAAAGCACAATCCAATAGAAATTTACTACGTATTTGTGAAGAATTTGGATACCCCCTCCTAAATCAACTTTAAAATATGCATCTAAAATAAATTTTTATAGTATAATAAATAATTTAGATATTTTATATTATATATATTATATTATATTTTATCTTATAATATTAATTATTAAATATTTTATTAATTATCTAATATTATATGCAGTGTACAGAGTATTGGTACGCACGTACCAGGTGCAAGCAAAAATTACTTCTCTCATGACTGCATCCTATTCAATATTCTCTATAACAAGTATATATCTGTATATACACCACATTCTTAAAACCCTTTAATAGAAAATTTAAAATTAATTCATCAAATATAATTTAAATTATTAGATTGTGTATATCATATATATATTTAATTAAATTTTGATATTAGAATATTAATAATTTAATATAAGTTATGTACGAAATATTAATATACACTAGGTGTATATAATAATTTTTTATTCTTCCATCAATTTTAATCCGACAAAGATGCCTTCACTAATTCTTAAATTTGAAATAAGTTCTACAACTTTAGCTTTTAGTTAAAAAATTATTTTATAAAGTTAAAAAATTATTTATAAAAAAACTATCAAAACTTAAAAATTGATTGAATTTTTAAATAAAATTATTAATATAATTTAATTTTAAAAGTTAAGAAAATATTAATAAAAATATGTATATAAGATTACTTTATAGCTATTTTTTTGTATTTCTTGAATTATAAATTTTTTAATCTTAAATTTTAATAATTATATATTTTAATTGTCTCAAATACTATCTATTTGTAGCGTAACGCGGGATCTATACTAGTATTACACTAAGTTGAGTTGAGGAAATATCATTTTGACACATGTTCCACAACCCTCCACTTATATATATATATATATATATATATATATATATATATATATATTATATATATATAAAGTTAGGCTGAAATACTATTAATAGTACTAAGTCATTGGTGTTATTAAGTTTTTAACCCTTAGATTAAAAGATGTGTGGTTGAGATGATAGTGGGCCCCTTGGGTTTAATAGATGATTGGAAAAATAGTTAAATCTAACGGGCGAAAATGATCAAAGGGGTTGATCTAAGGGTTGAAAACTTGATAGCACCAATAACTTGGTAGTATTAATAGTATAGTAGCCGGGCTCTCTCTCTCTCTCTCTCTCTCTCTCTCTCTCTCTCTCTCTCTCATCTCTCTCTATCGATATATATATATAATATATATATATATATATATATATAAAATTTAAAATTGAGTCCAAAATAAGAATCAAATTGCAAAGAAGAAGATTTTAGCTATTTATGATTTTGAGTCTCAAAAATTATAAAAATAATTGTAAAAATTAAAATTAGATTTTGAAAGTGAGATCGCCAAATGTTCTATTGAGTCAAAAATCACTTTTGGGCTCAAAATTATTTTTCAAAAAGATAGGCCAAACATCTACTGCGTCTGGGATATTCCAATAATCCCACATCGGATGAGAATGAGATTGTAATTGGTTTTATAAGAGACTATTGGACACTAGTAATAATAATTTGGCTTAAGCATTTTGGACAGGTGGTTTGAGCCAAACAAATTATTATTGCCAGTGGGCTGGGTTATTATATTTGGTATTGAAGCCAATCATCCGCCGAAAGTGTGTGACGAGTCTCGGCTAAGCCAGAGTCTGAAGGACAAGGTGACAGGATATGTCAAGTTTTGAATGACGAGGCTAGCGAGACAAGTTTCACATTACCTGATGATCTTGAGCTATGTGTATGTTTGGGCTGGCGAGGACGTCAAATCTAAACGGGGGAAGTTTGTGACACTCCAATAGTCCCACATCGGAGGGGAATGAGGTTGTGATTGGATTTATAAGAAACTATAGATACTAGTAATAATAACTTGGCTTAAACATTTAGGGCCGATGATTTGGGCCCAACGAGTTATTATTGCCAGTGGGTCGGGTTGTTACAACGTCGCGTTCAGCTAATGTAATTAGTTTTTAGAATTGATTAATAATATTTTCGTCTTTATTGAAGAATTGTGTTATTTGTGTATCTCTTTTACTGTTCTTGTATTTCTTCCTTCTCAATGTGACTTAGACTTGCATCATGAACATAGCTAGAAATGTAAAGTCACTAAAACTTCGAACTCGATACCTCGACTATCGACCATCAAACTATTGGCTTAAAGGGGCTAGCATATTGCCCTGTGATGGGAGGCTAGATTGGACCGAGTCACGTTCGAAATGGTGTAAAACTGAATTAGGCCGAGTCATGTTTGAAGTGGCATGTGGATGATTGGGTTGAGTTACAATTGAGATGTGACGATCCGACCCGCTAGCAATAATAACTCGTTGGGCCCAAAAAACTGGCCAAAAATGCTTAAGTTCAGTTTTTTATTACTAGCGTGTATAATCTCATATATCCAATTAGAACTCTTTTCCTCCGTTTAGACCCTGACGTCCTCGTCGGGTCCAAACCAGATCATATGATCAGAATTACCATGCGATGTGAGATTCTAGAGGTGGCTTATGTGGATTCAAGAGGTGGCTCCCACCAAATCCATGGTGCAACACTTTGCTCCGCATAGCACTTAACTCTCACACTTCCGGTTGATATTCGTCTCCAATACTATTTGTAACGACTCGACCTGCTAGCAATAATAACTCGTTGGACCCAAATCACCGCCCAAAATACTTAACCCCAATTATTATTACTAGCGTGAATGGCCTCATATATCCAATCAGAATCTCAATTCCATTCGATGTTGGACTATTGGGGTGCTACAAACTCTCCCTATTTAGACCTGACGTCCTTGTCGGGTCCAAACCAGAACAAATCAATACAGAACAAATCAGAATTACCAGACGATGTGAGATTCTAGAGGTGGCTCATGTGAATTCAAGAGGTGGCTCCCACCAAACCCATGGTGTAGCACTTTGCTCCGCATAACACTTAGCTTTCACACTTCCAGCTGGTATTTGCCATACTATTTGTGACGACCTGACCCACTAGGAATAATAACTGGACTTAAACATTTTGGGCTGTGGTTTGGGTCCAACGAGTTATTATTGCTAGCGGGTCTGGTCATTACAAACGGTATTAGAGACAAATATCAGCCGGAAGTGTGAGAGCTAAGTGCTATGCAGAGCAAAATGCTACACTATGAGTTTGGTGGGAGTCACCTCTTAAATCCACATGAGTCGCCTCTAGAATTTCACATTGCTTGGCAATTATGATCTTGTGATCTGGTTTGGATCCGACGAGGACGTCAGGATCTAAACGGGGGGAAAAGAGTTCTAATTGGATTTTGCGAAATAGTTTTAATTGGATATACGAGACCATACACGCTAGTAATAAAAAGCTGAGCTTAATCTTTTTGTGCTGTGGTTTGGGCTGAACGAGTTATTATTGGTAATGGGTTGGGTCGTTACAAATGGTATCAGAGACGAATACCGGCCGGAAGTGTGAGAGCTACGTGGTATGTGGAGCAAAGTGCTACACCATGAATTTGGTGGGAGCCACCTTTTGAATCCGTAGGAGTCACCTTTAGAATCTCACATCGCCTGGTAATTATTATCTGTATGTCTGTGATCTGGTTTGGACTCGACAAGAACGTCAGGGTCTGAACGGAGGTAGTTTGTAACACCCCAATAGCCTTACATCGGATGGGATTGAGATTCTGATTGGATATATGGGACTATACACGCTAGTGATAATAACTTGGCTTAATCATTTTGGGCTGGAGGTTTTGCTTTGGCATGAAGATATAATGAGCTTTTGGGTCTGCTAAACAGAAAGTAGGACTTATTTTTCCCTTTTTTTTCTTCTTTATTTTTCCCTTATAACTTGGTTCTTAGATGAAGAAATAGTGGCATCATAGTGCTTATACTAACATCTTCATACAAAAGCTTTACTATCACATGCTTGATCTGAAAAAGGTAGGAGAGGTTACAATGTTCCTTTCTAGCTTGTCCCCTTGTTATAACATAAAGTTTAAAGCCAATAAGCTATAAAAACTCAGTATTTTTGGTTCACAATTCACCTTCTTAAAGCTTTTTTTAAATTTGTAACTTCATGTTTTTAGAAGCAATGTTACAAATAGCTATGTATTTGCAGTATGCATGCGACTTCATGCTTTAACAAAAACCATCACCAATATCATGCATGATTGGTAGTGTTAATATTATTATATATCATTAATAAACGTTTTTGAGCTAGATTGCAATTTAGGCCCTTGAAGTGTCTCAATTTAGCAATTAGTACTTTAACATCAATTAATAATGAAATTAATGCATAACCATCCCTTGGATGCTTCACATAATGTTTGTAGCATACTTTTTTGCGTAAAAATGCACAATTTTATCCTTGCCATATGTTACATTCAAAATTTTCATCTGATAAAGCCAAAAATAAAGAGATAATTTACTAGTACAGAGTTGTGCGCCACAATATATATATGTTGTTATAGAATATGAAAGAATATTTTCTTTTCTTCAAAAGTTCAAGTTGTTAAAAAATTTCTACTATGATATCATGTTATAAGAATATGAATTTAGTATTTTTTTTTTTAAAAAAAAAACTGTTAAAGAACGATGTTCTTATTATATATTAAACACTTGCCATATCATGTGGAGAGAGAATGTTTCTCTGAGGTTTTCACTATGTGGATATATATTTTGTTCAATATGGTTATGAGCCCAACAATTTGTTAAAATATACGTTCTCTATGTGAATGAATTTCTTGAGGACATTTCTTTTAATATGATTAGTCATATGAACCATTAATGTTTCATTTATCACATGCCATTTTTTTTATTCTCTTTTAAGAAATAACATAAATTCTTTTTTTTTCCCTAACAGCTATCAACCTAAATTAATCAAGTCATTCATAGTTAGTTTCTATCAAATTTTCATTACTATTTTTCCTTAATTCTACTTGATAAATTTTGCACCATATATTATCATTTGTCAATGATATATATATAGAGGGTTGGACTCGAATACAATCAGTAGTAAACGAGTTTCGTTGCTATCGATTTATTTTTTATGATAGAGCATTCGAATCAACGATCAATACCGTTAAATATGATCTAGATCATTGAAAGTATTTAGAAATCAAATTTTAAATCTTTTCGACATCATTGATTTAATCATTAAAGAATTATAAAATTTATAATTTTAATGATAGATATGAGACGTTCACTCATTTAATTGTGTAAAGAAATATAAATCAATTAAATTTTCGTTAGAATTTTTTTTAAACTATTTGAAATAAGATCCATAGTGTTGATCTCGATTACAAAAATTATATCACAATTTTTTAAAGAATATTTATTTTTAGCCATTCATTTTTGTGCTCACTTGATACACAAGAGAAAAATAAAAAAAAAAATGTCAAAATTTGATTTCTAGATGCCTCTAGCGGTCTAAATTTTCTTCAACGGTGTCGATCATTAATTCAGAAGCTTTATTATCGAAAACAAATCGGTAGTAATAATGGGTCCCGTTTGTTACCTATAGTATTTCAACCAAGCTCGCTATGTTTGTAAAAACACAAAGCAATTGATGCTTATATATTTTCTATTGTTAGATCTATCTCTTTGACTAATTTTAATCCTTAGATCATACTACTCCACCAACCACCCACTTAATCCAAGAGACTCAATATCTAAGCATTAAAAACCTACGAACACTAATGACTTGATGCTTTTAAAAATATGGAAATTCAATTATATATATATATATATATATATATATATATATATATATATATATATATATATATATATATATATATATATATATCATATGTTAAAATATCAAACTAATTTTAGACATGTATTGAGCTCAGGGATTAGTTTACAAAAGCATTATTGTTCAAATGGTCCAGGTAAGTACATTCATATATACCCTCTTGGAAAAAAAAAAAAAATCAAATATATATATATATATATATATATATATATATCTCTTCTTTTCGAAGAAATTATGGAGAGATTTGGTCATGCATTTCAATCTCACTTTAAGAACCATTTACTACAACTTAGTTATTAGATTCTTATAGACGGGAAAATAGCTCTCGACCTGCCCAAATTAATTATGGCTTGATTTAATATTAGCACCCAAAGTTTAAAAGATTGAAAAATATATATGTCAAACCCATCAAACATTGTTAGAACTTAATTATCATATGATAGTTAATAATACGTCGAACCGCTCTCACTAGACTACATATACCTACATAATAAAATTCTAGGAAGATATTTATATATTTTCGTCACATCTCAGATGTGATGATCTGATCCAGGTTCAAATCACAGTTCAAAATATTTAAGTCCAATTATTATTACTAGCGTGTATGGTCTCATATATCAAATCAGAACTTTTTTCTCATCCGATGTGGGACTATTGGGGTGTTACAAACTTAACACCCCCGTTCTTTTCTCATCCGATGTGGGACTATTGGGGTGTTACAAATTTAACACCCCTGATGTGGGACTATTGGGGTCCTCGTCGATAGTTACAAATTAACAGGCCTGTAAGATTCTCAGATGTGGCTATTGGGGTGTTACGAACTTAACATTGACGTCCTCGTCGGTGATCAAAATTACAAGACGATGTAAGATTCTAGAGGTGGCTCCCAGGCGATGTAAGGTGATCAGAGTTACTAGGCGATGTAAGATTTTAAAGGTGGCTCCCAGGCGATGTAAGATTCTAGAGGTGGCACCCAGGCGATGCGTGATCACTTACCACTATAAGATTCTCAGGTGACTTCCAGGCGATGTATTTTAGCAGGTGGCTCCCACCAAATCCGGCTGGTAACTCTTTTGCTCCGCATAGCACTTTGTGATGATCCGATCGGTATTCGTCTCTGATACCATTTGTGACGATCCGACCCGCTAGCAATAATAATTCGTTAGACCCAAACCACAGTCCAAAATATTTAAGTCCAATTATTATTACTAGCGTGTATGGTCTCATATATCCAATCAGAATTTTTTTCCCATCCGATGTGAAACTATTAGAATGTTATATGAGAATCATCTGCTGTTATTAGATAGAATATTTCACGAAAAATTCATTCGACATGGGCAGTAGACCGAGTCAAATTAATTGGCCACATAGTTCACATGATTAGATCCAACTTTTGATATTCATTCGACATGTTTTGATTATCCTTTTGTCTATAATTAATAATGGAGATTCTTTCCGGCCATTTCTGAAGTCCTCACCAGTGCAAATAGTTGCCCATTTATTTGCTAGTTTGCTATTCTATAACTCTCTCTCTCTCTCTCTCTCTCTCTCTCTCTCTCTCTTTTAAAACCATTGCCATTTTTTTTTTTAAAAAAAAAAAACAAAGGTACCCTTCTACATATATAACTAGATCTTCACATCACTATCAATTCTAATATGATTAGCGAATCGCAACAAAGTTACAAAATTAAAGAACAATGATTTCCAACTATGGTACACTTTAGTACTGATTTAATTTTGTTATATATTCGGAATACACAAGCCCCTTCAAAGTAAGAAATCACTTTTTACCGCGTTAGGGCACCCAAATGACTATCATATTATTAAGACTAAATTATAAAAAAAATTTCTGTAATATTTTTATTTTTTTATTTTTTTCATCTGTCTTTTAAAAGTCTACATTTTGCCCTCTCGTAATTATCGAAATATGCATTTACCTCCCGCCGTCACCTTTTCGTGAGTGAATCGTCAATTTTTTAAAAAATATTATTGAATATACCCAAAATATCTTTCAAGAATGGCGGAAAATAAGCTAAAATCTATTCTCTCTTCAATATAAGGTAAGGACATTTTCGTCAATTTACCTCCTCCGTTAACGCCGTTACCCTCTAAAGACAATTCGGTAATTACGAGGGGGCAAAATGTAGACTTTTAAAATACAGAGGGGCAAAATAAAAAAACGGAATATTACAGAAATTTTTTTTTGTAATTTAGCGTATTATTAAACATAATTTAGAATATTTAATTGAGTTATTCGGAATCAAACTTTGTGATTTGTTAACAATATCTTCTTATGATCAAAAATTTTAGAAGCGATAGTTGTGATTGCTAATATGAATGTTATTCGCCTAGAACAATTCATATCAGTTTGCTTTTTGTCAACAAATATTTTCAAATATCTATTTTAAGATCAACAATTCTAACAGTACAGTAAAGATTACTATGAATGGTCGTTCGATTTTCATAGTTTATTGCAGACATTTGATGCAGTATAATTAATTATTCTTAAAATTATAAAATTCAGCCCTTAAATACTTTAAAGTATTTTAAATTTAACTATGTGGATCATTGATTTTAAGTATTGATAAATTAATTATATGCAATGTTTTTTTTTTTTTTTTTTTTTTTTTTTTTTTTTTTTTAAGGTTAAGCTCAAGAGAACGGTATTTTTATTATTGCTATTTAACCATTTTTCTCACATATAAACATGAGAATTTTTTATAGACTCAAAATGTGGGTTTAAATGAAATGACCTAAACTAGAGACCTAGTAAAACTCTAAACTCAAAAGATTTTTATTTTGATACCAAATTAAAATATAGGCTAAATTACAGAAAACTTTTCTGTAATATTCTGCTTTTTTATTTTGCCCCCCTGTCTTTTAAAAACTTATATTTTGCCCCCTCGTAATTATCGAAATATGTATTTACCTCCCCGACGTCATCATTC
The DNA here is from genome assembly GCA_029168755.2 of Tillandsia fasciculata. Taxonomy (NCBI): domain Eukaryota; kingdom Viridiplantae; phylum Streptophyta; class Magnoliopsida; order Poales; family Bromeliaceae; genus Tillandsia; species Tillandsia fasciculata. The sequence continues at coordinate 18,234,923 of CM054949.1, forward strand.
TGTGAGTGAACCATCAATTTTTTAAAAAATATTATTAAATATACCCAAAATATCCTTCAAAAATAACAAAAAATAAGTTAAAATTCATTCTCTCCAATATAAGGTAAGGGCATTTTCGTCAATTTACCTCCTCCGTTAACGCCGTTGGTCCCTAAAAACAACTCGGTAATTACGAGGGGGCAAAATATAGTCTTTTAAAAGACAGAGAGATAAAATAAAAAAGCGGGATATTACAGAAAGATTTTCTATAATTTAGCCTAAAATATATAGAACAACAATATATTGTTAACCGATAACTTGAGCTTATCCGATAAATTAAAATGATTATTTTATATAATTCAACATGATAAAGTGATCTTTTTAATATTTATATTCAACAAGAACAAATATCTCCGTCCTCAAAAATGACTCTAGTACTCCCTCCCTCTAGGGATGTCAACGGGTCGGATTCGAGACGGATTTTCAAAAATTCGAATCCGAACCAGACTACATACCGAAAACCCGGATCCGAACACGACTACATACCCGAAACCCGAATTCGAATCCGAATTCGATGGATTTTAAAAATCCATATCCAAACCTGAATCCGACCAAAAATTCAAAATCCGAATTCGAACCCCAATCCGAACCTTAACCCGAAAATTAAAATCCGAAATAATTATTTCTTTTTTTTTTCTTTACAATATTTCAAAACATATTGTATTAAATCTAAAATTTTAAAATATAAATTTAAATATAATATTAAATATTTATATACATATATATTATACAACGTAAAACTAATTCGGATTCGGGTTCGATCAAAATCCATATCCGAATTCAAATCCGTCGATATTTTTTTTTTTTTTTTTTTTTTTTTTTTTTTTATTCATATCCGAATTCATATTCGTTTAATATCGTTCATTCTATTCGAATTCAGATTTGGATAAAATTTTGGATACCCGTACATGAATATTTGTGTATGTATGGATGTATGTATGTTCATTGATATCTATATCTATATATATATATATATATATATATATATATATATATATATATAAAATTTATTCTAGGGTGAGGATATGGCTAAAGAACAAATTTCAGAGGGGCAGAAAAGCTCAGACTTTTCAACTTGGTACACTTCAATGACATGATGCTTTATTTAATGGCCAACAGTAAGTACTAAGAAGTTTTATAGCTTACAGACAGAAAGAATAAGAATATTTTTAATGATTGATATTTAAAATTTTAAATTTGAAGTTTAATTATTTCAAATTTTCAGCTAAATTTATTTTAAAATAAATGAAACGGATAACATGCTATCTTTTTCTCTCTCAAAAAAAAAAAAATTCAAGTGAATTAACAATATACTTCTAACTTTATTAGGGTGAAAGGACAATTAATTTGGTTCAAATTATATTTCTTATTTAAACATTTTAACTTTTAAGGTTCATATGTATTATATTATAGTTCTCCATCATTTTCTTACTTAAAAAGAATGTGGAGCTTCTGTTGTAAAAATTAATGTTATTCACTTTCGTTTGAAGTGAACTAAAATATTAAGTAAATTGTTTATTATAGATAAATGGAATGAGTATTAATTTAGAAGAAAATTTAGGTTTCTTTTCTTTATTTTCCTCTAATGTTCAGTAGGAGTGTCAACGAGCCGAACACGAGCGAGTTGGGTTCGGCTCGTGTTCGACTCGTTTAATAAACGAGCCGAACACGAGCTGGCTCGTTTAAATATCGAGCTGAAAAATTCGGCTCGTGTTCGGCTCGTTTATTAACGAGCCGAACACGAGCTGGCTCGCGAAAAATAAATTTTATTTTCATTCCTACCATTAGGTGTAAAGTTGAAAAAAAATTAAAAAATTAAAATTTTAATCTAATAATTAAAATTCATAAAAAATTAATGGCCTAAAATTTAAATAGTATATAATATATATATATATATATATATATATATATATATATATATATATATATATATGTATTCGAGCTGAACACGAGCGAGTTGACCCCAGCTCGTGTTCGGCTCGTTTATTAAACGAGTTGAAAAATTCGGCTCGTTTACTAAACGAGCGATTCGATCTCGAGCTCATTTCGAGCCGAACACGAGCTGGCTCGCGAACAGCGAGCTGAATTGCCACCACTAATGTTCAGGGACTAATATGTTAACATAAAAGATACAGGGACCAAGTAGAAATATTCAGACAGTACAACGACATCAATACAATACACCTAACTTATAAATGATGTGGTTTTTGAGCCACTCAAGTAGCTAGTTTGGCATGTCTTTTAATTTCAGTATAGGGAACACTTGAACAGCTATACATTAAATTCAACATAGTAATGCTGATGCTATATAGGATGCTGAGGCACCCAAGCATATAAAAGCTTACATTGCCAAGTGATTCATATGCTCACTAGGTTTTAATGAGGGAGAAAAAAATAAAATAAAATAAAATAAAAGGAACACAAAAAGGAATGCCAATCCCCACTCTTTTAGACATGTAGAACAATGTCTTTTGTACACATTACCCTTTTAGTACCATTCACTTTGGGAGATTAGGGCATATAACATGTTAAAAAAGCTACAATTCATCTCCACCCAAATGGATCCTAGCTACTGTTCACAAAAGGAGTGTGAGGCCCAAACCAAAAGGAAGCAAAGGGGGGTTAGCTAGTCTCCATGCAGAGACCCCAATCATTCATGTGGCCATCATCCTACTCCAACTAATTGGAAAAGAGAAAAGCACAAGACCATCCTACACAAAAAGCCACTTCACTCCCCTTCCTCTTTCTCCTAAAGTGTGTTTAGAGGACCAGCACTTAAAGTGTGCCTCAATTGGCCTTTTACCAAATTCACATTGTGGTCTAAGGAAATACCTAGGAGGTGCAAATGAATTGTTATATATATATATATATATATATATATATATATATATATATGAGCTTCTATTTTTTTTAAACTATTAAGTCATTGGATAAATTGATGCATGTGCAGTTAGGATGATGGTGGGCCTCTTAGATTTAGTGGATAGTTGGTGGAATAGCATGATTTAAAAATTAGAATTAGTCAAAGAAATAGATTTAACAGTAGAAAAGATATAAGTACCAATTATTAGGTACTTTTATAAATATAATAGCCGAATTATATATATATATATAGAGAGAGAGAGAGAGAGAGAGTGAGAGAGAGAGAGAGAGAATATTGAAACTTTCAAAAAAACAGAAATTTATGGTTTACAACATTGATCATTAGCCTAGGTATCAAGTGGTGTTAAATTCATATTATATTAGTCATTAAAAATTATTAATTTTAAAAATCGTTGAAAACTAGTCAAATAATATAAAAATATTATGAAATTTAAATTCTAAAAATTTAAATATTTTATATTATATTTAATAATATCGTTCATCGATTTGAATGCTGCAAAACCTATGCGAATGTAAATAACTGTATTTATTTTTAAAAATATTTTAGTGTCCCTCTCTACAGAGAAAGAGAGAGAGAGAGAGAGAGAGAGAGAGAGCTAGAGACAGATCATGTATGTGGACAAGCAAATCCAGAATCTATTAAGGACAAAGAAAGTAGGAGACTCATCCCTCTCCAAATGTCACTAGAATTTACCATGTCAAAATATTAATATATTAATTGTCTCTAGACCCATTAGAAAATATTAATATATTAATTGTCTTTTTAGTCATAGGGCTTACTAGTTCTACAGTATAATAAAAAGAAAGATATGGGGATCATTTACATGTAGCACTGCTCTTTTTCTAAAGCCCCTTTAATTTTTTTTACCTGGTCATGTCACAACTCCAAATAGATTAAAGAGACTATACTCCTGTTACTACATACATACTACGAAATCGACCTGGCTCGGGTTCGATTGGGATTGATTGACCCATTTAGGAAGCCCAATTGTTGGGTTTGGATCAAAGTCATCAATTAAAATATTATTGAATCAGTGACATGCATGACCAATTCAAATCATGGTATTATAGTTGAGAATGGCCAGGTTATGGATTGGGTTGCGTCAAATAAAGTCATTATAAGAAAGATAATTTTATGATTCATTGATCTTGATGATTCATGATCTCTTGTAGAAGATATCCTTGGATGTGAAAGAGTAGAGGAGAAAAGGAAGAGGTGAGATATATATTGGCCAAATAAACTTGCTTTAATTAACTGCATTCACATTGAAATTAAACAGATTATAAAAGCTTCTATCGAATCAGTACTTGTCTTTTATGAAAAGTCGATCCGATTATAATGTATTTGAAAGTGTATCTCCAGTACATCAAAACTGACTATATGATGAACTCCAAAATTCTTCCTTAATTAAGGGTCAGAAGATATATACTCATAGTTAAACTTTTCGTATAAGTAGAAATTCAACCTTATGAGTAATATGTACTTTGTTTAACAAAAATACTTCTGGTACATCTCAAACGGAGTGTACATTCACTACACCAAAATTAAGTTATAAGGATACATCTTTGTGGCACTTTTGTACAAATATCCTATTTATAATTTATCTATATCCAAAATTAAATTATAGCGACATAATTTTAGAACACATTACAATAATGTGTCGCTATATACCCAAACGACTGCATATATAGCAACACTAATTATAAGTGTCGGTATTTTTGCTAGCGGCACTTTTTTTAGATTTTAGAAACACTTAAAAATGTCGCTATAATATAGTTTTGTTGTAGTGATCTTACACCCCACCCATCGTAGGATGGGATGAATTTCACTCGTCACTTCGAAGTGACGAGTGGATGAGTCTCCACCTTTGGATGGGTATGGTGTACATCGTACACTTCGTTTGGAATGTACAGATAGCATTACTCTTAATTGATATAGTTTAATAGCTAGACCCTGTCTGTCGCCACGAATGAATCGACCCGCGAGGATGTGGTCATTCATGATGCAGATCGAGTTTGTTTAGGTTTTTTATTTGACATCAGGTTTGTAGGTTCATGGCTTCCAACAGACTCAAGAATCTGCTGTTAATTATCCCACACTTGTAGTGTTAAGGGACCATCGATTAAGAGACCAAAATGAATGCTGATGATGAAAGAGACCGCAATATAAAGACGAACTTTTATTGATATGACTTTCAAGTACATGGCTTAAGCAGGGGCATACCCCCACTGTACAGGAGTGAAATGCTCATTTTATAAACTCGGTGGCCCTTCAAAAGTGGGTGGCGGTCAAATAAGGCTGAGTTTGATATGATTTGGGTTATTTGGGTTGTTTAGTTTAGTGACTTTTTCGGTCGTTTGGATTTGGTTGTTTGGATTTGGGTTAGTTTAATGACTTTTCGGTCATTTGAATTTGGTTGTTTGGATTTGGGTTTAGTTTAGTGACTTTTCGGTCGTTTGAATTTGGTTGTTTGGATTTGGGTTTAGTTTAATAATTTTTCGGTCGTTCGAATTTGGGTTTAGTTTAATGACTTTTCGGTCGTTTGAATTTGGTTGTTTGGATTTGGGTTTAGTTTAGTGACTTTTCAGTCGTTTGAATTTGGTTGTTTGGATTTGGGTTTAGTTTAATAATTTTTCGGTCGTTCGAATTTGGGTTTAGTTTAATGACTTTTCGGTCGTTTGAATTTGGTTGTTTGGATTTAGATTTAGTTTAATGACTTTTCGGTCGTTTGGATTTGGGTTTAGTTTAATGACTTTTTGGTCGTTTGGATTTGGGTTTAGAGTCGACTAAGTTGACTCAGCAGATTCATTTGGAGTTAGCTCGGTTTGAATTCTTGATTTGTTTCAGTTCGGGTGGAGCTGGTTTGCTTGATTTGGATCATCCCTGAAGTTCGGTTTGAACCTTTGTTCAGGTTGGGTTCAAATTGAATTAGTTTGAACCGTTTGTACTTGATTTGAGCTGAGCCGGTTTAAGCTTTCACTCGGTTTGTCCTCTTTGAGTTTGATTTGGGTCGAATCGTTATACTTTGATTCAGAAGCCTTTGAGACATGATTTAGGTCGAATCCTTATGACTTTGTTCAAGACCCTTTGAATTCGATTTGGGTCGGACCTTTATAGTTCGGCTCAACTTGGACCCTTTTGTGGTTCGGTTTGGTTCGGATCGTAACCTTATGGTTTGGTTTGAGATCCGTTTGAGTTTGATTCAGGTTGAGCCACCGTGGGTTCGGTTCAATTTAGAATCCATTTGCATTTGGTTTGGGTCAAACTCTTGTGATTTGATTCGAAATCCGTTTGAGTTCGATTTGAATCACCCTCTTTGCTGCTTGGTTTAGAACTCTTTGATTTCGATTTGGGGTCAAGCTGGTTCGTGGTTTGGTTCAAGTTGCATATAGTTCCGTCCAGATTCGATTTAGGTTGAATTGACTTATGGTTTGATCCGGCTTGGCTTGATCCTTCTGCAGTTCAGTTTAGGTCGAACCAGTTTAGGTTCAATTTAAGTCAAACCGGTTTGTGGTTTAATTCGGTTCAGCTCGAACCTCATATGGTTCAATTTGAACTATATATCTCAATTGCACTTGTTTTAAATCATATCCATATTGGGTTCAGTTGGCAATTCGATTTAAATTGAATTAAGTCGAGCCGTGCCTATCACGAAGATGACGATTGGTTCGATCGGTGCCTATCACGAAGATGGCGGTTTGTTCGAGTCGAGCCGTGCCTATCACGAAGATGGCGATTAACTAATCGGTGCCTATCACGAAGACGGCGGTTTGATCAAATCGAGCCGTGCCTATCACGAAAATGACGATTGGCTCGACCAGTGCCTATCACGAAAATGGCGATTTGATTGAGTCAAGCCGTGCCTATCACGAAGATGGCGGTTGGCTCGACCGGTGCCTATCACGAAGATGGCGATTTATTTTTGTAAATTTTTTTATTTTTATTTTATTATTATTCCTTCTTTTTTTTTTGGTGGGTTTGATTGTGTCGGGCCTATCACGAAGATGGCCGCTCGATCGCACAAAAAAAGAACGGTTTGATTTGGAATAGGGATTTGTGTGTCGAGCCTATCACGAAGATGGTCGCACAATCAAATCGATTGGAGAACCGTCGTCATGTCGTTCGGCGCACGTCTCGAGGAGACGGGTGTTTAGCGAATATGCACGCACGACATAGTAACGATCCAATGTCGAATTTGATCGGTCGAGCCTATCACGAAGATGGCCGCACAATCAAATCGACAAAAAGATCACCACTATGTTGTTTGTGTGTATACACCGACCCGCCCACCGTCATCTTGGTGGTGGGATAGTCTTGTGGCCACCATTATTACCACCGTCGAAGAAGGAAGAAGATGTCATGAGACCTCCTCGCACATTGTTATCGTCGTCGTCGACGTCATGGCCGTCGTCGTCGTCGCCGTCACCGTCGTCGTACGTTCACTTTTTTTATTCACCCCTCTGCCATTTCTTTCTTTTCTTTCTCCAATTTATATAAGTCTCAAAATTAAATAAAAGATAACTCCTAATTCAAAGTTTTTTTTTGAAAGAAAGGCAGCATGCTGCCGCTTCATTCATAACGAGGTGAACTTAGCAAGGTAGGCAGTCCTAATTCAAAAGTTATACATATTTTTTTTTTATATCAATCACATCTTTCTTCTTTTTTTTTTTTTTTTTTTTTCTTTTTTTTTTTTCACTTTTCCTTTTATTTTTTTATTTTTCTTTCTCCTTTATATATATATATATATATATATATATATATATATATATATCATTTCCCTTCCTTTTTTATTTTTTTTTTTTTTTTTTTTCTCAATTTGAATTTCTAATTTTTTTTTTTTGGTCTCAACAGACCCCACTAGTTCTCCTCGATTTGCATGTGTGAAACCAAAAGTCGACGCCCTTAATAGAAGTACATACGAGAAATATATATATATATATATATATATATATATATATATATATATATATATATATATATATATGACTTCTAGACGGTGTTGGTGCGTCAATTAAACCAAATCTGACCACTTAAATCCAACTGAATTAATTAGATATTTAGATCTAAATGGCTAAACTCACTTACTTTTCAAAATCATAGAATAAAAGAAATGCAAAATATTAGTTGGGATTATATGGTGATCTCAAATATATTTGGTCGGTTTAATTTGGATTAATCTATAGAGGCCTAATTATATATATATTTACTAGTGTTATAGCTAAGTATAAATTAAGCCAAGTCGATCAATGCCCACATACGTTCAAAGATATGATACATATCACGCATATCTACGTACATAATCCGAAAGGTTAAACTAGTAGCTAGGTTTGAGTCCTTTAATTTACGTATTATATATGAACCAGTCATTAATTAATGCCCCTTGAACTAATCTTCTCCTTTTTAAGTATTGCACTGAATCACGTTGGCTTTTCTCCAACACATGCATGCACACTTTCAAGCTGATCTTTATGATCAGCCACTGTTAATTAAGCACTGATCACTTGACTTAATCCAATACGCTAATCCTATATACGCCTCCTTTTTCTAACCAAAGTAATTAAAGGTCTCACTATTTTGATTGCACTACATTGTTTAACCACTACTCTAGCTTCTAATTAATCCTGTCATGTTCACAAAAGCTCCTTAATTGATTCTATGGCGCCGTATATATAGAATAGTATCTTAGGAACTTCAAATTGTTAGCTAGCTCTAATTAAGGATTTGAACTATATATCTACTGCATGCGCGCAACCCATATATATATATATGCAACCAAAAACTTATCACTCCTATTATTGTTCTAGTTATCATTTTCATGAGCCATTATTATGTTCGAAGAATGTGTAATAATTATTTTCTTTATATATGTTGTGGATCGGTTAGCTCGCTTCTAGAATTTAATCTTGCATTCTTTAAGCATTATATATTATGAATCACCAAACTTAGCAATTTATGAATCACTACATCCATCCATACGAACCCATACGATGATCTTACGTGCGTTTTCTTGCCCCATGCAACTCCATCAGAGGTTCTCGTTCTTTTGAGTGCACTACTGTACCATTTTACTACAACCCTATCTTCGCATCGGTTTGCTATGGCCACAAGAATTACTAAATCAGTCACACTGTACTGTTTAGAAAAGAAGCCTCCAATGTCGAAGTGATTCGCTGTGATACTAACTATTAAAAAGACGTCCAAGCACAACCGAAGCACATGTAAGACTAAATATGTGCAAATCTATTAGCATCTATTAAATCCAAAAGCAAAAATTGTATATTTAGATCCATTAATATATATATAGAGAGAGAGAGAGAGAGAGAGAGAGAGTAGAGCTTATATATTTTTAAAAATACAATTCTAATTATGTTTGTAAATTTTTTATCATTAAATTTGTATTGAAATTTGTACTATTGTAAAGTCAGCTAAAAGAGAGAAAGAGAAAGTATAATAGTACGTACAAATATCAATACAAATCTAATAATAAAAAATTTACAAATATAGTTGGACTTATACTTTTGAAAGTATATAAGCTCTACTCTCTCTCTCTCTCTCTCTCTCTCCTCTCTCTCTATATATATATATATATATATATATATATATATATATATATATATATATAAAGAGAGAGAGAGAGAGAGAGAGAGAGAGTAGAGCTTATATACTTTATATAGATATATATATATATATATATATATATATATATATATATATATATATATATATATATATATAGTTCGGCTACTATGCTATCAATAGCACAAAGTATTTGGTGTTATCAAGTTTTTTATTCTTAGATCAACTCCTTTGATCATTTTCACCCATTAGATTTTACTATTTTTTCAACTACCTATTAAACCAAGAAACCGATTATCATCTCAACCACACATCTTTTAATCTAAAAATTAAAAATTTAATAATATTAATAACTTAGTGCTATTAATAGCATTCCAGCCTAACTCTCTCTCTCTCTCTCTCTCTCTCTCTCTCTCTATATATATATATTATATATATATATTATATGAAATATGTTACTATGCTTTGGATAGAAGGTAGTAGTAACTAATAGGTATTTCAATAGGACAATGGTTACATGTAAATTCTTTATAACTAGAAATCCATAATAATTCCTAATAGAAGGTAGTAGTAACTAATTAATGGACCTAATGGCTGGTGGTAAAGTAAATTAAAATGAAGTTAATAGGTTAAAAGAATAAATGGAAAGCCAAAACAAGAAGTACATTCTTTTCGCAACCTTTCTTCCCCTCCCTAGACAAGCTAGCCATGTGAGAATCTCCTCTCTCTCTCTCTCTCTCTCTCTCTCTCTCTCTCTCTCTCTACCTACAGTGATAGGCATCCTTATAATTAAAAGAGAAAGCAAGTTATTAAGTACCTTCCCAATCATATAGCTCTCACCTCAAATTGTTATTAGATCAGCTTTAATAGGCCTTAGTAATGGTTGGAAATATCAACTGTCCCTAGTGCAAGTGTCTAATGGCTTGGTGGTTGATATTTGTGACCCGAGTTCGAAGCCTAGTTGCTTCACATTTCAGCTAAGTTTATTTAAAAAATAAAACGAAGCGGGTAGCATGCTACGAAATCTGGTACTGTCTAAATATTAGGTTTTGTGAATCTGTAATTCGCTCTGATATTGACTTTTGTTGATTCGATACTTACTTCGGTACCGTTTATTGAGATTTCACTACAAAAATATTAAATCTGATTTTTATCAATTAAAAATTTATCTTTTCAATAAAAACTGGTGCAATCATTAAAAAAAAAAAAAAAAAAAAAAATCTCATCGAAATAGAAAAATGGATGAAATAAAATTTATTAATCAAAAAAAAAAATTACTCATATCTTTTCTTCTTCAATAGAATGGTTTCAATCTAAATTTTTTATCTGAATTTTTTTTTTCATCTTTTTTTTTATCTTCTATAATATAAAAAAACTTTTTCTTTTTTTTTTCATGCATCCATACAATAAATGCACCAAACTAAAAACTAATTCTCTCTCTCTCTATTTCTGGTATGGACACCATCCCAAGAATATCTAATTAATCCACCCCATGCATTATATAATGCATAAGATATAATGTATCAAAATAGGAGTACAATTAGAAATATTACTCTAATTAATATTTAAATTTAAATTAATTATTTTATTAAATTTAAATATTTATTTAAATCTAATTAGTATTCATTTACAAATTTAACCAAATCCTACCAGTAATACAAAAAAAATATTAAAGTAGCACCTCTTTCTTTCTCTCTCTCTCTCTCTCTCATTTTCATAAAACCACAAGGGATGTTCCCAAAGGAGCAAGTTAGGTACCCACATCCATCAAAAGGGTGTGGTACATCAATATACTTCCCTAGTAATTACTCTTCCATGTACTTCCCTTGTAAATTCCCACCCATGTTTCTCCATCAATCCCCCTCCTACCTCTATCAAACCCCTATGGGTAGCACTTGGCTTAAAATGAACAGTCACCATCATAATAAATACAATCCAACATGCCATAATATTACAAGCTCTCTCTCTCTCTCTCTCCTCTCCTCTCTCTCTCTCTCTACTACTACTACTACTACTACTACTACTACTATTCTAATGTATGGCCCATTCACTGTTGATACATAACACTTTTAAATCATACCTTGAACCTTATTTGTCCGTTTGGTCATATAATGCTACCCTACAATAGCTGCATAATTCCCTGTATCTTCTCCAGACCACGAGAACATATTATGCAACAAATGTTGGCATTTAATGGCACTTTACAAAGTGTGCAGTGTCCATTTAAGGCACATTTGGCCCACACAATGCATGGATGAATAATATAACCTCACTGGGCCTTAGGTTTTTATGGGGGCCCACCTTTTTTTTCTTTTTTTCTTTTTTTTTTTTTTTGTTTGTATGGGCTTGTCTCAATTGATTTAATTTGCACCCTCCGTTCTCGATCGGACGGTGTGATTTTCGCGATGGTACATCATGGTACTGTGGGATGGTTGGCATTGTCTTTCCCTCTTATCTTTGTGTAAATTTGCTGCTTATAGAAAATAAAAATAATAATAATTCCAAGAAAGAAAAGAATGTTGCAATAGAGTGGCCTAAACATATATATATATATATATATATATATATATATATATATATAAACAATAAAAATTGCATACATTATATTTATGATGATCAATTAGAGAAAAAGAACAATAGCATTTACACATGACTCGCAAGACCAATGAGAATTCATACAATTTAATGCAAGTGATTTGTTGGATTAGTTGAGCTTCAGTAGTAGCTTAGTTCTTATTAGAGCTAGCATTTATTATTTAATAGATTTTTTTTTTTTTTTTTTTTGAATAATATGATGTTAAGGGTGTGTTTGGTTTGGGTTATCATGCCATGATTACAGATTATTCTGTTAAGATTACTGAATTTGATTCGTCCAGTTTATAATTTGGGATCGTTAATATAAAATTACGAATTGTGGAGAATTACTTTAAAAATATTACTGAGCCAGTGATGAATATCTTGTATTATTGATGGCGGGTTATCTCACATGTTATATAAAATAACAAGTTTATTCCTCCAACCTCCCAAACTCTTTCAATATTTTATTTTCAAAAATTTTAATTTAAAATTTTGAATTATCAAATTTAGATTTTAAAATTTAAAATTTTAATTTAAATTTTAAATTTATACTTATATTTTAATTTTTATATTTTAAAATTTTAAATTTATATTTTAAATTAAAATATTAAATTTTATATTTTTGTTCAGATATAAAATTTAAAATTTAGATTTAAATTTTAAATTCAGGTGCAAACTATATTAATTTAGTAAAAAAGTAGTATTAAATTTGGCCAGAAAAATAATTTTGGAATAAACTATACTTCATCGTCAGAATTACTGAATTTTATAAAATAAATCAAATATAATAATTCCATATATATTATAATCTAATATTACATTACTAGATTAAGTCAAACGCGTTAATATAGTATCAGTAGTGATTTGATTATGAAATATCAGATATCTGATTATAACGAAATAATATACATGTAATATTACATAATATAAACCAAAAAGTTCTAAACTCGTGTCATTCTATGAGGTTATACATGGATATATATAGAATCTATATTTTTGCATGCCATTAGGTGGAAATTGGGTCTAATGCATTGAGTCTTTTTGATGCATGGGCCATGTAAAGAATTTCTCTAGTTGCTTTATAATATTGGTAGAGAAACATGAAATTAGTTTTTTTTTTTTTTTTTTTTTTTTTTTGTTTTGGTTTTTGAATAATTTGGCAGTTTTGAAACTAGAGTTTTGGCACTAGAGTTTTGAGAGGTTATATTTCCTCTAATTCTCTCTTTTGATTCTAGTAAATCTTTATGTGGTCACTACAACAAAATTAGGTTATAGTGATACATATTTGTAACATTTTTTTGCAAGTATCCTATTTATAGTCCATCTATATCCAAAATCAGATTATATGGACATATTTTTGAGACACATTATAGTAATGTGTCGTTATATACCCTAGCGACGGCACATATAGCGACACTAATGACAAGTATCGATATTTTTTCCAGCAGTATTTTTTTTAGTTTTTAATAATATTTAAAAGTATCCCTATAGCATAATTTTATTGTAGTGAGTGTTTTGCTAATATGTGTGTGTGTGGGGGGGTTTTTCTTTTCTTACTCAACAAATTAAGCTGCAATATGATTAATATGACCAATTGCATTAACTAGCATGATTTACTAGCTTGATTTTGACTTTTTTTTTGGGCATTGCTACCCATACACAATTCCATTTTGACTTTTTTGGACTAGCTTGACTTTTTTTTTAACTTAATTTATTTATGTTGTGAGCAACCATTAATTAAGCTTGATTAAGACAGTTCTAAACTATTAAGATTGATTAATTAAGTACATAAACAATTCCAATTAATTCAATTAAAATTCAATAATTAACAGTTCATAGAGTCAATATTAGAATTTCAGAGAGTGATCATGAACTCATGAGATCATTTATTATTCTAATTAATTAACACTACAACAAAATTAGACTATAGCGACACTTTTAAGTGTTTCTAAAATTTAAAAAAAGTGTCGCTGACAAAAATACCGACACTTATTGTAAGTGTTGCTATATGTGCCGTCGCTAGGGTGTATAGCGACATATTTTTGTAATGTGTCCTAAAAATATGTCCCTATAACTTAATTTTGGATATAGATGGAATATAGATATGACACTTATACAAAAGTGTCACAAATATGTGTCCCTATAACCTAATTTTGTCATAGTGTAAATTGTAGAATGGAGCCTTTTCTAGCTAGAAAAATCCAAAATTTCCTTATAATTAAGCCAATATAGACGCATAAATTGATCACAATTCAATTAATTATACAACTAAAAGGACATTTCACTATATACGCAGCCACAAATGAACAAAGCAGTTAGAACACTCGATACACCTACAAAATTAGGTTATAGGAATACATGTTTGTGACACTTTTGTATAAGTGTCCTATCTATATTCCATCTATATCCAAAATTAAGTTATAGGGACACATTTTTGGGATATATTACAAAAATGTGTCGCTATACACCCTAGCGACAGCACATATAGCAACACTTACAATAAGTATCGGTATTTTTGTCAGCGATACTTTTTTTAGATTTTAGAAATACTTAAAAGTATCGCTATAACCTAATTTTGTTGCAGTGTATTTACTACGTCTTTGAATATATAGGATTTATTATTTGCTGTGGTTGTGTGTACTAGTATTCATTCAAAAGCTAGCTAGAAAAATGATAGTAAACAATATTCTTATTTTTTTACTATTGATAGTATTTTGACTGTACTAATATATATATTTCTATATTGTTTATAAAAAGGTCTTTTTTTTAATTTTATATCACTACAGCAAAACTATACTATAGCGACACTTTTAAGTGTTGCTAAAAACTAAAAAAAAATACTGTTGAAAAAAATACCGACACTTGTCATT
>CM054949.1:18254868-18308685 GCA_029168755.2 Tillandsia fasciculata
TTTTATAATTTTAAAAATTATAACTACTTATACTAGTAGTATAAATCTAGAAAAAAAAAAAAATTAATAACTAAATTTTTTATCCTGAAATTTTTGTTGGTGAACGTATAATTTCTATATAAATCACATATACAAATAATTGATAAATTTTTCATTTAAATTATACTTTTTAATAAATTTAACAATAAAAATATAAATTTTATTCGTATTATATTATAATAAATATTTAATAAATTCGAATTAACTAATTATGGGGTCAAACAGATATTTACACGAGAGGAACGAGGATACGACCAATTAAGCGAGCTCGACTTGTCACGAGCTGATCCGACATGGGCGCGCCCACCGAAGCCAATGCCGGAAGGGAGTGAAACTGCACTAACTGCTTCGCTTCCACATCCCAAAATATAATATATTCATAAGGAGCAAAACATATAAATATATAAATATACATATACACATGCAAAGGTTATTTTAACCAAAAAAAAAAATAAAAAAACAGTTTATTTTACTTTAACCACTAATTACTAATTAATTTTTCATGAGGTGAAGAGAGCTACACTATCTATATATATAGGGGTAGCAATCCAGCTCGCTGTTCGCGAGCCAGCTCGAGTTCGGCTCGAAATGAGCTCGAGATCGAATCGCTCGTTTAGTAAACGAGCCGAACACAAGTCAAATTTTTCAGCTCGTTTAATAAACGAGCTGAGGTCAACTCGCTCGTGTTCGGCTCGATAACAGCTCGAATATATATATATATATATATATATATATATATATATATATATATATATATATATATATATATATATATATATATATATAAACTTTACTATTTACATATTAGAACATCAATTTTTTTTATGAATTTTAATTATTAGATTAAAATTTTAATTTTTTAATTTTTTTTTAATTTTACACCTAATAGTATGAATGAAAATTAAATTTATTGTTCACGAGTCAACTCGTGTTCGACTCGTTAATAAACGAACCGAACACGAGCCGAATTTTTCAGCTCGATATTTAAACGAGCTAGCTCAACGAGCCGAACACGAGCCGACCCCAGCTCGCCCGTGTTCTGCTGGTTGACACCCCTATCTATATAGTAGATATATGCATGTTGCATTATGTGAGTATAATACACACACACTCTCTCTCCAGCTCTCTCTCTCTCTCTCTCTATTACAGCTTGTGTTGGGGACAACATCTAGACCTACCATCAAATCTTGTCTCTCGGCTCTCATTCTCTCACTTAGTAATTTTTTTATTTTATGTTTTAAAAAATATTTTTGAATGTTTCTTTACAGCCATAGTTGTAATATATTATACAAGATCATCTGCATATAATATTATTACTCATAAAATCGATTTAACTTAAATTTTGTACATCATTAGCTCTTAAGAAGTACAGCTTTTGGAGTAGCCCTAGCAATAGTCTATTTTTCACTTTTTTTTTTTTTTTTTTTTTTTGTTATAATGTTTGGGTATTTGCAGGCTGGTGTAAGAGTACATTTCTATGGCTTTTCAC
Organism: Tillandsia fasciculata; assembly: GCA_029168755.2. Lineage (NCBI taxonomy): Eukaryota > Viridiplantae > Streptophyta > Magnoliopsida > Poales > Bromeliaceae > Tillandsia > Tillandsia fasciculata. Next base: position 18,256,397 of record CM054949.1, read on the forward strand.
ATGGTAGGGAGTAGTTTATGCCTCTTTGTTCTTCTTAATAAATGAGATGTACATATGTACTACCAAAGGAATAAGAAAGTATTTTTCCTTCCTAGCTATTCCCAATATTATCTAGTCTAACTTACTCCCTTTTTTCCTTTTTTTTTCCTTTTTTAATCCCCAAGCATAAATTGTGACATTTTTTGAATTTAAAATAATTTTATATAAAAATTTTTATTAGGTTTAAAATTTTTAATCCGGCTAATTAAGTGTTTAAGATGGTGAGTAAGCTCTAGAGATTAAGAAGGTTAAGCACGATAAAATTAAATAGCTTTAAAATGAGTGATCATCCGAAAACGAGACGTCACAGTTGAAATTATGGTCAATCAAGCATCACTAGCAAAAAATATGAAATGACCATCGACTACATTATGTTGAGGGTAGAGTGTGAAATTTTATAATATTGATGAAAACTAACGAGATCTTATGAGTATATTTAAAACTGATGAGAATTGTCAGAATTTAAAAGAGAAAAAAAAAATATAATACCTTCAGTATTTAAAATAACTTTATATATAAAATATAATTAGGCTAAATCTTTTAAAATTGTTATACTATTTTTAAATATTGGTTAGACCCAAAAAAATAATAATAAAATAAAAAAAAAAAAAAAATAAAATAAAAGTTAAACATGATAGATTAGGAGTGGGAACCGGGGCTTCACATAAATGAATCTCATCTCGTCTCCTTCAATATAGCGTATAGCTTCATCTCTCTCCTTGCTTTTCTTCTTTTGTTTTTACTCTCCATTCCACCCACATCACAACTTTCCTTTCTCTTTTGTCAGCCAGGTGATTTCCTCCCCCTCTCTCCCTCTCTCTCTCTCCCTCTCTCTCATGGATTTGGGTTGCCTTTGATATTCTTTTATTGGTGTTTTTTTTTTTTTTTTTTTTTAAACTCTCTCACTCCCTTTACACTTTTAGCCTACTTTATTTTTGGTGGTTTAGTGCTCTCTCTCTCTCTCTCTCTCTCTCTCTCTCTCTCTCTCTCTCCTCCATCTATAATAGTCTCTCCATCAACACATCTCCTCCTCTCCCACAAAGGTTCCCAAGCTGTAGCCATGGCAGATCCCTACACCAATTTCTTCAAAGGATACTTCCATCACTACCCCTTCTCCTCCTCCACCACAACATCTACTTCTCCCCTCCCTCTCCCTCCCTACAACTTCTACACCAACTATTCCAATTACACACACACAACAACCACCACCACCACTACCAATCCCCACCACCAATCCCCACCACCCTCCCCTCCCTAAGAGAAGCCCTCCCCCTCCTCACACTAAGCCCTACAAACCACCATCACCACCACCCCCACCAAGAAGAGGAGGATAACTCCTCATGTAGTGCCTTTGAAGGAGGTGGTGATCACAGTACTGAGAAGAAGAAAGGAGGAGGAGTAGGAGGAGGAGGGTTGGGTTGTAAGATAAAATAATAATAATAATAATAATGGAGGAAGCAATTATGAGGAGGCTGTGACTGTGGCCCTCCACATAGGGCTCCCAAGCCCTGGTGCAGCTGATCTCATCTCTAGGGTTTCTTCTTCCACCTCTGTAGATGATGATAGCAGCAAGCTGGAGAGAGAGGAGGATAACATGGATGGCACTATCCCTCTAGGGTATCCAACTATAGGCAGGCTCACCAAGGGACAGTATTGGATCCCTACCCCTTCTCAAATCCTCATTGGCCCAACCCAGTTCTCTTGCCCTGTGTGCTCCAAAACCTTCAATAGATACAACAACATGCAGGTATATATATATATATATATATTTAGATCTATTGGTAGAGTCCTTTCCTCTCACTCTCTCTCTCTCTCTCTCTCTCTCTCTCTCTCTCTCTCTCTCTCTCTCTCTCTCTCTCTCTCTCTCTCTCTCTCTCTCTCTCTCTCTCTCTCTCTCTGGCTAATTGGTGACTTGGATCTGATCTATTTTTGTCATCTGATCTTTCTATCAATAGGGTTTTGTTCTTCTTCTTTTCTGCTGTTTCCTGCATGGTAAGGAGAGAGAGAGAGAGAGAGAGGGGAACAATATAGATAGCTTTGTGCTGTTTTGTATAGTATGAATGTGTAGGTCTAATGTCTGGTCCAAACTGAGGCTGAGATTTGGAGTACTACCTCTTCTTTTTTATGTGATTGAACCTCACAGAGGGGGTAATGTTCTCATCTATATATATATATATATATATGCTTTGTGTTTGCATAGTACTTTTGGAGTTCGTGCTTTGCTGTGTGCTTTTGCAGATGCTGCTGTGTAGAGAATACTGAAAAGGAGAACAGAACCCTCTCTCCTCTCCTCTCAATCTTCGGCTCCTTCCATAAATCCTCCACCCCCTCCTCTCTCTCTCTAGATCTCTAGATCTCTCTAGATCTCTCTCTCTCTCTCTCTCTCTCTCTCTCTCTCTCTCTCTCTCTCTCTTGTTGCAGTAGCTTTTTCCTTCATATTGCTTGCAGTTGCATGTGAGTCCTTAACTTCCAAAATACTTAGGCTGACAGCATCCAACAGTAACAGTTCTCATTCATCCGAACAGCAAGCCTTGAGATTGGTGCGTTTCTTCTATCCCCAACTTTTCAAAAAAAGGCTACCCTAGTTATGTAGAATAATCCAAACCACCCCTCTCTCCCCCATCCCCCCACCCTCTCTTTCTCTCTCTCCCCCCCACCCCCCACAAGAGATCATAACCAATTACGTACCTTCTCATGATCCAAACAAAACCAGCTACATCTAAAACTTTTTTCTTTTTCTTTTTTTTTTTTTTTTTACCTCCATTGATCGAGTTCTCATTATTTGAGCTATATATATATATATATACATCTTCTACGGGGGCATGAATATATCACACTATCTTACAATTTGTCGTAATACATATGTGTACACCATGTACGTACTCTTGCTTGAATTCTCATTTTGTGAGCTCTACATGCAATTAATCTATGTTTTCATAAAATAATTAAAATCCCAGATGCACATGTGGGGGCATGGATCACAGTACAGGAAAGGCCCAGAATCACTAAGAGGAACCCAACCCACTGCAATGCTGAGGCTCCCATGCTACTGCTGCGCGCCGGGTTGTCGAAACAACATCGACCACCCAAGATCAAAGCCACTGAAGGACTTCAGAACCCTCCAAACGCACTACAAGAGGAAGCACGGGATCAAGCCCTTCATGTGCCGCAAATGCGGCAAGGCCTTCGCCGTCCGCGGCGACTGGCGTACGCACGAGAAGAACTGCGGCAAGCTCTGGTACTGCATCTGCGGCTCCGATTTCAAGCACAAGCGGTCGCTCAAGGATCACATTAGGGCGTTCGGCCACGGCCACGCCGCATACGGCATCGACTGCTTCGAGGAGGAGGACGAGCCATCGTCGGAGATCGAGCAGGACTGCGATCACCACCGACACGCGTCGCGGTGAAGAATTTACAAGGTCTTGCATGCATGCATGGCTTTCGCTACCTAGTATATAAAATGATTAATTATGTTTCTGATCATCATCATGTGTAGCTTTTGCTAGCTCCTTTATTATGGATCTACTTAATTAAGTACTATATATATATAGACCTATTTACAACAACAGTGTAGGCACCTCGATGATCTCTTGTAAAATTTTTGGTTAATGGGACTTGGATATATTGGTAAATTAATGCTTTGGTTAGCTAGTATATATATATATATATCTTCTACTTCTCTTTTTCTTCAACTTTTTAATTTCTTTTCAAAAAGTAATTGGCTTGTTTATCTTTTGCATGGTGCATTGGAGAGGTGTGGGCTTATCAAAAGTTTACAAATGCTACTTCAAAGTTCAAAGGGGAAAGAAAAAAAAAGAGGCCTTAAATTATTAGCAAGGTTAATTACTTTTCTCAAAATTTTCTGCATCCTTCTTCATGTATTTTCTTGTTTTATTTCTCTCTTCCTCATTTATTTTTTTTCCTTTTTTTTTTTCTGCCTTCTTTTAATTAAACACATCCAAGGGTGGAACCACATTTAATAATGTGAATCCATTGAATGTTTAATTTTTCATTTATCAAAATAATTAAATAGATTTTATTTGTTTTGTGAGGATGAGGGGGGTAAGTAAATGTCCAAATCTCATGTCTCTTTATTTATTTTTATATGAAACTCTTGCCCTCTTTTATTAATTACCACAATGAATACTTAAAGCCTAAGAAGTGCTTAAAGCATATGATTCTTTGTTGTTCTTTTTCTTGTGTATGGGGCAACCTTAACACTTTAATTAGTTCTTTGTTAGTTCTCTACTTTGCCTCCTTAGGCGACACCAGTTAAACTAATTATTAACCTATCACCATCTTTCCTTCTCATGAATGTGGAGCTCAAAGGACCCAAATTCAAATTTATAGTAGTACCTAGTACACTTGGAAGATTAAAGAAGGAAATGTTGGTTATTCCTACACAGTTTGCTTTCCTATTTTCCTGTGTGCCAAGAAAATAAGGAATCCCTTTTTGGAGCCCTTCATGGTTTATATATGCTTTGGCCATAATGGAAGAAAAGTTGAATGTGTGCTACAGTGGATTACCATGGCTAAGTTAGTAATAAGGGAAACAAAGTAGATTTTTTTCTCATGCTCTCCTTTCAGAGGGCCATGTACCTCTGATATATTCTTATTCTTCTATGATCAGTCATACACTATCTGCTATAACTGATAGCACAAACAGTGTTCCCATAAGGAAGAGAGAGAGAGAGAGAGAGAGAGAGAGAAAATAATAATAATAATAATAATAATAATAATAATAATAATAATAATAATAATAAAAGCTAGCTAGGTCCCAAAAGGATAGTTTCCCTTGCAGAGGATGCAGTTGCATTGGCTTTTCAAGGCCCTGCATGTACCCAACTTTTTTTTTTTTTTATCTCTCTTCTTTCTTTGTTGGATTTGATGCTTTGTTGCTTTAGGTGTAATGGTGATCCATATCTATGTGTTTCTTGATGGATGTAACATTTTTATACCATGAGATATTCAAATCAAATGATTAGCTTGCTTTAAGGAGCAGGAAACCTATGTCTAGTGTGTGTCTGTGTGTGGTGTGTGTGAGAGAGAGAGAGAGAGAGAGAGAGGTGAGATATGTATCTAAGAAGGTTGGAGCGTGAGACCACTCACCACTCTAGAGAGTATGGATCTTTGTGACAGGTTTTGATCAGATGTTCAGAGAGAGAGAGAGAGAGAGAGATGTAGTCAACAAAGGCTTTTTTGAGAGGTCTTGTCAAACTACTATAGTATGTGTGTCCAATTGCACCATGTATGTACAGGGACTACTGTGCAGTATAGCAGTATTATGTCTCAAAGAAAGCCCACCAAAGTGACTTAGGCTCCACACCACACTGACATTACTCAAACTTCATACCTTCTTTTGTCCTCTTTTACTTTCCTTTACTATTTTTTTTTATATTACTTTACTATATTTTTTTATTTGTAGTGTGTACCAAGCAAAAGTAGAGCATGATGCGAGAATGCATATATTGTTGTTGTTTCCTTATACCAGCTGTTTTTAGTGACAGTTACAGTATTAATTATGGCAAAAAATTAGAATTGAAGGTGTGTACATATTTATATATATTGCTATTATGATTAGATTACAAGTCATGACAATAACTCAAAATGATTCACCTTAAAATTTACCATACTTTGTAGGTGTTCAACAACTATGTCCCAACCACAAAGTTTTGGCATTTATAATACCTAATCGACACCTAGGATTACTATGAGATCATCAACAATTAACAATATCATTAACCATTTTCAAAATCATTCCTCCAATGTATGTTTGTGGTCGTAAGAAATCTATATTAAATCCTGCTCTCAGCTCTAATTAAATGTTTCGTATACATAGATCTTTGCGCGTTACCATTCTCGATGCATAAAAATTCATATCTTTAATATTAAAACCCTTTCATAATTCTGTCGGTAATATAAAACTAGATATTCATAAATTCATATTTAAATATTAACAACATGTTTTGTTTGGCACCGAAATATTATTTATCCAGGTATTCTTTACTGACCTTTAATTAGTTTATTATTGTTCTCTTCCATCACTCTATTGTTTATAACTTAAAGAGAACAAAAAAAAAAAAAAAAAAAAAAAAAACATCTATATATAAGCTGATTAAGAAACTGAGAAAGTCTCAATTTGGAAGTCCAATTACTTCACATTAATTTTAATACAAAAAATAAACAAAGCAGATAAGCTTGCTAATTATCTGTATGCATTTTATAGCTTTTTTAATTAAGTTTTCCGAATGTCTTCTTTGATGGAAATTGATTACTAGTAGAACAATTAATAATGAAAAATATATGCATAGTTAATAATTAATAGGAATACCTATTTTGTCCGGGTTTAGGATTTAGAATTTTTTAGGGTTTTAGGGTTTAGGGTATATTTGATAGGGCAAAATGGTAATTTCACACAGATAACGGCAGCTCCAAAGAAATTGGAACGTAAGAAGGGTAGTTTTAATATTAGCCTTATAAGAAGGGTAAATCTGATAACAGAAAAATTTTTAGGAATATATAAAAAATTGCCCCTAATTAATAACTATTCTTGATCAAATACCCATGACATCGAAAACTGAATAAATCATAAATTTACTGCACAACAAAACAAGTACTTGCCACAAGAGACGGGCATGCGCTCTAGGGATAAGTAAATTTAAAGCATAAGAGTGGAAACTCCCACCTTGTTTTGGTATTAATGTTGTTAATGTCATGGTTTACCCAGACAAATTCCATCCAACATAACACAAATAACGGATGAAAATATACATTTATATATACATATATGTATATATATATATATATATATATTAATGGATACACGTACCCATCCCAATGATGCTTTGTTCAAGATAATTAGAAATAGATATGCATGATTTTATATATATATATGTATATATATATTGAATAGTACAAATATACATTTTGACTTAAATAAATAATTTAAGCTTTGTTGATTAAAATATAGGTCTAATCGACTACGAGAGTTCGTTTGAAGATAAACTGAATCCGGAGAAAATGATTTTTTTTTTTTAATCAGTTTAATTATTAAGAATTCAGATTCTTTTTTTTTTTTTTTTTTTTTTTTTTTTTCTGAGAGAGAGAAAGGCAGCATGCTGCCGCTTCATTCAAGGCGTAAATGAATTAAGCATCTAGGCAACTGGTATCTGCAGTAGAGCAGCCGGACCCAAAAAAAAAAAAAAATTAATAAGGAGAGTTTGATTGAGCCTACCTAGTCCAATACGAGTGAGTGAGAGAGTCTGATTCGGCGAGGATAGCACCTAGGCTAAGATTCTTATTTTCGAAGATCCTTCTGTTTCTTTCCAACCAAACCATCCACCAGGTGGTCGCGATGGTGATTAGAGTCCTTTTGCCCCAAGCCCCCCTCTTGAGAGCACTCGCCTCCCATAGCCTGTCGACGGATGAACAGTTACGGATCTCCAATTTATTAGGCAGCAAGACCTCCAGCAACGTTTTTGCGCAGGTGCAGAAGACGAAAAGATGATTTGCTGTTTCCTCGGGGCCTAGGCAGATGGCGCAACAGCTGGGCCCAATCCAATTCCTTTTCTGTAAGATGTCCCTAGTCATGACCCTCCTTAATTCGAAGTACTAGCCAAACAAAGATTTTAACTTTCAGCGATAACTTGATGCTCCAAAGTTTATCGAATCGGTCGTCAACTTCTCCGCTATCTTGTAAGAAGCGGTACATTTTAATGAGTATAAAATTTTCATAACCCCGACCATTCTCTTATGCTCGTTTCATTCATTTTAAGAAGCGGTACATTTTAATGAGTGTAAAATTCAGATTCTTTCTAGCTCGTTTCGTAACCCCGACCATTCTCTGTCAACTATGTCCCAATTATCGTCAATTAATAGACTGAATTTTCGTATTACATTTTAATGAGTGTAAAATTTTCATCTCGTACCTCATTTGAATGTATGTCTCTAGCTTATTGGATCTGTCCATCTGGCTCAATCTTGTGATCAAGAACAACACATTGAAGGTACTTCTCCGTATCCCACTTGTCACCTTTTGTCAACCGCGTACATGGTATGTGTTGCATTCTCATTGGTCAAATCGATATATATATTAGAGTCTATATATATATATATATATAAACAATAAACAATAACAAAAATATGTAAGTAGCTAGCTAGCTTGGTCATGCACCATTTATTTTCTATTTTGAGGGTAGAGCTAATGGAATATCAATGCTTAGTGCTAATACCCCCAATTTATGATTAAAGAAAAGAAACAAAAAGAAAAAAATTTAGGTCTCATTTGGTATCGTATTTGTTTCTTAGTTTTTTTTTTTTTTTGAGAAAAAAGATAGCATGCATGCTATCCGTTTCATTCATAAGGTAGATGAATTAGGCTACAGTAGTGAAACAAGATCTCAGAAAAAAAAAAAAAAAAAAAAAAAAAAACAACAACAACAACAACAACTACTACATATAGGGGATTAGTAACTCTGGTCAGTGAATCATAGCGAATCCGAAAAGGTGGCATTTTTCGAGTATCGATTGCATCCACCAATCTGTCCCCCGATCTCTCCCTATTGCCTAACAAGTCTTTTGATCCAAATAACTGCAAATAGGGGATCAAATTGTTTCTTACTTTTTAAACACTGATTCTATATATAATTTGATATGTTGAAGAACTTTTTTTTTTTCTTTTGCCGGTATAGTGCATCTAACTAAGTCTAAATGACAACTTGATAAAATAATTTTGAAAGCAAAAAAAAAAAAAAAAAAAAAGTTTTATTTTCAAATTTGTATTTGTTTGTTGTTAAGTAAACAGTAGTTTGGATGAAAAAATTGCAAGTAATGCAACTCCTATTTTTTTATATACAAAATTCAATTTAAAACCTAAGCCTCTCTATATATGGCCAAAAAATATCAAACGTGAAACAAGCAAGCATGTTGCCCTATCTCTATTGATCATTGATCAACATAGTAAGTAAGGAGAGTTCTCTCCATCCTCTCAATATAGTATAGTGGGGAAACAATTTTTGCACCTTTCTCAAGAAACCCAACATGCTACATGAAAATATATATAGCAAGCTCATATACATGTATATATATGTGGATGAGGAAACCCCACAAGAGGTTTAACAGCAAATGTCCTTTTTGTTTACTTCTTCATGCGCATGAGCTTCATGTATGCAGCACACAACAGGGAGATACATTTAAAAGAGAGAGTAGTGAACATGCACGAAGGAATTGTCAATGTTGACAAGATGGAGTAAGAGGTGATGAGATTGAGAGAGAGAGAGAGAGAGAGGATCATCTACAGGAGGATTGGATTGGATTGAATTGGGCACATGAGGACATTTCAACTCTGTCCCCTTGTCGGCTTAAAATTCGAAGGGCCACACCCTCATCCAGCACCAATGCAAGTACTCTTTAACTTTTTCTTTTTTTTTTTGGTTTTTGTTTTTGTTTTTGTTTGGTGCCATACATGTAGTTCATGGCATTGTTTTCTTATGGAGGTGATGTTAATAGAACATGTTTTATTAGGCATAGGATAAGTTAATCTAGTTAAGCATTGTTTCAATAATTATTAAATATAAACATTGACAGATTGAGATATCTTTCTTGCATGACCATTCTTAATTGATGGAGCGATTTATTTAGTTAATTTTGTTAACGAGCGAGAGCTCAGCCTGCTAACTAACTACGCAAAGGCATCGATCCCTTGGCAATGAGCTTCTTAGAGGGACTATGGCTACTTAGGCTTCGTTTGGGTACAAGAACTAGGGGGGGGGATAAGGGGGATATCCCCTCTTTGTACCCAAACAATAAAAAGCTGTTTGGAACAGCTGTTCCACCTAATCTCGGAATTATGGGAGAATAACTGTTTCAAGCAGCAGGTGGAATCAGTTGTTCCACCTGCAGTTTTTTTTTAAAAAAAAATTAATTAATTAATTTTATTTTAAATTATAAGTTATTTAAATTTATAAAATTTAAAATTTATTTCATTATTTTATAAAAATTTAATTCTCTCTATTCTTTTTATTCCTCTTTAATTTACCAAACATATTTTTTTTATACCCAGTATAATTCTTATACCCACCCAAACATAAATTAACATTAGTTCCTGCTAATACCATAACTTATATCTATCCTCGGTATAACTAAAATTTTCTTATACCCGAACCAAACGCAGCCTTAGACTACAGAAGTCTAAGTCAATAACATATTTATAATATTTTTTGATGTTTTGAGTACGGCACTTGTTATATTGATATATTAGTAAACAGGTTCCGTCAGACGACTAACATTATTTATTTTTTTTTATTTAATTAAATCTATATTAATTTTTGGTCTATTAAAAAATTTTAAGTCTAAATACGATGAATGTTGGAAATAAAATATTTAAATATTATTCTTTATCAAATTAAGCGCGTAAAGAGCAGTACTATTTTATATTTTATTAATATTTAATAATAATTATTTTAGAATTATACTTTTATTTGTTTTTTTTTTTAATTTAGAAAGTAGCCTTCATTTTATTGAATGTACACATTACATTTCTCATTTATAAAAAGATATATAAAGGTGGAATTAAAGTGAACGATTTGACCCCAACAAAATAGGGCTCTGGAACCCTTCCTTTTGGAGAGTGAAACTATATATTGCAAATATATCAGTGTTGGACTTGAATTAGATTAAAAAAAAGGGAAAAGTAACTATGAATCTCTTGCTCCCAGATTATATAAAATAATATAAAATAATTATTTTTAAGTTAGAGTAATATTTTTATATTGGAATAATTGACTGTGTAACCCTGAAATCTGAAGAAATATCTGATTTACCCCTCTTATTTTTTTCTTTCCAATATATATATTCTTCAGACGTTCCACCGTTATTAAAAATCCCTACCATTTCCCTTTGTTAAGTTAACTAGGGTTAAACTAGAGTTAAATAATAATCGGAGTTGAAAACTATCAGATATATCTATTTTGTCCGGGTTTAGGATTTAGGGTTTAGGGTTTAGGATTTTTTAGGGTTTTAGGGTTTAGGGTTTAGGATTTTTTTAGGGTTCTAGGTTTTAGGGTTTAGGATTTAGGGTTTTAGGGTTTAGGGTTTAGGGTTTAGGGTATATTTAAAAGGGCAAAATAGTAATTACACACAGATAAGGGCAGTTCCAAACGGTATAATTTTAATATTAGCCTTCTAAGAAGGGTAAATCTGAAAACAGAAAAATTTTTAGGAATATATAAGAAATTGCGCCTTTTATATCTTATATTCAACAACGGCACAATAACAACAATAATAATAACAATTTGTTAAACATTTCTAAGCTACTTTACGCCAATTAAGAAAATAATAAATTTTTTAAAAATTTAAAAAATATGGATCTACAATTTAAATTTGGGTTTAATTATTTGGTTCATCATAGCATCAAATGTGAACAAGAGAAGAGGTACGTGCTGGTACATGTACCTCTGAAAGCGCCATGACATGCACGCAGTTTTGTCATGTTGAAGACTAAACAAATTAAACGGATAAATTGCACCGCAGTCCCTTAACTTTCAGCCGTGTTTCATTTTGGTACTCAAACTTTCAATTTGACTTTAGAGCCCCTAAACTCTTATAAAAGAGTTTTACTTTAATATATATTTCAATTCTAATATTCATTTTCCTATAACCTTTTCTTTATTTAGAAGTTGGACCGTAAAATTAAAAATATATTTATAGAAGGACGCTATACTGATATTTAAAACTTTGAAGAGGTGTTTATGAAATTACCACTTGTGAGGGCATTGAAGAAATTAATCGAATTTGATAATATGTCAATTGATTCAAATTCATATTGCCTATTTTGTTAAATAATATAAAATAATTGTTATTCTCTAATAAATTAAACTGATAGAAAATGATATTTTTATATTTTTATATTTTACATTTTTTTCTTACGTGTGGACTCAAGACTTTTTGATAAATTCATAACGTAAAATTGAATTAAATGAAAAAAAAAAAAATTATATTGGGAATATGGAACTCCAATTCAGAATCTCCTATACTTTAATACCATGTTAAATATATAATATGAAACAACTCTTATTATCATTGAGCTTAAACTGCTAAATAATGATATTTCTATATTTTTTATATTTAACACATTTGGCATTTATTAAAAAAAAAAAAAAAAAAGAGAGTAAAAAACTCACCTACTTAGTTCAAAGTTTATGTTACAATTTCTGAACTATTAAGAGTTTCAAAGCCCAATTATAAAAAGTTATTATTAATTAATGTTAAAAGCATATACTATTAGAACATTGGCCTTCAAGCTCCTTACTTAGATAATATTAATTAGTTGTTCCATACACTACAACAAAATTAAGTTATAGCGATAAATTTTTGTGACATTTTTTTTACAAGTGTCCTATTTATATTCCATCTATATTCAAAATTAGACTATAGTGACATATTTTTAAGACACATTACAGTAATGTGTCGTTATACACCCTAGCGACTGCACATATAGCGACACTAATAATAAATGTCGATATTTTTTTCAGCAGTATTTTTTTTAAGATTTTAAGAACACTTAAAATTATCAATAGTTTTATTATTGTCATAATAATAACAAGTCAAGACATAAAGAGCAAAACCATGCACCTTTTAAAGAGAGAGAGAGAGAGAGAGAGAGAGAGAGTAGGTATTAATTTGTAAAGGTCTTTACCAAGCTATTCTTCTTGGTTTGGTCCATTTTTTTCTCCTTATTCAAAGCTAAAGAGTGGCTTTGGATGTATTGAGATTCTCCAACTTGTGGGCACTTGTCTCTCCTTTGCTGGGGAATAAATATAGAAATATATATGCATGGCTGGGTAGAATAATCTTAAGAGAGAAGATAGGGGAAGGCATATATTGACCAAAAAAAGATCACAAAAGAAAAAGCTAATAGGGGCAGGTTATGACAAAAGGAACATTTTCTAGAGCTTATTATATAATTTTTTTTTTCATAGAAAGTATTGTTGTTTTTACACCTGCACTACAACAAAATTAAGTTATAGAAACACATTTTTTGACACTTTTTCTATAATTATCCTATTTATATTTCATCTATATTCAAAATTAGGTTATAGGGATATATTTTTGGGACACATCACAATAAAGTGTCATTATATATCCCGACTGTACATATAGCGACACTAATAATAAGTGTCGATATTTTTGTCAGCAGTATTTTTTTCAGATTTTAGAAACACTTAAAAATATCGCTATAGTCTAATTTTGTTGTAGTGCTGTTTAATTTATAGGCCTAAATCTTACACCCTAACTAGCATTTTGAAGATCCAGATTTATTTATTTATCTCATCAACTTATTTTAAAAAATACTAAAATAGAGTGTGTGTGTGTATATATATATATATATATATAGAGAGAGAGAGAGAGAGAGAGAGAGAGAGAGAGAGAGAGAGAATATATTTTTTTTGAGAAAAAAATTAAATGACTTCTTCTACAAAAAAAAAAAAAAAAAAAAAAAAAAAGAAAAAAAGAAAAAAACTATATATTGTGGGAAAAAACACTCCTTGATGCTCAAGGCCATTATTCTAGCAGCAAATCAAATCAAGGGATAATGCTAAGAGACACCCCACCTTTAAAAAAATAAATAAATAAAAAATAAAAAAGGAGAGATTTAATGAATAAATAAAAAATCCAGGTCTATTTGCTTGGGGTCTTATCTAAAAAAGAAGCACTTATATTAAAGCAAAAAAGAAATGCCCACATTCACCTTTGAAAAGCCTATTTAGTCCAAAGCAACACCCACAAAAGGAGTGTCCTAAGATACTGTAATTTCCCTTTTATTCTTTCCAATTTTGTACATAGTAAAGTGCTATTGCATGTCATGGGTGGGAAATATTTTCAAATTTAATTATTTGGAATATAACCAAAATAATCAAAAGTTTAGTGTTCTTTTTGAATAGTGAAATTCTTTTCAATTATGACAAAAATTTGAAGCTTTAGAGCAGTTTGTGTGTTGAAGGAAAAGGAAAGAAAAGCACTCCCAATTAACACTAGCAATATTTGCATATAACTAATTGAACACATTTAAGTGATAAATTTGAATTAAGTTATTCAACTAGTATTAAGTACTCTCATTCTTTGTCCACAAAAGCCAAAATGCACACATAGTGCCATAATAGGTTGCAAATTAGTTGAAATCATTTTATAAATTACTTACAATTAAGGAGCAACTATACTCTCTTATAAGTACTCTGGTCTCTATGTTTATAAGTCGTTTTTGATAAAAAAAATTTCGAATCGACGATTTATATAAGTAAACATAATCTAATATATTTAAAGTATTAAAAAATTAAAAAAAAATTAATAAAATTTATCAAGCGGGTATAAAATGAATGAACAAAATCAAACCACCTGCTAAAAAAAAATATCAAATTTCAATTCAAAATCAGAATTATTAGAAAATGTTTATTTCCGATTATTCTACACCATTAAATTAGAAAATGTTCTATATATACCGGTTCTCAAAATTGTCTATTTTGAAACTTCTTAATTTTAAGACATATATCATCACAAAATTATAAAAATTTAAATTTTAAAATATTTAAATAATATAAGTTATGTTTAACGGTATCAATAGTCAATTCATAAATTTTATTATCAAAAACGACTTATCAATATAAAGATGATTAATTACTCTCATAAAAGTATATATCATTTCCATAAAGAAATATATTTATACTTTTGTCCATTAAGTTAAATTAATGAGAGTGACCTCAATTGCACCAAAAACTTTTGCAAAAGATTAATACTTATGCCATGTCTTGTAACTAAAGGAAATGAGATGCTACACTAGAATATATGTTGATGTGTGTAAATAAATAAATTCTCTATAAAGGAAACAAAAGTGTATTCTTTTTGCTCTTTCCAAGCAACCAACAATCTCTACTACACCTATCACTACTTTCTCTCTAGCTTAGTTTTTTTTTTTCTTTTTTTTGAGAAAAAATAGTATACTGCCGCTTCATTCATAGGGATGATGAACTAGGCTACAAAGCAAGACAACAAGACCTCCGAAAAAAAAAAAAAAAAAAAAAAAAAAAAAAAAAAAAAAAAACCCTTACAAGACACCCCAGAGATCCCTACAAGCCCTGATCTCCGACGCCAGGCAGCCTGCCGACTTTTTGCAGAGATCGAAAATCGTCTTATTTCTCTCCAACCGAATCCCCTACCAAGCGGAGACGATAGACAATAATTCCCTCATAGTTATTATTGTTTAAATAATGCAAAATAAATAAAAAAATTTCTCCGAAAGTTTAAGTTATAAAAGAACAGTGTTAGTTTTTATATTTTATATTTAATAATTATGTTTAAAAAATATAGAAATTAGGTGGCAAAATTAACATGCTAAACCCTAAGAATAGGATCAAACTATTGATTTTCGAGGATTAATCCATCCTATATTCAGTCGATGGAATAGCGAAAAATAGAAAGATATAACAGGTTAATAAGAAATGTTATAGTTGAAGAGTATATTTTGAAAAATTATAGTGGAAGTCGATTTTGACAAAGTTTATGTCTGATTTTTTTTTAAAAAAAAAAACAAATGTTTTTTCCAAAATTATTTGTAGAAGATCTACATGATAAAATATTGTATATTTTACCTCGAAAAAAATAGAATTTATTTTTTTAGTTTTTTTTTTTATATTTTGAATAAAAAACATCTTAAAATAATTGATATTTTCAATTATATTGTTTTTGAAAATCATACTATATATTTCAACTATAGAATCTTTTAAATATTACTAGCTAATTAAAGTGCAGGTGCAATATACGCTTTAAATTAAAAAAAAAAATACTTATATTTTTTAAAAATTTTCTTATATACGTCAAATAAATATATTTTAGTTAATTACATTTTATTAATTATAATAATCTAAATCGGCAGAGAGATGAGGGTAATGATAGTAGATTTAGTTAAGTTTATGCGTTAAATTTAGATAGATTATAATTTTTTATTGTTTAAGTTATAAATTTTATTTAATTATAATTTTCTAATTTGATAGAAAAATTGAAAGATTTACAGTTGATCAGTTGAGTTCAGTTTGTTAAAATTAAAATTAGTTTAAAACTATTGGTTAATAACTAAAAAATAATTTTATAATGATTATTTTATAACGATTATTTAAAGTCTCTCTCTCTCTCTCTCTCTCTCTCTATATATATATATATATATATATATATATATATATATATTCAATGTTGAGATTTTCAAATGAATCATCATCGGCCCGGTTAAACTTGATCTATAGTATTTAAAAGGCTTAGAAAATAAATTTTTTAATTTTTTAATATTATTTGACTAGTGATCAAAATGGCATAATGTAAGTAATTTTAATAGTTGTGGTGAACCGTTTGTAAATTTAACGGTGTAGAAATATTCAAATCACGTAACATTTTGATAAAAAATATTTTATACTAAATAAAATAAGATCAATATCTTTGATCTAAAATTTTAGTATCATATCATCATATTTTGTTAGATTTTTAATTTCAGCCGTTGATTTTGAGTCATTTTGATTACTAGATAAATAATATCGCAAAATAGTAAAATTTATTTTTTAAATATTTCAAATATTTAAATCAAGTCTAACGGAGCCGATCGTCCATTCGGAAATCCCTGCATCTCCCTGCATCGAACACAACTTGGTACTTTTAAAAACATAGGAGCTCAATTTTATATATATATATATATATATATATATATATATATATATATATATATATATATATATATATATATATATATATATATATATATATACTGGCATACAATCGATAGCAAACGAGCTTCGTTGTCAATCATTTATTTTCGATGATGGAGCTTCCAAAACGAAGATCAACACAGTTAAATATGATCTAGACCATTTAAACTATCTGAAAATTAAATTTTATAATTTTTTGATATTTTTTCTGATCCATCAAACCAAATAGATACAAAAATGAATGACAAAAAATAAATATCCTTTAAAAATAATAATAGGAGTATTGTAATAAAGATCAAGAATATAAATATTATTTTAAATAGTTTAAAATCTTTTCTAATCAAAATTCAATTAATTTAGAATTTTATACACAGTTAAACTAAAAAAAAAATTTCAAATTTATCATTAAAATTATAAATATTGTTGTATCACTTTCATCATTAGGTTAATGATATTGAAAAGATTTGAAATTTAACTTTTAAATACTTTTCTAAATCATATTCAACAATGCATATGTAAATTTGAGAGCTCTATTATCGAAAATAAATAGATGACAACGGAACTCGTTTGTTACAATAACATTTCAACTCAACTTTATATATATATTACCGAAATTCCGGTATTATAGTCTCATTTTTTATTTTAGGGTGCTTAAATTAACGATGTATACCGTAAAAACTGGTCTAAGATATTAAAAATTTTAGAAAAAATATATATATATTTTCAACATAGTTTATTTTATGATCAAACTATTTTAAAATTATTAATTTTAAATAGTTATTATGGCTAATTTGTAATTTAATAAAAAAAATTTAAATTTATTTAAATTTTAATAAAAAATATTTTAAATTATTTAAAACAAGTTTAGCATATTTAATATTGAATTCAAAAATTCTATTATTAAATTTTAAAAATTATTTAATTTTTACCGATTATTTTGACATAATTTACTTACTAAGTAAATATTGTCGAAAAAAAATTAAAATTTTATTTTTAAAAACTTTATAGAATTGTTGAATTAAATATTTTAAAATTAAAAATAAAACAATAGTATAAGAGCTCCCATATGATAACATAAGAGCGTAACTCTCTCTCTCTCTCTCTCTCTCTATATATATATATATATATATATTGACCATGCAATAATTTCTTCATGGTCAAACTAAAGACATTTTGACCATGCATTTACAGGAGATTGGAGTAAAAAAAAAAAAAAAAAAAAAGGAAAAGAAGAAAAATCTAAAAAGATTCATATGATCTCTCACTGTCAAACTCATTACACGTGTACGGCCCTGGGTGGAAATAAAATCACTGTTGGATAAAAAGGTACAAATAAAAAAATAAAAATTAAGTATATCATATAATAGTGGGGTAAAAGTAAAAAAAATAAAAATAAAAAAAAAAAAAAAAAAAAAGAAAAAGGGTGTGACTTGGGAGGGGGCGTGGGGCCCACATGATGGACGGTGGAGATATGCTGCAGAAATTAAAGAGCTGCTCTGTGAGCCGTACGTTTTGCAGCTTTCCTTTAGAATCTGAAGGAATAAAAACATAACCATCCACTTTGCCTGTTCTCTGAATCTAACAGAGCCCAACTATTCAATGAATCTCACATTGTTACTTATTAGGGTGGGGACCCACATTGCCCATAAGCACTTTTAATTCAATTTTTTTTTTTTTTTTTTTTTTTTTGCCTTCTGGGAGAACTCTCTCTCTCTCTTAAAAATTAAAAGAAATAATAAAAATAAAAATTTTAATTAAAGTGCTTCATAAATTTAAAAATTTACTAAACATTTATTAAACGAATCCTGATAAAAAATCAATACACTACTCGTTTAATTAATTTCAATCTTTAAATCATACTATTTCACCAACTACCTACTAAATTTAAGGAGGCCACACAATTATTCATACAAAAGCCGAAAATCAACAAGTACCTATGACTTAGTACTTTTAAAAATATGAAAGCTCAATTATATATATATATATAGAGAGAGAGAGAGAGAGAGAGATAGAAAGTTCGGCTACTATGCTTATCGATAGCACTAAGCACTCGGTGCTACCAAGTTTTTCATTGCTAGATCTATCCTTTTAATCATTTCTTCTCCTTAGATATATAATTGAGCTTCTATACTTTTAACTTTTGAATGAAAGGATATGTGGTTAATTAGAATTATAGTGGGCTTCTTAAATTTAGTGGTGGTTGGTAGAATAGTATGATCTAAGGGATAAAATTAGTCAAAAAGATAATTTCAACGGTACTTTTATAAGCATAGTAGCTGAAATATATATATATATATATATATATATATATATATATATATATATATATATATATATATATATATATATAACAAGGTTACTATACTATTAATAGAAATCATTAGTGTTATTAGATTTTTGGCTATTGGATGAAGCAATGCGATTAGAATAATAATAGGCCCCTAGAGCTTAGTGGGCAATTGAAAAAAAAGTATGATCTAAACAATGGAAATGATCAAAGGAATAAATGTAACGGCGAAAAATTTAATAAAACCAAATGCTTGATACTATAGATAGCATAGTAGCCGAACTATATATATATATAGCGAGAGAAAGAGAGAAAGCTGGGTTGGAATACTACGGTATCAAACGAATTTCGTTGCTATCAATTTATTTTTTATAATGAAGCATTCGAATCAACGATTAACACCGCTGAACATAATCTAAACCACTAAAAATATCTAGAAATTAATTTATTTTTTCTTATATTGTTCTCTCGTGTATCAAGTGGACACAAAAATGAACAACTAAAAATAAATATTCTTCAAAAAAATTATGATAAAATTTTTATTATTGAGATCAAGAGTATAAATCTTATTTTAAATACTTTCTAACTAAAATTCAATTAATTTAGATTTATTTACACTATTAAACGAGTAAACACTTCACATTTACTATAAAATTATTCATTTTGTAACCTATTGATTATAAAGATCGATGATGCTGAAAGAATTTGAAAATTAACTTTTATATACTTTCAGTGATTTAAATCATGTTCAACAGTGTCGGTAATCGATTCGGAGGCACCATAAACGAAAATAAATTGGTAGCAATGAACCAGTTTACAACTCATAGTATTCCAGTCAGTCAGTCACTCTCTCTCTCTCTCTCTCTCTCTCTCTCTCTCTCTCTCTCTCTCTCTCTCTCTCTCTCTCTCTCTATATATATAATATATATATATATATATATATATATATATATATATATATATATATATATAATCTAAGTATTTTACACCAGGTGATTTACATCTTTATATAACAAATTAAGCATTTTTTCTTTTAAAAAAGATAAAAGTAAAAACGATTTAAATTAAAAAAATAATAATAATACTGACTCTTTCCAAAGCCATATATAACAGTTCTTAAATTTTATTCTTTGACTAAAAGTAAACCAGTGAAGTATAATTTCTTAAAATTTAATGTTTTACTTTTATCTTTTTTAAAAGCATATAGAAATGAGATTTTTAAGTTTTAAAAAATTTCAAAAAAAAAGAATTCTATGAAAATTTACTTTCTTTCAGTTTTCCGTCCATCTGGTTCTAAAAAAAAAAAAATAAGCATTTATGAAAAATAATAATAATAATATTTTATAAAAAAAATATAGTAATTTTGTTTTCCTAAAAAAAAAAAAAAAAAAAAAAAAAAAATTGAGAAACAGAAATACTTGTTTTCTATGAAATATAGAAAATTAATTGTAAATTATGAATCTCTAGAATCTAAATCTTCTTCAACTTCAGTTTGCTATTTTTTTTTTTTTTAAGTCGTTATCTTCAACCTTCAAAATTTTAATAACTTTACGAAATCTGTCAATCTATATCGGAACACTAATTTTCAAAAATACTTGCTTCCTTCAAACCAAAGAGGCAAAAAAATTAAAACAAAAATTCATAAAAAACATTTTTTTTAAAAAAAAATTCCATACTTTGACTAGGAAGCAAACATTCCCAAATCTTAAAAAATTCTTGAGACTCAAACCTGTGATCATATGGTTGCAATCATAAAACATTTTAACACTCTCCAAAGCAGTAGTAGCTACATGCTGAAAAAAATTTATCACAATATTTAAAATGTAGATTAAAGCTAGCTAGGGAGCTCTCTTCTTTGATTAATTACACTATTGTTGAAAATTAGTGTTCTTGCCAATAAAAGAGGGTCCTAGAGCATTCCAAGCTTTCCTTTTGTCCTCTTTTATAACAATAAAATGTTTATACATCCCCCAATGTGATTTATCCTATCATCTTACTCCCTTTGGTATGATTTTTCCAATGATTTAAAAATTAGATTGAGCCAACTGATTCAACGGGTTCGACCGTAACCTAGTTTAAAAAGCAGTTTGATTCAATTCTTTGAACCAGATAGGTTAACAAATCTCTTTGGAACAGGTCCAAGTCTCAAATTTTAAGTCATTAATATACACATCATGGTGGGCAATAGGGATAGCAATCCAGCTCGCTGTTCGCGAGCCAGTTCGTGTTCGGCTCGAAATGAGCTCGAGATCGAATCGCTCGTTTAGTAAACGAGCCAAATACCAGCCAAATTTTTCAGCTCGTTTAATAAACTAGCCAAACACGAGCTGGGATCAGCTCGCTCGAGTTCGGCTCGATAACAACTATAATATATATATATATATATATATATATATATATATATATATATATATATATATATATATTACTATTTAAATTTTAGACCATCAATTTTTTATGAATTTTAATTATTAGATTAAAATTTTAATTTTTTAATTTTCTTTCAATTTTATACCTAATAGTAGGAATGAAAATTAAACTTGTTGTTCACAAGCGAGCTCGTGTTCGGCTCGTTAATAAACAAGCCAAACACGAGCCAAATTTTTCAGCTCGATATTTAAACGAGCCAGCTCGTGTTCGGCTCGTTTATTAAACGAGCCGAACACGAGCCGACCCCAGCTCGCTCATGTTCGGCTCGTTGACACCCCTAGTGGGCAATACCTACCTGCTTAAGTTTGAATACGGATATTTGTATGTGTATCAATAGCATAAAACATAAATATTAATTATATCCTAAACTTAAAATAAAAATATAAAATTTGCAATAGTTACACTAATTTTAATTACCCTAAAATATATAAACACATATAACAACTTAAAATTATATTGATAAATCCAAACATATATAACATAATTGCTTAAAATATGTACAATTAGCCATATAGCATACACTCTTGCTTAAAATTGTAAGTCCTAAAATAAGAGCCTACTATAATATAGTTAAAAAACATACACAATCAATTGAAACATAATATAGTCAAAAAAATAAATATCAAAATTTTCAATTTTCACTAGTTTTTCAACTTTTTTTTTCTTTTTATTTTAACTTTTGATGATCCATTTTTTACCCAATCACACCAGAACACTTACATCTCTAAGCAATAACTACATGCTAAACAAAATCTTTCACAATATTTAAAATATAGATTAAAGATAGCTAGGGAGCTCTCTTCTTTGATTACAATATTGTTCAAAATTAGTATTGTTGCCTAATTAAGAGTGTCTTGGAGCATACCAAGCTTTCTTTTTGTCTTCTTTTGTAACAATAATATTTATCCATCTCCTAGGTGACTTATCCTACCATCTTACACCCTTTATTATGATTTTTGATTTTCCCAGTGCCACCATCTTTTTCCCCCAAAGTATCCTCTTAAACCATTCAGCCACAAGTAGAAGAAGAAATGAAACATTCCTACTTCAGTAGTTTCTGCATTTAGATGTTGTAGGCCAACCAAATTAAGAATATGAGTAAATTACATGTTTGGTACTCAAACTATAATTTGTTGCTTTCAGAATATTTACAATCAAATCCATTAATTTATCAATAACGAGAAAGTAATGTAACAGTGTTGTAACTAATGATGCGCCAACAATTACGATGTTATATTACTTTTATATCAACAATACGCCAACATTTAATCAACTAAATTAAATTATCAAACTTAATTGCAACAAATTTGAAAGTTCGAGCCAAATATTATAATAAATTAAAATTTACTGATCAAAATGATCAAAATGTCACGCGCTTCATAGTTTACAGACCAAACAGGCAATATACCCTTTATAAGAATGTAAAATAACATAAAACCACCTCTCTCTTTTTTTTTCTCCAAAAACTTAAGCTAGCAAATAACACTATTTTTAGATTTATCTTAAACACTACTTCTCACTTTTGAGTTAGAGATTGTTTGATAGGCCCAAAATGTGTACCGAAATTAAATGAGATCAGAAAACCACATGTGATTCGAACTCACAACCTCTTATTCCAATACCATGCAAAATAACAAGAAATAACTATTTTTCTCCAAATGCTAAAACTACCACCAAACGGTATTTCTTATATTTTATCTTCGACAAAGAAAAATAATAATAAAAGAATAGCTTAACATTACTAGAAGAACAATCTAATTTTGTGGTGTTTCAGTTTTGGTGGTGATAGATCCTGCTCTCAATTACTAGTGTAAACTGTTAAGTGACCAATATTTTGTGTCCTTCCTCCTTAGCATTAAAAGCCCAATCCACACAGAAAAGCGTTATCCTCCATTATGTGCCCACTTATCCCCATAAACCACCATATCTAGCGTCGTTGGCTAAGGACTTAATGGTTAGTACCCGAAATTTCAAGTTCGAAACATAATTGCTTCACATTACTAAGCTGAGTTCACTTAAAAAAAAAATGAACGAAGAGGATAATTTGCTACTTTTCTCTCTCAAAAAAAAAAAAAAAAAACACATTATAGTTAACTTTGCAATCATTTTCCTAATTATACCGAGGATAGAAGAATAAGACAAGGATTAAAAAAAAGGATGTTCCTACTAAATTTATCCCCCAAATCACACTCTACTACAGAGACCAGCCACCTAAAATACATCACTTGTCCTTTTTGGTAGCAATCAACAAAAAAGATGGATGCATATGTAGTGGGAGAGAAAGAGAGAGACCCCATACAATCCCTTGAATACCAAGCACTTAAAAGCCAATCACTTTTGTTTGTGCCCATAACTATTAAAACAATCACTTTAAAAGCCAGATCCATTCACTAGTGCCCATAACTAATTGTACCAGCCTCTTCCTTATATAGATTGAAGGATTTTGGGGGGAAGGGGGGTGTTGGCTTTATATCTAAGAATCCAAAGTCTAGATGTCCACCTAGGTATAAATGTAACAAGTGACACCCCTTCCCAATAAAGTATGAAGAAAATTCAGAGAGCTTCTTTCTACTTTAGTTGATGAAAGACTTTTGCCATTCCCCTTTACTTTGAAGTGTGGTTATCTCCTTTTATCTCCACCACATTAAGATCAAATTTCCTAAGAAAGAGATAGGATCCACAACAAAGCTATTGAATAGGTTCGAGAAATCATTGTTTGAAAGAAAGAAACTCACCTCTACCCCATACTCTCTATGAACTTGGAGAATTGCATTCATTGGCTCTTTTTCCTCAATGAGATAAGGAGAGGACCATAAGTACTTTTGGGGTGATTGATCTCTTAGCGAAACCATTATGTCATGTTTTTGACATTTCCTTCAGCTAGATGTAATTACTCCCTTTGAAATTAGCCTCTGATGCGAGACGCCTCGCTATCTGCACCGAATCTGAGATGATAGGGAAATTTCAATACCTGTAAGAAGTTAAAGGCTGAGTAGAACTTTTGATCTACGAAAAAATGGTAATGTTAATTTAATAATATGAAGAGCAAATATGAATTAAGGAAGATACCTTTTATCTTTCCAAGCTTCTACTCGCAATACAACCAAACTACCTCTTTATCTCATATGCAATAATATCAAAAAGATCATCAGAATAGTAAAAAAATCTAAATGTGATTCCATATTTAATACTTTTATAGTCCAACAAGAATACCATTCAAAGTGTTACAAAATCAATACTCAAAAAAACAACAGTGGACTTCCATGCATTTGTATATGTTTTTGTTACTTAAATATCAAAAAAATTAATTATGATAACTTTAGAGCTCCTCAGAAATTTGATCCATGAAGTTTGATCGAATTTAAGGTTGCCATCAGAGTTTCAATCATAACAATTGAGTCCTCAAAAGTTTCACCCTCATTTCAATTGCATCCTACTAAACATAAATATTAAAAACACTGTTCTATGGTAAATTAAAGTTTTTTGGAAAACAATATTTATTTCATATAATTTAATATAGTATCAGAGCATAAGGTTTTAAATTTGAATCCCCTCCCGATTAATTCATCTCAATTGCATCATATTGAATATAAATACTAAAAATATCGTTCTCTAGTAGTTTAAGCTTTTGAAAAATCAAGATTGTTCCTAATTTAACATATTATCACAGCATGAGATTCTAAATTCAAATCCCACTAGGCCCCTAGCGTTATTTAATTTATTAATTTTCTTTCAATTAATTCAAACCCGCATCTTAAGCTTATCAAATATTTTCAGCTCAGACGTAAGGGGGAGTGTTGAATATAAATATTAAAAATATCATTCTCTAATAGCTTAAGGTTTTGGAGTACAACGTTTGATTTATATAATTTAAAACATCCTCATAGTTTTAGAATGTAATTATTTAGTTCATACTATTTGATGTTAAATTTAATTTAGTCAAAGATGTTTTTTATGTTAAGCAAGCAAGGTTTAATAAAACAGCTTGTGTTACACAAATTTCGATTTGTATAATCATAGAAAGACTTAATTGTTACGCATAACGAACTTACAAAAATTAAGTAGTTATAATAGAAACTTCGAGGAGAAAGATGATCTGGAGGTCAAACTTGACGGTCCCAAACTAGTAATCAACCCTAATTTTTACAGCTCTTCTACCTTCAGAATTGGCTCATAAACTATTCAAATGGCCTAGATTAGCAATAACTGATCTGATTCTGAACTACAGGATCCGGTAAAATATTTAAGGTAAACATGTTATTGGTAACATCCACTTTACAACAACCTATATGCATAACAGAATAGCATTCAGATACAGTAGTCTTTCCAGTTATAAATGTTTCAAATAATTAGATCATATTCAACAGATTAGCAGATGACAGCAGTTATTACTGATAGGATGAGCGAAAGAAAACTTACAAACTGCAACAAGCAATAATACAATTCATGATCAACTCGGAAACAGAAAAATCACTTGCTACTGTATTTATCCAGTTATTGTAAAGCTGAGCTTATAGAAAAGACGATGATACAGAACACTGAACTCAGATAGATCAGAGAACTTGGAGAGGAATTTAATCAAACAACGAGAGGTTTTATAGAGCTTTAAAAAAGCTAAAATTAGCAAATAGAGACCCAACAACAAAACAGTTCAAACAAGGGCTGAATTTCGGTCTGCAAGTTTGTGTTTGAGTTCGACAATCGTGTTAATCATGTCAATTTGAAGATTGTCTCAATCTGTGTTTACAGATGATGCAATCTATAAACTGTGACAACTGACCAATATCCATCTCAAAGGATCTTTCTCATACTTACCTATTACCATAGTATAACTACAAAATAGTGAGTCATTGAAAAGCTTTGTCCCCAACTGAGTATGCGACAAATTTAATGCTAATATCAGATGATACCAAATAGCAACACAAGGAAAGGCCACCGACAAACGCTAACAACATTGCTCGGGTTGATCCTTTCATGAGAAGCTTCTCAATTCAAACTATTAGCCTCCAATCACTTTCTAACAACCAAAAAGCAGTAGCAACAACGGTGCTAATACCATTCAGTGGTCAGTTTTAAAGAGATGCTCAACTAGAGCAATAGGCTTATCTATAATCAGAAGAGTTCAGCAGAAGAGATTTTGCGACAACGATAACAGAAAGAGTAAATGCTGCTTGTTCTTTTTATCACCAGACTTACAACTTCAAAATAACAATACATGATTTTTTTTTCTTTTCTTGATGAGAAGTATAATACAGGCTATCAGATGAGAAAGAAAGGTAGAAAAGGAACCTCGTCAGATTCTGGAATTTACAAAGTACGGTACGTTGTACCCTCAGTTCTACAAACTCACCTCCTTTGGAACACTGATCTCTAAGAAATACAAGCTGCCAATGCAAATTTTGAGGGTAAGACATATGTTAAATATGAAATAAAGGAAGGTAAAAATAGATAATCCTAGCAACAAAGAAAATAAAATTAGAGTGGAGAGATTTGCTTATGTTGATGTGAAATCATATTTACTGCCTATTGACCGTGCCGATAGCAAAACACCTCCAATGTTCATTATTTAAGTAGAGCTTGCGAAGAGGCACCAACATCTTATTAATTAAACACTCTTCTAAAGTTCCACCAGAAGAAGAAGCTCCAATGAGCTTGGAGCTTCTACTTTTAGCTTAACCTCCAAGGCGGACCACCAGATACATATGCGACCAAGTAAACTAAGTCTAACAACAATGTCAAGAAAAGATCCAAGAAAGGATTAAAAAGTAGAGATTTAGTTTAAACTGCAGACTCAGACAACATAAGTTATATAACATGTATGCAACTTTTAACTTGGAACTAAGTAAAATTAAACCATTGGACTGAACTTCAACCGGTTGCAATTGAGTCACCGAACTTCAATTTATATTTCAATCAGGTCACCCCGTCAAACACGATTCAATTTCCCTAACAGCATGATGAAGTGATAGCTAATTCAACTGCCATATCATTCTCCGAGTGATGATATGGCAATAGTGTGGTACCTCATTCAACCACCACGCCATCTCAAGACCATTAAGATTTAGCTGTTACATCAGCTTCAAGAAATGACATGGAAGCCGAATCAACATCACGTCATTGGCTGATAGCTAAATCATCTTCTGGAGATGATACTGTAGCTAAATCAATATCATTCCTACTATAAGGGATGTGAGCAGAAGTCGACCTATTGCAACAAATTCAAATTCAGTGACCTCAATGAAACTTCATGGTATGTTCATCTACCAATGGTGTAGTTTACCCTAAAAGCCAAAATTGTCAAATGTGTCGGCACAAGAAGCTGTGGTACCTTCAGCAACTAATGGAATAGTTCACCCAAAAACTATAACTAGAATATGTCCACAAGAAATCCACGAAATGGATAAAATAATCCTACATTTTTCAAGTTGTGTTGTAACAAACCTTGCAGACATGAAAGCCATGCCAACAAAGACTGCTTTGACAGCTTGTTTCTGACCAGCATAGTCAAATGCAAGGGGCAACATCTCATGCAATGTAAGAAAAGCCATCACTCCACCAACTGCATGAAAAGAGAAGGCAAAAAACTTAAGAGAGATCAAGTTAATTACTTGAGTTGGAACTAACAACTGTCATTTTACTAAGCGATGAACCTGATCCAAGTAAGCCTTCAAGGATTTCGGGATTCAGACTGCTTGGGAACAGGTAAGCTGCAAATAGAGTACCTCTATGTTAAAAATCTTATAAAATGTAAGTTGATGAAACCATTGAAATGTAAACCAAGAAGAAAGACGAAATTTTAAGAACAGAAACATTTTAAAGTTTCTCTAGTGAGAGATACGACAGGAAACTAACTTAAATTATTCCCAGATATAGCCAAGTGGAGATTTGTTTATTTAAAAAAAAAAAAAGCTTAGAAATAGCTGTTTTGTTCAAAACCAGGTAACTCTAGAATAATCCAGGAATAGTAGCTCCAACAATCCCAGAGATTGATCTATCCCTCACTTCGTTCCTAGTTATCCGGATCTCATTATAGTTTTTCTTAGTTATCTATGTAATCACTATAGTTATTCCTATAATCCAAAACAAAACGAAAAATCCACATTGATTTCACTCATTCTGTGATAGTGGGATAATAGAGGAGAAAGAAGGCAAGAGTTCCAGATCCAAATGCACTCATAGAGATCCAAGTTACACCGTAACTCAAAAATTTTCTTCCATGCATTAGCTACCAGCAAAGTTTGACTATTACATGCAATTCATCCAAAGAGAAGATTGGTGTTATTATTCTCACATAAAAGACAACTGTAGGAGACACATAGATAATAGGGATCATTTTCGGTTGATAAAAAGCAGGATAGGTGGAAATTAATCTACTGGAAAATTAAGTTGAAATGGTTATGCACTTGTGTAACGTAGTAATAGCCATTCAAATTGATTCATAGTGTTTCTAGGGATAAATAAAAGAAGTGAAATACCATCCAGTAACTTGGTCAAATAGGGCATCAAAAGATAGCCACACTAGTGTCATATAATACTCACCTAAACCTAGCAACTTAAGTACCAAAAAAAAAAAGGCATACAGAGGGAAAAGACCTCATTTCTACCAATAATAAAATATGTATGAGTTTATATATAGAAATGAAAAAGAATTAAAGACAGAATAGTTCATAGTTCCAATCATGTGAATCTTAGGTACTTCAGCAAATATAATAAGAATATATACCCACCTACAACAATAACTCCTAGTGGCTCAGCAAATCCCGATAGAGTTGCCAATTTGAATGCCTGCCATTTGCTGTATCATACATATAGAAAACAATTTAAAGTAAAGTCCACATCTTGAACATCTCTAGCACAGTTGGGAAGCAGCATAGCTTAGACTTTAGAGCATAATAATAGCAACAATCTTAGTATCAATAAACAACTTAAAGTATATATATCTGTAAAATAGATAAGGGGCTGTTTGGTTCCTCAGAAAAGTGTGGAAAAAAATTTCAAAGAAAAAAGTTTTCCATGAAAAACAGTTTTTCCAGTTTTCAGTCCATTTGGTTCTAAAGAAAACAAGCTTTTATGGAAAACTTATTTCCAAATCTTACGGAAAATTAGTGTTTTTGTTTCCCTAAAAAGAAATCGGAAAACGAAAATGCTAGTTTTCCGCGAAACATGGAAAAAAGTTTTCCAAAAATGCTTATTTTCCTTCAAACCAAGCGGGCGAAAAATTGAAAAAGGAGTTTTCCATGAAAAAAAAATTCTTGGAAAACTTTTTTCCACACTTTTCCCGAGTAACCAAACAGCCCCTAGGAGAAAACACATAAAAAATAAATATAGTGTCTCAATTGCTACTTACTAACTTTTAATTCTCCTAACAACGAGTATTTAGATGGTTCAAGAACTTTACCTGTTAGTGGCAAAATAAACAGGAAGAGCTACAGCAACACCCTGCAAAATGAAAACTATTAATACATATAACTATTTTTCCAAAGGGAATATCGAATTTCTGGAGGAGATTATGATGTCTAAATAAACAAGAATAACACGGGTGGTTCATTATGATATAAAGGCAGACAAGCAAAACTTTGAAATATGTGTTTTCCTTCTACCAAAGCAAATGCTAATGTCAGTAAATCACCTACAAAGCCTCTGCTTCTGACATGACCAAGAATAATAAACTTTGCCCATCTATTGTTGTTTTTCTAGTAAAGAGTAAATGAAGGATTAAATAAGAAATTAACTCCTCACAAAAAGGAAAAGCCTATTAGTGTAGTTACGATCCATCAGCTATAAAATGTGATGCTAATTGGAGTTACTTTGTAAATCATGCAAAGGAAGAAAATAGAAGACCAGCATAAAGAATGGAGACAAAAAATAGAGGAAGAGGTACTAAGGATAGAAGGCGCAAAGATCAATAGTTCCTTTCCATTAAAAATCCATCTTGAACATTACAAGCAAATGGCTAATTATTTAAATAAATAAATTTATGCACATACAGATTAGCTTGTACTAGATTTCTTCTAAACTCTTATCGAGAAGCATTTAGAATTTGTTTAATCTCCAACATGCACCCCATCCTTAAAGTTGGTCAGCACCTCTAATTTTGTTCTAGGGTTCTTCAAATGATGTTGCATTTTTGGCATGTGAAAAGTGCTTGATGATACACTGGATAGTTCTTTCTATCCCTTTACATTAAGACTTTCTTATTTTATCACGTTGATTGCAATAATTAAATTAAATAGCAAGTTCACATTTACTTTGTAATCATTTCCATTAGTACTTAAATTTGTCAACCAAACTATAGGAAAATGTTTATACAATAAACCTTTGGGCGCATATTAGCAGACAAATTTATGACCTACATAGAGCAGAAGATCATTCCAATCAAACAAGGACCACAGTATTATTAAACAATTCAATGCTACTTCACATGCAATAGAAATGTATAAGAGATATGAACTGAATATTTACCTCTGGAATATTGTGTAGGGCAATAGCAAGAGCCAAGTTAAGGCCAACACGAAGTCCCTAATTTATGCAGAACAGAACAGTAAGCTTTCCTAAAGTCCACGTTAACAAAGTTATTGCAAATTCTGTAGATGAACTTTAGTAGAAACAAAATTTCATGTGAAGTTAGCAGAACACGTCCTACAGCTTGAGAGAGCACATTTTATCAACATGACACCTTACAGACAATCAGTAAATAACTACAAAGTTCTTATTAACCAATGGCAAGTAACAAAGCATGAAAAGAACAGTAACATAAAAGGAAAAAATCTTAGCAGTCTAAAGCTTGTTTGTTTGCCCATAACTAAATTTGATGTTGAAAATGACTTTCAGTTCAACTAAAGTTTAGATAAAATTATATTTATACTGTTGTTTGGTTAGTCGAAAGTCAATGGCTTTGAAACTGTAGTTATGCCACTTTCTTTTTTTATGTGTTACTAAAAATTTTCACATTAGCACATAAAACGGTGAAAAATAGTTATAGCAGTTTTTTTTATTAATTTTTTATATTTATTTCTCCCCCATAACTAAATTCACCACCACCTATGGCGAAGTCAATTACGACACTTTGGGAAAGTAGAGTTACGGGCAAATTTAATTTTCGACAAACCAAACAACGGAAGTGGACATTTACGGCTGAAAACAACTTCACCCCACTCCACTTTCGGTAAAACAAACATACCCTAAGGACTTGAAATATTCCAGGCTAGAACTGTGAATTTCAAGTATGCTGATTGGTAGTCCCCTATCCGGATAGCAAATCCATGGACTAGGATGGAATTGTGCTATCCCATGGACAGCCCACATTGCCATATTACGTCACTATTCCCCAACAAAAGAAAAAGGGAATAACACACTGCATTATAGTTCTCACATTGGCAATTTATCCCCCTCCCATGGATAATAATCCTCCAACCAAACTGCACCTTAGAGACCAAGACTACTTTGTAAGTCCGCTTTGGGTAAGCTCTCTTATTGAAGCCAAAACTCCTTATCCTGGTATTTTCGGATTGGATACACAGATATGTTTGATGTTTTTAGATAACAGTTACAGAGATACATGGAGCCATAAGGCATGTTGGCTTACGTATCACAATATCCATCAAATTATGCTGCCTTTGATTGCAGGAATTTGTCAACAAATTTTCCATCAATTATTGAAAACCCAGGGGCACTAAATAACCAAAAAGCAAGCTCAACTATTAAGTATACTAAATATCTCACTAAAAGTTTATTGTGTACCTTCATTGATCCAAGAAATACTGCCATTCCCTCAGGAAAGTTGTGTAAACTAATACCTGCAACTTGCGATAAGAACAGACCATCATTAGATGAAACCAAAAACCTTTAGTACCAATAACAAAAAATAGTTTTACTGCATATAGATAATCGAAGTTCAATGATTAAACTAAATCATGCAATCTCTTCCACGAAAGACATGAAGGAACATCAATGTCATAATAGCAAATCATACTATAATACACCTAAAAGTTGAAAGAGTATATGTATTTACAGGGATTTATGAGTGGTATAACCAACAATGGGATCATCAAATCCTGATCGCAATTAAATGCATTATCACATTAGGAACTTATGCAAAATGTAAACATATTCGAACAGGGTAATTGCTATGTGCTACAGAAATCCTTTTGTCTTGATCCATAGTGCCCCTTCCCAATAAAAGGTTTAAATTACGTCTTCTTCTTGTTTCTATACTCTATCAGGATTCTTCATATCCCCTTTGTGCTACTTTCGTTGCTCTTACAGCAATTTGGAGAACTAGTTGAACAAGAGAAATAATTGTTGTCCAAAAGAATACAAAATGATAATACACTTAAAAGGTGACAACCACTTACATAATGAAACTGTTGAGTTTGGATATTTGGTTCTAAACCTAAAAACATTTTTAGTGAATCTTTAAGCAAAGCCTAAGGATTTTTGCATACCAAGCAACCCTTATTTTGTACTATGGGAGATGTTAAAGCCAAAAAAACAACCTACGAAACAAGATTATAACGTAGATAGTGTACTTAAGCACACGTATTAATCAACATAAAGGAGAAAGCATATAGTGACACTATTTATTAATGAATACGCCCATCTTGGTTTAGTAGCAAAAAAAGAAAGATATCTACATGATCCATGCAGTAACTAGCTAATCCTCTTTCACCAATCAATCTTATCTTGATCTATCTCTTCTCCTTATCTTAGAATTTATATCAAAAACAAGTTGATAGCAAAAAAGTATGCATTGTTTTCCACATAATTATCACATTTGCATGGTCATAACTAACATAAAAAATCAATAGAAACAACTTGGGTTTTCCATTTCACAGTTAGAGTAGAATCACAGTCTTAAAAAGTCAAATTGCCAATAGAGACAATAATAGGGTCTCTTTGATCCGGGACGATCTAAATTCTGGATAAGTTTTAACCATTGAGAATAGGGAGAGGCGGTTACAACTACTCCGGATAAGTCTCAACCATTGAGGATAAGGCGGAGGTAGTTACAACTATTTCGGTTAGGATAAGGATAGAGGTAGTTTTAGATTGATCGGATTGTAAAACCAAATTGGATAAAGTCAATTTGGTTAAGAATAAAATTGTTATTCTTATCTTTTGTAAGCCTAAGGGCTATAAATAGGGGTCTATTGGCTCTTGTAAAGCCATTCCCAGTTAGAGAGTAAAAATAGAAAAACACTTCCATCTACAAATATATTCTTCGTCTTCTTTTTTCTCTCATCCGGGTTTCAGATATCCATCGGGGAGGCGCTGCGACATTGCCTCCTCCTCCGACGGATCACTCTTGAATTAAATCCTCAATACCATTTTTCTTACCACCTAAATAACATATTCTACACAAATATGAAAAAAAAAATGAAAATATTTTCAAAATACACTGACCAACTGCTGTAATTATTCCACTGAACAGAACTTGGCGACGATGTTTCTTCATCAGGTCTTTACCAGATCCATCATCATCACTCTGCTTTTTGTAAAGCCAAAAATGAATGGCAAAGTGATTTTTAACACTCCACAGAAAGAATAAAACAAGAACCTTCAGCATGTTTTAAGGAACAAAGATTAAATACTGGCCTGATTTTTATTTGCATCTTTTGGTTGAATAATGGTTGGCTCTGGAATAAAGTTTACAGTAAGAGCAAAGAAGAGAACTCCAGCAAAGAACTGCAAGGGAGAATACAAGGTTAATGAATAAGAAATCATTAAACTGAAGAAAAGCAATAAACTGATGCCTCTGTTTAATTAGAAGTAGAATAAAACTAACCCAAAGGTTCCCTTTTAAGAAACCAATAGAATTGAGAGCATTATGAGCCAAGTCTAAAAAAGATATGGACAACATAAGCCCAGCAGCAAAACCCTGAAAAGAGGGATACAGTAATCAATTAAAGAGCTCGGGCCATTAGAAAGAAGGCATTGTAAGAGATAGTGACCTGATGAAATAAGAGGAAACAAGAAGATCACCTGTAGAAGCCCAAGCATCTTAAGGTTAGGAGCACGATTTAGAACGACAAACAATGCACCTATAGCATGTCGAAGTGAGATATTAATATCTTTTCTCAATATATTTAAGTATCCAGCAAGATTACTTGAATGAATGCAACAAAACTAGATTATAGATGACAATAGAAAATGATATAGTAAGTCAATGAAATACAATGAAAATGGTTTAGCTTAAAATAAACATTTTAGTCCGAAAGAGCCTCACCAAGGCAAGCAGGCTAGTTTCTTATCTAATCTTTCTAGCAATATCAAGTTACATATATGGCTTGCGATCCCTGAATTGGTTTACGATCAATTTGTTTCTCAAGAAAAGAGATTTAAGGTCAGCTACAATATTGTTCGTGGAAGAGCCAACCTCATTATGTCGTACTACTTGCCGGATAGTCATCTACTCTTTTCTCTAAGATAGATGTAACAATTGTCAAGATATTAATGAATGATGAGGTCTTTGACTTGATTACATAGGTAGCAATAAGATCAACAATAAAGGACACCTATTTCTTGTAGTCAATTCTGAACGGTGAAACCATCAATATCATGCAAATTTACCCATTGATGCACACATGACATCATCATGTAAAACTATGTAGCTTAATTTTGAAACTTGTCATAGTGTACCCTCTATCATTTTCAAATTTTCATAACCATAGCCAATTTCATCTTCTTATATGCACTTAAACATACAATGCAGTTCCTGCAACTACAGTGTGTGTGTGTCAAACAAGGCCGAAGCATATGCTTCTTACCGGTAAGGCATGACAGGGCGAGGCAAGAGGTCATTGGATCGTGTCCCAGTTGGGATTTTTAGGGGTCCCAGAATATCAATCCTCAGAAAAATATTAAATATGGCATTTAACAACCAAAATGCTGCAATGAGATTCTTAGACCCAAATGCAAAAGCTCCAATTTAAGACTACAGATCTTTCCACAAAGAAAGAGCTACTAGGGATACTTTAGGGCCTGTATGGCTCTGCTGTAGGACACAGTGCCATTGGATCAAGTGTTATTTGAGTAGTGCTTTCTGAAGAAGCATTATATTAGATCCGTATAACAAATTCTCTCTACAGCAGAAGTAATAAGTATCAAATTGGAGCATAGTTCTGGGGCTGAAAATAAAAAATCTTATTTCTGATTCCCACTACAACAGCGGTACCGAACTTTTCTATTTGCCAAACACTTTTCTAGATGAGACTGCAACAATCGAAAGCAGGAGCACTAGCAGGGCCAAAGAGGCACTTTGGCTTAGCTTAGGAATGGGTTGCCCAAACGTACCTGCTTTCATACTCCGAGGGCCAAAACAAAAATTCAAGAGAAACTTTGGAAGCGCCGCTACCACGGTGCTTCTCTACTGGCAGTTCCTGCCACTATTTTTCTCCAAAGCACTTTCAAATTTTTCAGGCCCTTAATAGCACGAACGCAATCGCGCTTCGACACCGCATTCCCAAACCAAGGTTTAACACAGCACTTCTCCTCATAGACATTTCGTCGAACAACACTACAGGTGCTTCTCTACTGGCAGTTCCTGCCACTATTTTTCTCCAAAGCACTTTCAAATTTTTCAGGCCCTTAATAGTACGAACGCAATCACGCTTCGACACCGCATTCCCAAACCAAGGTTTAACACAGCACTTCTCCTGATAGACATTTCGTCGAACAACACTACACCCACAATCAAAACCCTACTCAATTATAGCGAAAAAAAAAAACAGCTTCTAAGTTCTAACCACAAAATCACCAACAAAAACCCCATCGTTACATCGAATCGAGAACGGAAACACACGGCAATCCGGTGCACAAACCATTTATGGTCGCGAAATCACAAACCCAGATCCCAAATCCTACAAAACCCCCCCATCCACAATCGCAGGAAAAGATCATGCGACAAAAACTCTTTAGCAATAGCTATTATGAGTTGGATGCGAATACGGAGATGCGTTACCTATGGAAGTGCTTAATCCGCCGACGAGGGAGAGCGCGAGCGCGACGAGGACTTGGGAGGAGGAGTCCATTGATGACCAAGAAGAAGAAGAGGAAGCAGAGGAAGAAGAGGAAGAGGAAGAAGAAGAAGAGGAGCCTCTTCCTCTCAAGTCCAAGTAGCGGAGGGTTTTTATTGAGGAGAATTTTAGAGAGAGAAAGAGAGAGAGAGAGAGAGAGATGGGGGAGGTTCATTTGGGAGTTACAATGGAAGAGTTATGTAATGAAAAACTATTGCATGCACCCAGTGCACCTTGCACCACATTTTTTTTTTTTTTTTTTTTTTTTTTTTTTTTTGTTCTCTTACCTTGTTTGGTTTGGGTACAAAGGGGGTTATCGCCCCCTTTGTACCCAAACGCTTTAGAATGGGGGGAAGAATACGAATCCCCCTCTTTTTCCCACTGTCCTGGTACAAAAAAAATTTATACCCCCCGAATTGCCTTTTCTCTCTCATCTTGCCCCTGCCATCTCTCTCTTCTATTATTGCTCTGACACTCTCCTCCCCACCCCTCTTCTCCATCTCCCTCATCCAAACCCATCCGAGTCTCTCTCTTCTTGCTCGGACACTCTCCCTCCCCACCCCTCTTCTCCATCTTCTCCATCTCCCTCATCTCTCTCTTCTTGCTCGGACACTCTCCCTCCCCACCCCTCTTCTCCATCTCATTCCCCCATCCGAGGCTTCTCGGATCTCCTCCGCTCGGATCTCCTCCGACATCCGAGGCCGGTCGGATCTCCTTCGCCATCCGAGGCCTCTCGGATCTACTCCGCCATCATCTCCTCCGCCGCCATCCGAGGCCTCTCAGATTTCCTCCGCTCGGATCTCCTCCGGCATCCGAGGCCGCTCGGATCTCCTCCGCCATCCGAGGCGTCTCGGATCTCATCCGCCATCATCCCCTCCTCTTTCCGAGGCCGCTCGGATCTCCTCCGCCGCTCGGATATCCTCCGCCATCCGAGGCGTCTCGGATCTCCTCCGCCATCATCTCCTCGGAGAGGCGAGGCCGCTCGGATCTCCTCCGCCGCTCGGATATCCTCCGCCATCCGAGGCGTCTCGGATCTCCTCCGCCATCATCTCCCCCCTCGATCCGAGGCCGCTCGGATCTCCTCCGCCATCTCGGATCTCCTCCCCCATCGTCCTCGCCGTTATTTATATTTATTACAAATAATATATTTAAAAAGTTATAATACATTATTTAATTACCATCTTTTACCCACACATAAAAATGTCAAAGGGCATTTACGTCTTTTTACTCAAAAGTCAACTATTTATCCCTCTTATTCTTCAATCCCAACCAAACACTATTTTTCTTATCCTGGTACAAACTTATATCCCAACCAAACACTATTTTTATTTATCCTACCTTATACTCAATTTTATACTTGTACCTGGTACTACTAATTCTACCTAATTCTCGAACCAAACGCTAGGCCCTGTTTGGCAACCGGTATAAGGGGATAAGAAGGTTATCCCTTCTTTATACCCAAAAACAGTATTTAAGTGTGGGAGGAACAGCTGTTTTCCCATACCAGATTATTTCGGTATAAGGATAGAACAGCTGTTCTACCCCACAGGTGGAACAGCTGTCCCACCTGTTACTTTTTTTTTTTAATTAAAATTTTGTAAATTATAAGATATTTAAATTTATAAAATTTTAAATTTTTTTATTTTATTTTATAAATTTTAATTCTCTCTATTATTCTTATTCATCTTTAACTTACCAAACACAATTTTTTTTATCCCGATACAACCCTTATACTCAACCAAACACAAAATTACTATAATTCTTGTTTGTACCTCAAGTTATATCTATCCCCGAAACAATCAATTTTCGCTTATACCCGAACCAAATGCAGCCTTAGGCTGCAACCACGCACACTTCTAACAACATCTTGCAAACAGACGGATTGGGTAACTCGTAAGCGAATTATTATACCGTAGTTATGCATGAGTTGGTAGTATTTATTTATAAATATTTTGGTAACAATCATCCTTACACATACGCGAGTGGACGGGTGGATAAACGGATTACCCATAATGTATTCTTATTTTTTTCTCCCTTCTATTCTTATACTTTTCAAACACAAAAAATATATATATTATTTTTAAAAAATAAAAACTTAATTTATTATTTAAAATATCCCAATATACAATAAATAATAACTACAAAAATAATATTATAAGAAATTAGTATTATGGTTTTAGAAATAGTTAAAATAAAAGGAGTATTTATTTTTTAAATTTTTTAAACAACTTATATATGCGGATATCCATAGTTACCCGTAAATTGCCCAAAATACTTATAATTTAACGGTTATCCATCTATTTTACTCATAATTTTTTGGGTAAAAAAAATTAATAGCCATACCTGCAAATTTGTAGGTAATTTGTAGGTATCCGCAGATACGAGTTAAAATTATCATTGTAACTGCACTGTAGCTATAACTACATGCAAATTTAAATTTGACGTTTTATTTTGATGCATTTGAATTTAAGAGTCTCAATTGCACGGCAAACTTATCTTTCTAATAACTTATTAAGAATTTTTTTTTTCTAAAATATTAGAAATGTATAAATATATTTCTCAACCGCATGCAACCAAATAAAATATTTACAGTCATAGCGCTTTCAGCTACATTCAACCAAATAATAAATAATTATAATTATTATATTTTTAACTATATGTATCACAAATTATACTGTGTTTATAAATATGTCGAACCAAATGGCCCAAAGTGGGATTCAATTCTCAATCTGAATTTATAGATCTTACACACACTTCTATATTAGGATTGAATCTAAATGATTCAATCCTAATATTTTGATATTTAAATATTAATTATTTAATATAAATTACAGTGTATATTAATATTTTATGCACAGCAATTTATATTAGATAACTAATATTTAAATAACAAAATTTAATTAAATATATACTATCTACAAATTTTAATAATTTAAATTATATTTTTAAATTAATTTTAAAATTTTTATTAAAAAATTTTAAATATATGATGTATGTACATAGAATATTTAATAGGGTGTACTTATACACACCCGGTGCATATCAATACTCTATACACCACATAGAATATTAAATTATTAATAAAATATTTGATAATTAATATAATATAATAAAATAAAATATAAAATATTTAAATAATGTGTTGTACTGTAAAAAAATTTATCTTTAATATATTTTAGACTTGGTTTACAGTGAAATAGTGCACTCAATATTTTTAGTGAAAATGTCAAGAGAGATTTTTTTGCTTGCACCCGATACATATCAATATTCTATACATCATATAAAATATTAAATTATTAATAAAATATTTAATAATTAATTATATAAAAAAAATATATATATAATATAAAATATTTAAACAATGAAATAAATGCACTGAACATTTTTATTAGACAAGTGGTTGCCTTGATCGCACACTTTCATTTTCTTGATGTAACAAAGTGTCAAATAAAGTTTGTACAAAAAGATAGATATAGATAGGCTAAATTACAGAAAACCCCCCTCTAATATTCCGCTTTTCCACTTTATCCCCCTGTCATTTAAAAGTCGACAATCTGCCCCCTCGTAATTACCGAATTGTGCAATAACCCCCCCGCCGTCAGTTGACCGTTAGTTGACCGTCAGTTTTTTAAAAATATAATTTCATATACCCAAAATACCCTTGGAAAATATCCCTTAAAAAAAAAAAAAAAAAAAAGAAAAAAAACTTCGGAATAGAAAAAAAAAAAAAAAAAAAAAAAAAAAAGAGGAGGGCATAATGGTCATTTTACCCCATCTGTTAACGGTGTTGCCCCCTAAAGACATTTCTGAAATTACGAGGGGGCAGATTGTCGACTTTTAAATGACAGGGGGGTAAAGTGGAAAAGCGGGATATTAGAGGGGGGTTTTCTGTAATTTAGCCATATAGATATGTAAAATTGTCAAGTTTTAATCATCATAGATAGATATAGATTTGTAGAATTATCAAGTTTTAATCATCATAAATAATATGAATATTTTATAAATTATAAAGCTATATTTCCATATAGCCATTGTTACTTAAAAAATAACTACGAGATAAAAATAAAAGAATTAATTGCATACATGTCCCTACAAATGTATCGAATTGTAAATATATCCCTGCAAAATTCAACTTTTCATATTTATCCCTTCAAAAATCCACCGTTATTCAAATATGCCCCTACCGTCCATCTCTGTTAGAAAAGTTGATTTAACCCTATGTTAAATGCTTAACCTTGATTAGATTAAAAAATAAATTTACATATTTACCCTTTTCATATTATATCTTTATTTGTAACAAGTAGAATGGTATTACTTTTGGAGGGATATATTTGTAAGGGGGTAAAAAAATAATTTCACATCGAATCTGTTAAAAAATAAATAAATTCCAAACGGGGATTAACCAGAGGGGCATATTTAAAGAACTTTGGATTTTTGAAGGGATAAATATGAAAAGTTGAATTTTACAAGGATATATTTGCAATTCGACATATATGGAGGGACATATATGTAATTAACCCAAAATAAAATTATAAAATAACAAAGTCCGACAGTTCAAACCACCAGTCTACAAGATATCAAACTAAGGTCCTATTTGGTTGTGGGATAAAAAAAGGAATAACTTTTTTTATCTCACAATTCTTATCAAACGGGGGTAATAAATGACTAGAGATAAAAGTTTAAAATAATTTTTGTTTAACGGGTTATTCTGGAAAACCTATTAATAAATATTCCAACCTCTTCTGGAATAGGGTTTATACCTCAGGAGCAGTAAATGAATTTTTTTTTTTTTTTTTTTTTTTATATATTAGCTTATTTTCTAATCTGAGACTATATGAACATGAGGCTATGTAATCTGTGATTATGTAATTATTTTTATTTACTCATTATTATTTACTCATTATTATTTACTAAAATATGATATAAAATATAAAAAATTATTTTGTTTAGATAAGATAACTATTTAAATTAATTTATAATAATTAAAATTAATTTATATATATATATAGAAGGTAAGGGCAAAATTAGCATTTTGATGAAAAATCTATCGTCTTTTTTCATTATTCTTTATTATTCTATAATTTTAACTAAATATAATTTTTTATATTTCAGAAAATACCAATTTTAGAATCAAATACAATTTAACTTTTATGCTTAATTATTCCGGAATAACAAATTATTCCCAGTATAAAAAAATTTATACTTTTTAAATTTATATCCGAATCAAACGTGACCTAAAAGTAT
The DNA here is from genome assembly GCA_029168755.2 of Tillandsia fasciculata. Taxonomy (NCBI): domain Eukaryota; kingdom Viridiplantae; phylum Streptophyta; class Magnoliopsida; order Poales; family Bromeliaceae; genus Tillandsia; species Tillandsia fasciculata. Next base: position 18,298,153 of record CM054949.1, read on the forward strand.
ATCAAAATAAATTTTAATTTAAAAATATTAATTATGAAATATTGAGTAGGATGTATGAGACGAAGGGATAGACCGGGTGCAGGTAATAATTTGTCTCACATAATTTGGGAGGGTAAGTGAAACATGAGAAAAGAATGCGTTGCTTGCTCTTTTTCTTCGCAGGAATTTGGGGAGGGCCATGACATGCTCTTTTAACTTTGAGGGGAAGGTCCTGTGATTTTTTATAGGCTAGACAAGGTTCGCCAGGTAACCCGTGAACCGCACCAATCAAAATGCAACACTTGTCACGCATGCATTCGATATGTCCAAAATATTCGACATCCGTATACAATTCAGACCTGATTTATCATGAATAGCTTATGAATAAAAAAAAATTATTTATTAAAATTTTGAATATATTTTATACAATAGTGCTGTGGGTACACCCATGTTCGGGTGGCGTCGCCCTCACGAAGGACCCATGTTTGGGTGGCGTCGCCCTCGCGAAGGCATCGTAGATCGTCGAAGCGAGAGAGAGAGGGAGCGAGAGGAGAGAGAAGGGAGCGAGAGGAGAGAGAAGGCTCGGTACAGAAGGAAAAAAAAATGGAGGAAAAAAATGTGCCTTAAAGAATATGGAGTGACAATATCATCTAATTATTTAATGACTTATATGGAGGTTAATCCATCCACACCCTCCATTAAGAGGTGTAGGATCTACACCTCTTAACGAGATGTACAGGTAGAGTTTTCCTATATAATATATGAGAAATGCTATATTGTAGTAACCTGAATTTATAAATATTAATAAATAAATTCCAGGGCGATTTTTGGGTTGACCTTGATTCTAGGAGACCTATTTTGACCTTAGTGGACAATTGCCATAGTGCTCGTTGCACGATTTACGAGGCAAAAAGGCTAATTTCCAATCCGAACATGATCTTGGAAATCCGAGTTGACCATTGCGATCGTCTCGTCGAATCGAGCGATTTTCATATTTAACACTTTTTGATCCGACGGTCGGATCTTCCGGAATTCAAAGAAGAAGAGGGCAATTAGTCGCGACCAATGGAACAGTGTTCCTGCGCACCGTGACTTAAGTCATCACTGTTCATGAACAGTAGACCTTAATTTTTATTCCCTCTTGGACTAACGTTGGCCAATTTACTATCCAGACTCCTAATTCAGTGATTTGAGTAGTCAATTCTAGCTATTTTCGATGTTCTGAACGCGATGGCACAGTCGAAATTGTGTTGGCGATTCTGGAATCTCGAAAAGCGTGAAAACTGTAAAATGGGACAGTTTTTATTGAACGAAGATTAATCTGGACGTCGCGTCGAAAAACTAAAATCGCTACCTTGAAGATTTCGACGTTCCGGACGCAACGGCGAAATCCATTTTTCGTTCTGACGACCGGAACTCCTCGAAATACGTGAAATACAGCGAAAAATGGTGTATTTTGCGCGTAAACCCAGGATTTTATGCCTCGGAAATTGTGCCACCTTATAGGGAGGGACTGAGATGCGAAATGAATATTTTAGTGAAGGACTTAGGTCTTAAATTCCGTAGTTGAGGGTGTTTTTAGCAATTGTGCATTAATGCCCTATAACAAACCCTTCGGTTTGTGGCTCTCGGAATCCCCTCACACCCGAAGCCACCCCTTCACCTTTCTCTGTAACCGACACCTTCCCTCCATTCCTCCCAACCGTCGCATGGTGCTCCGCCGCCGTCCCGTCGCCGGAGCAACCGAGAAGACAAAGTATTGAAAGAAGGCGCTCTCGGGTTGGGTTCATGGAGGTGTTTTGGAGGATTAGGTTGGACTTAAACCTCAACTGAGGACTTCTCTGTGAAGCAGCAACCCAGCCGAGGTGATCCCGGCGCTCAGCTCCGCCGTGCGCCGCCGCGGCCACCATCTCTTTCTTTCTCGGCAAGGTGAGAGGATTGAAATCTTTTGATTTTGTTTGACCCTTAGACCATGTAGAGTGTTCCTGACATGGAGGGGATCGGGACTGTGAAGTTTTAGCCGCCATCGACGTCTCGGTCGCCGACGGGAGTGAGTTATCGCCGGAATTATCGTTTTCAGCCGTCGATGGGCGCCACCTTCATCCGACCGTTGAAGTCGGGATCAGATCCGTTGGATCATCTCTTCTCGGTGACTGTAAGCCTCTCCCGAAGTATGGAGTGGATCGGTGAAGAATCCATGGAGATCCATGGAGCCCTAGAACCGGCCAATAATGCATCATCGCCGGATGTGCTCGCCCGGCGCCGCCGCGCGCCCCCGCCGCCGGAAAACTCCTCAGCAAGCATCTGGGGACCGAGGGGACCACTATGGTCCATCTTGCACCGGCCCAGGCCCCACCGGCCGAAATCCGCCATTAGAGCATCCTTGTCTTCACCGAGCTCGAGTGAACTCCGCCGCCGCGCGTCGCCGGCGCTGGCTGCCGCCGACCAGCGACCTGGGTGAGTGTGTAGGATCATTTAGAAGCTTCCTACCATGTTGCATGTAGTATTTAACGTGGGGTTCTTTTTCTCTGGTCTTGCACCATTGTGGTGGCCGAGGAAGCTCCGCCGCCGCCGGCGTCGCCTCTCGCCGCCGGCCATCGACCCAGGTTGGTCTTAGACAACCCCTAGAGAAGTTCCATCATCTTGGTTTGGTCAAAATGCCACAGAAAAGTAAGATGGTCCATCTTTGTGATTGCACATGGAACTTGGCCCGAGCTCCCCTCCGGCCGCCGCCGCCTCCGGGCACCGGCCAAGACCCTCAGGTAACCTCTGAACTTCATGCTTAAGCTTCCTACCCAAGTGAGGGAGCCCTAGGGTGCTTGTGTTGCAGAAAATAAATGTGGAGTTAGGTGTCTAATTAATGTGTATAAGTGATGCCCCTAAGGTGTTTGATGTAATGTTCCAAAGAAGAAAAATTCAGAATTCGGCTTCGAGTTTAATATGAAAGATGTTTCACACACTCCCCTGAGCTTGATGCTCACTTCAGACCCAATGTTGGCTGTGTGGATTGGTGTGTGGGGCACATGGTGGAAGTGTTAGAGAGCGAGGAACTCGGATCTAGTTGATCCATTGTATTTGGACTGGAACTGGGGTGAGCCCTAGGGTATGCACTGTCCAGAGTCACTTTCATATACAAAGTTCGTCTGTTTGACCGATCGGATTAAAAGTTGTAGCAAAATCAACCTAAAACGATAATGTTGGAACAAAACTAAGGTCCGGTGGCTGTTGGCGAAGCGTGACAGGAATTCCTAGCTATTTTGGGGTCACTAGACGCGGTGCTCGCGTCAGATTTGGTTGTTTGAAGCCCCAGGAGAAGAGAAACAAAAAATGCCATTTTGGCTATGTTGGACCGAAGAATTATGGGCCAAAGTTTTCTGCGGTCTCGTGCCTGCCTCCCAAATGGTGAGACGAGCTTCGCATGTCATAACGGACACGCTGAAACTTACGGCGTTGTCATTAGACTTCTGGTTTGGAAGAACAAGAGGAAAACAGCGCTCAAAACGGTATTAAAAGTGTAAGATTAAGAACCTAGGGGTTTGAACGCCAAGTCCACATTGTTACTGTTTAGTAAACTGCTTTAATGATTCCTAACTTTTGTTTGTTAGGAATCCACGCGGCTAAGTTTTGAAGCCTGACAATCTCCCGGAAAGCCAAAAGGGATTCCCCGGGAGGGGCAATTTGGTAATTTCACCAAAGATGAATATCAGATTAAATTGGTCCACGTGTTGTCGTCAGACATGAATGTCTAAGTAATTAAAATGATCAAGTTAGCGACAAGAGTTTGAAAATAACATAACATAATCTTGATCTAGGTTGGCACAGTCTTCGAGCGTCCAGTTGGAGTCAAGGGTTCGCCTGCGCACTGTCAGGTGGGTTATCTTCGGTCCGGGCTTTATCATTTCGGCCCTCGGTGTACGGTATTGGTTGGACTCCTGTTTTTGTTAATCTAGATTATATTTGAGCCTGTCTGCCTTTGATTGTGATATTTATTGCTTTGACTAGTTGGTCATTAGTTGCACTCCTATGCTTGATTATTATATCGATCTATTAATGCTTGAGTCTGCCTTTTCTTTGATTCAGTTGTCCGCTACTTTATGCCTACTTTATGCCTGATTATGATCTTCTTTAGTGATCTTTACCATATCTGATGATTGGTTATTTCCAGTGGTTATATCATTGCTCTATACGTTGTCATGCCTGTTTGGTCATCTGATATTTGAGCCTGCTCCCTTGTTGTTCGCCTGTTATGCTGCTAAATACATGATCTTCTAAAATAAGTGTTTTTACCAAGCCTTGTAGGGTAGCCTGAGTCTGTTCTTGTTTGATAGGACAAGGGCAACGCTCTACGAGGTTTGGGACCCAAAAACCTATTGTTTTCAAAAGTTTTCTTAAAAACATGTGTTTAGTTGCATAAGGGGTTAGTCTGCCTGATTGGTTGTTAGATGTTGAGCTATGCCTGTTATCAGTTCTATTCTGCCTCACTTGATTATTCATAGTGCCTCTGATATATATATCTTATCTTGGAACATTTCCATGTTTGATTGGTGAGCCTGTTTGTCCTGTCGATCAAATGATACACTGCTGAACACATAGATTTAATCAACTGATGTTTTTACCGAGCTTCGTAGGGTCGCCGGAGTCTGTTCTTGTTTGATAGGACAAAGGCAATTGCTCTGCGAGGTTTGGAAACCCAAGCTTCGTAGTGTCGTCTGAGTCTGTTCTTGTTTGATAGGACGAGGGCAACGCTCTTCGAGGTTTGGACTTTTCAAAACAGTTTTCTTAAAAATATGTGTTTAAGTTTTGTATCATTTGGTTGATTGGTGTTGTTGAGTTGAGTTTATCTGTGAGCTTCTGTTGAGAGAGATTTGCCTTGATCTTGCATATGAGCTGAGATTTACTATTTCGTTGCTGAGTGTTCCTGCATGAGAGTTGAGATTCAGTTGATTTTGCCCTTGCATCCCAGTGGGGATTTCCCAGCTTGTAGCCGATTACCCGGTCAGTGGACCGCCAGTTGAGCATTTGCATTTGATCGCCCGCACTGTTGTACGTCACGAACATTGCCGGGGTCGCTCCCCGTGGACATTGTTCTTTACCGGTAAAGTGGTTAGCAATAGCAACCCGTGACCCCTTGTGGGGGAAATGTCAATCAGAGAGTGCCAGATGGGCAAATTCGCCTGAGGGTTTTGTGGAACCAAAGGTGACTGGTAATTGGGTCTTTGTGTTTCATTTATTTGATGCATGTGTTGTTAAGTTGCTTTATCATGTTTCTTTGATGCCTTTGTTACATTGCTGATTGTCCTAATTCCTTGATGCCTTGACTATAGTTCTTAGTTATGTTACCCTGCTCTAACTTTAACCTGCTTTTATCCTGCTTTAATTCTGCTAAAATTATCTCCTATACTTGTATCTATATTGTGAGTTATGCTTTCCTTATAGCACCAGTTATATATCTGCTTTACCCTAACCCCTGATTTATTACTATCCTCTAGTATTGTATACCAGTAGGTACGATCTGCTATTTCTCGGCTCGTCGTGCCCACTGGGATACACTCCGGTGTGTCTCACACCCTCGGGTGACTGTTTTTCAGGTCGAGCGGGTGTTGAGATGTCGGGACGAATTGGCGAGGTATCGAGATAGATGTTCGACCCTGGACAGCCGTGTACTTAGTTAAAGAGTTTAAAGTTGAAAGATTTTGTAATTTGGAAAAAAAGTTATAAGATGTAAAGTTATTGTAAAAGTTAATTTGTATTATTCTTTGTACGTAGTTAGTACTCTGATTGATTGCCAAGCTAGCCGTGCATATATAGAAAAGGTTCAATCCCCAGTGGGATTGGGACTCTTCTATATATGTGGCGGTCTGTTATTGCCCTGGCTGATTTGCAACTCTGATTTTAAAAAAAAAATTTAGACGCTGGTTTTTGAACTCGGGGCGTGACAGATTAGATGGTATCAGAGCAATAGGAATACGAAGTCTAGGTTTGGCTAGGAACGAACCCTAGGATGACTCGTGTCACGTGAGAGCGCTGGGTTTTGGTACAGTAAGTTGGGAACTTAGAAGTTATATCATCGGCAAAGAGACTGTGAAGGAAGGTATGTGATGTACCTTCAGCTGTGAGTGGTGTCCACAACAAGTTGTTGGCGACAGATTTGTGGTATTTCGCCTTTCTTTTGGTAAGCACGTTGGCTGCAGACAACGTACTTTCGAAAGAATTGAGAAATACTCTGTCCTGTGATGGGGTATATCAGATTGGGTCTAAAATGGTAGCCTTGGGATTGTTGATATTTTGTGACTGATTGTCACTACAGTGAACCTGTTAGAGGCTTAATAGTGGATTAGTTAAGTTTAAGTTTCGGGGACGAAACTTCTTAAAGTGGTGAGTGATGTAGTAACCTGAATTTATAAATATTAATAAATAAATTCCAGGGCGATTTTTGGGTTGACCTTGATTCTAGGAGACCTATTTTGACCTTAGTGGACAATTGCCATAGTGCTCGTTGCACGATTTACGAGGCAAAAAGGCTAATTTCCAATCCGAACATGATCTTGGAAATCCGAGTTGACCATTGCGATCGTCTCGTCGAATCGAGCGATTTTCATATTTAACACTTTTTGATCCGACGGTCGGATCTTCCGGAATTCAAAGAAGAAGAGGGCAATTAGTCGCGACCAATGGAACAGTGTTCCTGCGCACCGTGACTTAAGTCATCACTGTTCATGAACAGTAGACCTTAATTTTTATTCCCTCTTGGACTAACGTTGGCCAATTTACTATCCAGACTCCTAATTCAGTGATTTGAGTAGTCAATTCTAGCTATTTTCGATGTTCTGAACGCGATGGCACAGTCGAAAATTGTGTTTGGCGATTCTGGAATCTCGAAAAGCGTGAAAACTGTAAAATGGGACAGTTTTTATGGAACGAAGATTAATCTGGACGTCGCGTCGAAAAACTAAAATCGCTACCTTGAAGATTTCGACGTTCCGGACGCAACGGCGAAATCCATTTTTCGTTCTGACGACCGGAACTCCTCGAAATACGTGAAATACAGCGAAAAATGGTGTATTTTGCGCGTAAACCCAGGATTTTATGCCTCGGAAATTGTGCCACCTTATAGGGAGGGACTGAGATGCGAAATGAATATTTTAGTGAAGGACTTAGGTCTTAAATTCCGTAGTTGAGGGTGTTTTTAGCAATTGTGCATTAATGCACTATAACAAACCCTTCGGTTTGTGGCTCTCGGAATCCCCTCACACCCGAAGCCACCCCTTCACCTTTCTCTGTAACCGACACCTTCCCTCCATTCCTCCCAACCGTCGCATGGTGCTCCGCCGCCGTCCCGTCGCCGGAGCAACCCGAGAAGACAAAGTATTGAAAGAAGGCGCTCTCGGGTTGGGTTCATGGAGGTGTTTTGGAGGATTAGGTTGGACTTAAACCTCAACTGAGGACTTCTCTGTGAAGCAGCAACCCAGCCGAGGTGATCCCGGCGCTCAGCTCCGCCGTGCGCCGCCGCGGCCACCATCTCTTTCTTTCTCGGCAAGGTGAGAGGATTGAAATCTTTTGATTTTGTTTGACCCTTAGACCCATGTAGAGTGTTCCTGACATGGAGGGGATCGTGACTGTGAAGTTTTAGCCGCCATCGACGTCTCGGTCGCCGACGGGAGTGAGTTATCGCCGGAATTATCGTTTTCAGCCGTCGATGGGCGCCACCTTCATCCGACCGTTGAAGTCGGGATCAGATCCGTTGGATCATCTCTTCTCGGTGACTGTAAGCCTCTCCCGAAGTATGGAGTGGATCGGTGAAGAATCCATGGAGATCCATGGAGCCCTAGAACCGGCCAATAATGCATCATCGCCGGATGTGCTCCGCCCGGCGCCGCGCGCGCCCCGCCGCCGGAAAACTCCTCAGCAAGCATCTGGGGACCGAGGGGACCACTATGGTCCATCTTGCACCGGCCCAGGCCCCACCGGCCGAAATCCGCCATTAGAGCATCCTTGTCTTCACCGAGCTCGAGTGAACTCCGCCGCCGCGCGTCGCCGGCGCTGGCTGCCGCCGACCAGCGACCTGGGTGAGTGTGTAGGATCATTTAGAAGCTTCCTACCATGTTGCATGTAGTATTTAACGTGGGGTTCTTTTTCTCTGGTCTTGCACCATTGTGGTGGCCGAGGAAGCTCCGCCGCCGCCGGCGTCGCCTCTCGCCGCCGGCCATCGACCCAGGTTGGTCTTAGACAACCCCTAGAGAAGTTCCATCATCTTGGTTTGGTCAAAATGCCACAGAAAAGTAAGATGGTCCATCTTTGTGATTGCACCATGGAACTTGGCCCGAGCTCCCCTCCGGCCGCCGCCGCCGCCGCCTCCGGGCACCGGCCAAGACCCTCAGGTAACCTCTGAACTTCATGCTTAAGCTTCCTACCCAAGTGAGGGAGCCCTAGGGTGCTTGTGTTGCAGAAAATAAATGTGGAGTTAGGTGTCTAATTAATGTGTATAAGTGATGCCCCTAAGGTGTTTGATGTAATGTTCCAAAGAAGAAAAATTCAGAATTCGGCTTCGAGTTTAATATGAAAGATGTTTCACACACTCCCCTGAGCTTGATGCTCACTTCAGACCCAATGTTGGCTGTGTGGATTGGTGTGTGGGGCATGGTGGAAGTGTTAGAGAGCGAGGAACTCGGATCTAGTTGATCCATTGATTTTGGACTGGAACTGGGGTGAGCCCTAGGGTATTGGCACTGTCCAGAGTCACTTTCATATACAAAGTTCGTCTGTTTGACGATCGGATTAAAAGTTGTAGCAAAATCAACCTAAAACGATAATGTTGGAACAAAACTAAGTTCCGGGCTGTTGGCGAAGCCGTGACAGTGCATTCCTAGCTATTTTGGGGTCACTGGACGCGGTGCTCGCGTCAGATTTGGTGTTTGAAGCCCCGGAGAAACAAAAATGCATTTTGGCTATGTTGGAGAAGAACTTTATGGGCCAAAGTTTTCCTTGGGTCTCGTGCTGCTCCCAAATGGTGAGCACGAGCTTCGTCATGTCATAACGGACACGCTGAAACTTACGGCGTTGTCATCGGACTTCTGGTTTGGAAGAACAAGAGAAAACAGCGCTCAAAACGGTATTAAAAGTGTAAAATTAAGAAACCTAGGGGTTTGAACGCAAAGTCCACATTGTATACTGTTTAGTAAACTGCTTTAATGATTCCTAAACTTTTGTTAGGAATCCAGCGGCTAAGTTTTGAAGCCTGAATCTCCCGGAAAGCCAAAAGGGATTCCCGGGAGGGGCAATTTGGTAATTTCACCAAAGATGAATATCAGATTAAATTGGTCCACGTGTTGTCGTCAGACATGAATGTCTAAGTAATTAAAATGATCAAGTTAGCGACAAGAGTTTGAAAATAACATAACATAATCTTGATCTAGGTTGGCACAGTCTTCGAGCGTCCAGTTGGAGTCAAGGGTTCGCCTGCGCACTGTCAGGTGGGTTATCTTCGGTCCGGGCTTTATCATTTCGGCCCTCGGTGTACGGTATTGGTTGGACTCCTGTTTTTGTTAATCTAGATTATATTTGAGCCTGTCTGCCTTTGATTGTGATATTTATTGCTTTGACTAGTTGGTCATTAGTTGCACTCCTATGCTTGATTATTATATCGATCTATTAATGCTTGAGTCTGCCTTTTCTTTGATTCAGTTGTCCGCTACTTTATGCCTACTTTATGCCTGATTATGATCTTCTTTAGTGATCTTTACCATATCTGATGATTGGTTATTTCCAGTGGTTATATCATTGCTCTATACGTTGTCATGCCTGTTTGGTCATCTGATATTTGAGCCTGCTCCCTTGTTGTTCGCCTGTTATGCTGCTAAATACATGATCTTCTAAAATAAGTGTTTTTACCAAGCCTTGTAGGGTAGCCTGAGTCTGTTCTTGTTTGATAGGACAAGGGCAACGCTCTACGAGGTTTGGGACCCAAAAACCTATTGTTTTCAAAAGTTTTCTTAAAAACATGTGTTTAGTTGCATAAGGGGTTAGTCTGCCTGATTGGTTGTTAGATGTTGAGCTATGCCTGTTATCAGTTCTATTCTGCCTCACTTGATTATTCATAGTGCCTCTGATATATATATCTTATCTTGGAACATTTCCATGTTTGATTGGTGAGCCTGTTTGTCCTGTCGATCAAATGATACACTGCTGAACACATAGATTTAATCAACTGATGTTTTTACCGAGCTTCGTAGGGTCGCGGAGTCTGTTCTTGTTTGATAGGACAAAGGCAATTGCTCTGCGAGGTTTGGAAACCCAAGCTTCGTAGTGTCGTCTGAGTCTGTTCTTGTTTGATAGGACGAGGGCAACGCTCTTCGAGGTTTGGACTTTTCAAAACAGTTTTCTTAAAAATATGTGTTTAAGTTTTGTATCATTTGGTTGATTGGTGTTGTTGAGTTGAGTTTATCTGTGAGCTTCTGTTGAGAGAGATTTGCCTTGATCTTGCATATGAGCTGAGATTTACTATTTCGTTGCTGAGTGTTCCTGCATGAGAGTTGAGATTCAGTTGATTTTGCCTTG
>CM054949.1:18308785-18373409 GCA_029168755.2 Tillandsia fasciculata
CGGCACCGGTGGTGGTAACCCTCGAGGGCTACCACCGACTGGCGTTTCCACCTTTCAGGGAGCGGTTAGCATCGGTTTGTGCGCTCGGAACTACCCGAGCTTCACACGACCGACACCTTCCCCCACCCAACCGTCGATGGGCTCCGACCCGTACGTCGAGCGGCAACAAAGAAGACAAACGTCAAAGAAAGGGCCGAATGTCGGGCAGGCGACGGGGGGAGGGACCGGAACCACCAAAGCCCTGCGTCATTTGTGGTGGTGCGCACCAATGATGAATTGCCGTGGCGGAACGGACATTGCTTCCGGTGTGGCAGGCCGGGCCACACGCGTTATGATTGCCCCGGAAGCCCGGCCGTCACCAGACCCCCGGCTCCGGAGACCGGACGACCTACGCCTGACGGACTCTTCGGGTACCGAAGTCCCCATCCCGCCTCGCCGAACGAGATGGCCCACAGGTGTGTGAATGGATTCCCCGCGCTGCCCCGGGAAGCAGTGATGAGGAATACCAGAACAGGGGATAGCAGGCAGTGATCGACCGGTCGAAATCAGGGTTAGGATGGTCTTTATGAGGTAGTTACTTCTCTTTTCTGTTATAACTACTAGGAATATTAGAGTGCTTTATGGGTAGTTTACTTTCCTTTCTGTCTTAACCACTAGGAATATTAGAGTGTCTTTATGGGTAGTTTACTTCTCTTTTCTGTTATAACCACTAGGAATAGTAGAGTGAGCCCTTTGTTGGACCATGGTCGAATGGTCACCTAATGGATATGCATGCTTAACTAGATCAAGTTGTGAGCCCTATCATGTGGAAAACATTATAATGGAAATCTGACATGTCGGAACTCTTACATGCCAAAGATGGACGTCGTTCGAGCGTTTAACCTTGCTTAAGGGGGGGGATGTACCGTCAATAGTGCGATTTGTGTGAGACGTCTTGTGGGAGAACATCATTTGAGGATTTAGGACAGGCATAGGTGGTGATTCAAGTGAGGGGATTACAGGTCTATGGACACGTGCAGTGTTTGTGATTTGGTAACGATTATGGCAACATGTGAAACCCTATATGGCGCTCCCCTTCTTTCTTCCATAAAAAGATAGGTTTGACTTAAGGGAATCCTAGTGTCTCTTCTGCTCCCTACTCCTTCGGCGGATGGCTATACGTGGCTCGGGTTTGAGCAGGGTTTGGCAAAGTGTAGTTACGGTATTAAAAGTGTAAAATTAAGAAACCTAGGGGTTTGAACGCAAAGTCCACATTGTATACTGTTTAGTAAACTGCTTTAATGATTCCTAAACTTTTGTTAGGAATCCAGCGGCTAAGTTTTGAAGCCTGAATCTCCCGGAAAGCCAAAAGGGATTCCGGGAGGGGCAATTTGGTAATTTCACCAAAGATGAATATCAGATTAAATTGGTCCACGTGTTGTCGTCAGACATGAATGTCTAAGTAATTAAAATGATCAAGTTAGCGACAAGAGTTTGAAAATAACATAACATAATCTTGATCTAGGTTGGCACAGTCTTCGAGCGTCCAGTTGGAGTCAAGGGTTCGCCTGCGCACTGTCAGGTGGGTTATCTTCGGTCCGGGCTTTATCATTTCGGCCCTCGGTGTACGGTATTGGTTGGACTCCTGTTTTGTTAATCTAGATTATATTTGAGCCTGTCTGCCTTTGATTGTGATATTTATTGCTTTGACTAGTTGGTCATTAGTTGCACTCCTATGCTTGATTATTATATCGATCTATTAATGCTTGAGTCTGCCTTTTCTTTGATTCAGTTGTCCGCTACTTTATGCCTACTTTATGCCTGATTATGATCTTCTTTAGTGATCTTTACCATATGATGATTGGTTATTTCCAGTGGTTATATCATTGCTCTATACGTTGTCATGCCTGTTTGGTCATCTGATATTTGAGCCTGCTCCCTTGTTGTTCGCCTGTTATGCTGCTAAATACATGATCTTCTAAAATAAGTGTTTTTACCAAGCCTTGTAGGGTAGCCTGAGTCTGTTCTTGTTTGATAGGACAAGGGCAACGCTCTACGAGGTTTGGGACCCAAAAACCTATTGTTTTCAAAAGTTTTCTTAAAAACATGTGTTTAGTTGCATAAGGGGTTAGTCTGCCTGATTGGTTGTTAGATGTTGAGCTATGCCTGTTATCAGTTCTATTCTGCCTCACTTGATTATTCATAGTGCCTCTGATATATATATCTTATCTTGGAACATTTCCATGTTTGATTGGTGAGCCTGTTTGTCCTGTCGATCAAATGATACACTGCTGAACACATAGATTTAATCAACTGATGTTTTTACCGAGCTTCGTAGGGTCGCCGGAGTCTGTTCTTGTTTGATAGGACAAAGGCAATTGCTCTGCGAGGTTTGGAAACCCAAGCTTCGTAGTGTCGTCTGAGTCTGTTCTTGTTTGATAGGACGAGGGCAACGCTCTTCGAGGTTTGGACTTTTCAAAACAGTTTTCTTAAAAATATGTGTTTAAGTTTTGTATCATTTGGTTGATTGGTGTTGTTGAGTTGAGTTTATCTGTGAGCTTCTGTTGAGAGAGATTTGCCTTGATCTTGCATATGAGCTGAGATTTACTATTTCGTTGCTGAGTGTTCCTGCATGAGAGTTGAGATTCAGTTGATTTTGCCCTTGCATCCCAGTGGGGATTTCCCAGCTTGTAGCCGATTACCCGGTCAGTGGACCGCCAGTTGAGCATTTGCATTTGATCGCCCGCACTGTTGTACGTCACGAACATTGCCGGGGTCGCTCCCCGTGGACATTGTTCTTTACCGGTAAAGTGGTTAGCAATAGCAACCCGTGACCCCTTGTGGGGGAAATGTCAATCAGAGAGTGCCAGATGGGCAAATTCGCCTGAGGGTTTTGTGGAACCAAAGGTGACTGGTAATTGGGTCTTTGTGTTTCATTTATTTGATGCATGTGTTGTTAAGTTGCTTTATCATGTTTCTTTGATGCCTTTGTTACATTGCTGATTGTCCTAATTCTTGATGCCTTGACTATAGTTCTTAGTTATGTTACCCTGCTCTAACTTTAACCTGCTTTTATCCTGCTTTAATTCTGCTAAAATTATCTCCTATACTTGTATCTATATTGTGAGTTATGCTTTCCTTATAGCACCAGTTATATATCTGCTTTACCCTAACCCCTGATTTATTACTATCCTCTAGTATTGTATACCAGTAGGTACGATCTGCTATTTCTCGGCTCGTCGTGCCCACTGGGATACACTCCGGTGTGTCTCACACCCTCGGGTGACTGTTTTTCAGGTCGAGCGGGTGTTGAGATGTCGGGACGAATTGGCGAGGTATCGAGATAGATGTTCGACCCTGGACAGCCGTGTACTTAGTTAAAGAGTTTAAAGTTGAAAGATTTTGTAATTTGGAAAAAAAGTTATAAGATGTAAAGTTATTGTAAAAGTTAATTTGTATTATTCTTTGTACGTAGTTAGTACTCTGATTGATTGCCAAGCTAGCCGTGCATATATAGAAAAGGCTCAATCCCCAGTGGGATTGGGACTCTTCTATATATGTGGCGGTCTGTTATTGCCCTGGCTGATTTGCAACTCTGATTTTAAAAAAAAAAAAAAAAAAAAAAAATTTAGACGCTGGTTTTTGAACTCGGGGCGTGACAGATTAGATGGTATCAGAGAAATAGGAATACGAAGTCTAGGTTTGGCTAGGAACGAACCCTAGGATGACTCGTGTCACGTGAGAGCGCTGGGTTTTGGTACAGTAAGTTGGGAACTTAGAAGTTATATCATCGGCAAAGAGACTGTGAAGGAAGGTATGTGATGTACCTTCAGCTGTGAGTGGTGTCCACAACAAGTTGTTGGCGACAGATTTGTGGTATTTCGCCTTTCTTTTGGTAAGCACGTTGGCTGCAGACAACGTACTTTCGAAAGAATTGAGAAATACTCTGCCCTGTGATGGGGTATATCAGATTGGGTCTAAAATGGTAGCCTTGGGATTGTTGATATTTTGTGACTGATTGTCACTACAGTGAACCTGTTAGAGGCTTAATAGTGGATTAGTTAAGTTTAAGTTTCGGGGACGAAACTTCTTAAAGTGGTGAGTGATGTAGTAACCTGAATTTATAAATATTAATAAATAAATTCCAGGGCGATTTTTGGGTTGACCTTGATTCTAGGAGACCTATTTTGACCTTAGTGGACAATTGCCATAGTGCTCGTTGCACGATTTACGAGGCAAAAAGGCTAATTTCCAATCCGAACATGATCTTGGAAATCCGAGTTGACCATTGCGATCGTCTCGTCGAATCGAGCGATTTTCATATTTAACACTTTTTGATCCGACGGTCGGATCTTCCGGAATTCAAAGAAGAAGAGGGCAATTAGTCGCGACCAATGGAACAGTGTTCCTGCGCACCGTGACTTAAGTCATCACTGTTCATGAACAGTAGACCTTAATTTTTATTCCCTCTTGGACTAACGTTGGCCAATTTACTATCCAGACTCCTAATTCAGTGATTTGAGTAGTCAATTCTAGCTATTTTCGATGTTCTGAACGCGATGGCACAGTCGAAAATTGTGTTTGGCGATTCTGGAATCTCGAAAAGCGTGAAAACTGTAAAATGGGACAGTTTTTATGGAACGAAGATTAATCTGGACGTCGCGTCGAAAAACTAAAATCGCTACCTTGAAGATTTCGACGTTCCGGACGCAACGGCGAAATCCATTTTTCGTTCTGACGACCGGAACTCCTCGAAATACGTGAAATACAGCGAAAAATGGTGTATTTTGCGCGTAAACCCAGGATTTTATGCCTCGGAAATTGTGCCACCTTATAGGGAGGGACTGAGATGCGAAATGAATATTTTAGTGAAGGACTTAGGTCTTAAATTCCGTAGTTGAGGGTGTTTTTAGCAATTGTGCATTAATGCACTATAACAAACCCTTCGGTTTGTGGCTCTCGGAATCCCCTCACACCCGAAGCCACCCCTTCACCTTTCTCTGTAACCGACACCTTCCCTCCATTCCTCCCAACCGTCGCATGGTGCTCCGCCGCCGTCCCGTCGCCGGAGCAACCCGAGAAGACAAAGTATTGAAAGAAGGCGCTCTCGGGTTGGGTTCATGGAGGTGTTTTGGAGGATTAGGTTGGACTTAAACCTCAACTGAGGACTTCTCTGTGAAGCAGCAACCCAGCCGAGGTGATCCCGGCGCTCAGCTCCGCCGTGCGCCGCCGCGGCCACCATCTCTTTCTTTCTCGGCAAGGTGAGAGGATTGAAATCTTTTGATTTTGTTTGACCCTTAGACCCATGTAGAGTGTTCCTGACATGGAGGGGATCGTGACTGTGAAGTTTTAGCCGCCATCGACGTCTCGGTCGCCGACGGGAGTGAGTTATCGCCGGAATTATCGTTTTCAGCCGTCGATGGGCGCCACCTTCATCCGACCGTTGAAGTCGGGATCAGATCCGTTGGATCATCTCTTCTCGGTGACTGTAAGCCTCTCCCGAAGTATGGAGTGGATCGGTGAAGAATCCATGGAGATCCATGGAGCCCTAGAACCGGCCAATAATGCATCATCGCCGGATGTGCTCCGCCCGGCGCCGCCGCGCGCCCCCGCCGCCGGAAAACTCCTCAGCAAGCATCTGGGGACCGAGGGGACCACTATGGTCCATCTTGCACCGGCCCAGGCCCCACCGGCCGAAATCCGCCATTAGAGCATCCTTGTCTTCACCGAGCTCGAGTGAACTCCGCCGCCGCGCGTCGCCGGCGCTGGCTGCCGCCGACCAGCGACCTGGGTGAGTGTGTAGGATCATTTAGAAGCTTCCTACCATGTTGCATGTAGTATTTAACGTGGGGTTCTTTTTCTCTGGTCTTGCACCATTGTGGTGGCCGAGGAAGCTCCGCCGCCGCCGGCGTCGCCTCTCGCCGCCGGCCATCGACCCAGGTTGGTCTTAGACAACCCCTAGAGAAGTTCCATCATCTTGGTTTGGTCAAAATGCCACAGAAAAGTAAGATGGTCCATCTTTGTGATTGCACCATGGAACTTGGCCCGAGCTCCCCTCCGGCCGCCGCCGCCGCCTCCGGGCACCGGCCAAGACCCTCAGGTAACCTCTGAACTTCATGCTTAAGCTTCCTACCCAAGTGAGGGAGCCCTAGGGTGCTTGTGTTGCAGAAAATAAATGTGGAGTTAGGTGTCTAATTAATGTGTATAAGTGATGCCCCTAAGGTGTTTGATGTAATGTTCCAAAGAAGAAAAATTCAGAATTCGGCTTCGAGTTTAATATGAAAGATGTTTCACACACTCCCCTGAGCTTGATTCTCACTTCAGACCCAATGTTGGCTGTGTGGATTGGTGTGTGGGGCATGGTGGAAGTGTTAGAGAGCGAGGAACTCGGATCTAGTTGATCCATTGATTTTGGACTGGAACTGGGGTGAGCCCTAGGGTATTGGCACTGTCCAGAGTCACTTTCATATACAAAGTTCGTCTGTTTGACGATCGGATTAAAAGTTGTAGCAAAATCAACCTAAAACGATAATGTTGGAACAAAACTAAGTTCCGGGCTGTTGGCGAAGCCGTGACAGTGCATTCCTAGCTATTTTGGGGTCACTAGACGCGGTGCTCGCGTCAGATTTGGTGTTTGAAGCCCCGGAGAAACAAAAATGCATTTTGGCTATGTTGGAGAAGAACTTTATGGGCCAAAGTTTTCCTTGGGTCTCGTGCTGCTCCCAAATGGTGAGCACGAGCTTCGTCATGTCATAACGGACACGCTGAAACTTACGGCGTTGTCATCGGACTTCTGGTTTGGAAGAACAAGAGAAAACAGCGCTCAAAACGGTATTAAAAGTGTAAGATTAAGAAACCTAGGGGTTTGAACGCAAAGTCCACATTGTATACTGTTTAGTAAACTGCTTTAATGATTCCTAAACTTTTGTTAGGAATCCAGCGGCTAAGTTTTGAAGCCTGAATCTCCCGGAAAGCCAAAAGGGATTCCCGGGAGGGGCAATTTGGTAATTTCACCAAAGATGAATATCAGATTAAATTGGTCCACGTGTTGTCGTCAGACATGAATGTCTAAGTAATTAAAATGATCAAGTTAGCGACAAGAGTTTGAAAATAACATAACATAATCTTGATCTAGGTTGGCACAGTCTTCGAGCGTCCAGTTGGAGTCAAGGGTTCGCCTGCGCACTGTCAGGTGGGTTATCTTCGGTCCGGGCTTTATCATTTCGGCCCTCGGTGTACGGTATTGGTTGGACTCCTGTTTTTGTTAATCTAGATTATATTTGAGCCTGTCTGCCTTTGATTGTGATATTTATTGCTTTGACTAGTTGGTCATTAGTTGCACTCCTATGCTTGATTATTATATCGATCTATTAATGCTTGAGTCTGCCTTTTCTTTGATTCAGTTGTCCGCTACTTTATGCCTACTTTATGCCTGATTATGATCTTCTTTAGTGATCTTTACCATATATGATGATTGGTTATTTCCAGTGGTTATATCATTGCTCTATACGTTGTCATGCCTGTTTGGTCATCTGATATTTGAGCCTGCTCCCTTGTTGTTCGCCTGTTATGCTGCTAAATACATGATCTTCTAAAATAAGTGTTTTTACCAAGCCTTGTAGGGTAGCCTGAGTCTGTTCTTGTTTGATAGGACAAGGGCAACGCTCTACGAGGTTTGGGACCCAAAAACCTATTGTTTTCAAAAGTTTTCTTAAAAACATGTGTTTAGTTGCATAAGGGGTTAGTCTGCCTGATTGGTTGTTAGATGTTGAGCTATGCCTGTTATCAGTTCTATTCTGCCTCACTTGATTATTCATAGTGCCTCTGATATATATATCTTATCTTGGAACATTTCCATGTTTGATTGGTGAGCCTGTTTGTCCTGTCGATCAAATGATACACTGCTGAACACATAGATTTAATCAACTGATGTTTTTACCGAGCTTCGTAGGGTCGCCGGAGTCTGTTCTTGTTTGATAGGACAAAGGCAATTGCTCTGCGAGGTTTGGAAACCCAAGCTTCGTAGTGTTGTCTGAGTCTGTTCTTGTTTGATAGGACGAGGGCAACGCTCTTCGAGGTTTGGACTTTTCAAAACAGTTTTCTTAAAAATATGTGTTTAAGTTTTGTATCATTTGGTTGATTGGTGTTGTTGAGTTGAGTTTATCTGTGAGCTTCTGTTGAGAGAGATTTGCCTTGATCTTGCATATGAGCTGAGATTTACTATTTCGTTGCTGAGTGTTCCTGCATGAGAGTTGAGATTCAGTTGATTTTGCCCTTGCATCCCAGTGGGGATTTCCCAGCTTGTAGCCGATTACCCGGTCAGTGGACCGCCAGTTGAGCATTTGCATTTGATCGCCCGCACTGTTGTACGTCACGAACATTGCCGGGGTCGCTCCCCGTGGACATTGTTCTTTACCGGTAAAGTGGTTAGCAATAGCAACCCGTGACCCCTTGTGGGGGAAATGTCAATCAGAGAGTGCCAGATGGGCAAATTCGCCTGAGGGTTTTGTGGAACCAAAGGTGACTGGTAATTGGGTCTTTGTGTTTCATTTATTTGATGCATGTGTTGTTAAGTTGCTTTATCATGTTTCTTTGATGCCTTTGTTACATTGCTGATTGTCCTAATTCCTTGATGCCTTGACTATAGTTCTTAGTTATGTTACCCTGCTCTAACTTTAACCTGCTTTTACCCTGCTTTAATTCTGCTAAAATTATCTCCTATACTTGTATCTATATTGTGAGTTATGCTTTCCTTATAGCACCAGTTATATATCTGCTTTACCCTAACCCCTGATTTATTACTATCCTCTAGTATTGTATACCAGTAGGTACGATCTGCTATTTCTCGGCTCGTCGTGCCCACTGGGATACACTCCGGTGTGTCTCACACCCTCGGGTGACTGTTTTTCAGGTCGAGCGGGTGTTGAGATGTCGGGACGAATTGGCGAGGTATCGAGATAGATGTTCGACCCTGGACAGCCGTGTACTTAGTTAAAGAGTTTAAAGTTGAAAGATTTTGTAATTTGGAAAAAAAGTTATAAGATGTAAAGTTATTGTAAAAGTTAATTTGTATTATTCTTTGTACGTAGTTAGTACTCTGATTGATTGCCAAGCTAGCCGTGCATATATAGAAAAGGCTCAATCCCCAGTGGGATTGGGACTCTTCTATATATGTGGCGGTCTGTTATTGCCCTGGCTGATTTGCAACTCTGATTTAAAAAAAAAAAAAAAAAAAAAAAAATTTAGACGCTGGTTTTTGATCTCGGGGCGTGACATATATGTACATTTATTTATGGGTGTACATTTTACATCCCCACTCATCTAACGATGAAAGCTTTTCTAACCATCATATCAAGTGATGAGTGAAATTCATTTACACTCCCACCCATCCAAGGATGGAAGCTTTTCTAACCATCATATCAAGTGATGGGTGAAATTCACCCCACACTTGAATAGATGGGGTGTAAAATATACACCTTTTTTGTGGTGTATAGAAAGTATTTTCCATAATATATTACCTATTCAGATATAATCGGGTTCGCGAATATCTCTAGCAATAAATTAAAGAAAAATTATGGGTATAATAATATGATAAATGCTGAGTAGATCTTACCTAATAGAGGCTCTAAGTTGCATCTTCTTAAAAGTACACTTGAGATGATGATGCAAAAAAAAAAAATTTCAAATTAATATTAGATCATGTATAATTTTATGTTAGTCGTAAGTTATAATGGAAAGAACAAGCGAAACGAAACATCTGATTAGAATATAGACTTTACATAATATTAACTCTTCTTTCGAGGTACGTAGAACGGTCAGCAAGAGCTGGGCGGCTCGTATTCGCTCGTTTATTAAACCAGCCGAATATAAATTAGTTCGTTAAAATATCGAGCTGAAAAATTCAGCTTATGTTCAGTTTATTTATTAACGAGCCGAATAAGAACTGACTCACGAATAACAAATTAGATCAATCTCTTTGATTATTTTCATCCGTTAAATTTTACTATTTTTTCAACCACCCATTAAATCCAAGAAGTCCAATATCATCTCAATCACACATCTTTTAATTCAACGGTTAAAAACTTAATAGCGACAATGACTTAGTACTATTAATAGTATTCCAGCCTAACTCTCTCTCTCTCTCTCTCTCTCTCTCTCTCTCTCTCTCTCTATATATATATATATATATATATATAGTAGAGCTTATATATTTTCAAAAACACAAGTCTATTTATGTTTGTAATTTTTTTATTATTAGATTTGTATTGAGATCCGTGCTATTATATTTTTACTTTTTTTTTTTTTAGTTGATTTTATAATAATACAAATCTCAATACAAATTATATAATAAAAAATTTATAATCATATTTTGGCTTGCATTTTTTAAAATATATAACCTATATATATATATAGAGAGAGAGAGAGAGAGAGAGAGAGAGAGAGAGAGAGAGAGAGAGCTTGAATGCAAGCGAATTTCGTTGTTATCTATTTATTTTCGATAATGGAGCTTATTTCAAGTTGAACGCATGTTCGAACGAACTAACCCCAACTTGTATTTATCCGGCCCGTTTATTAAATGATCGACTGATCTCGAGCTTATTTCAAGTTGAACGATCGTTAACTCACGAACAACGAATTGGATTGTAAGCACTATTTCAAGGACAGAAGAATAGCAACAAATTATTAGTTATAAACTTCAAATAAAAAAGTAAAAAAGCAATGAAAGTTAGAAACATTGATTTATGTGCAAACATTTTCAAACTTATGAAAGGTGAGTGTGGTGTTGATTGGTGTCATAAAAAGCAACTTTTACTCCTAATTAATTAGTTCTATAAATTGACTATTACTTTACAAGTTAGTGGTCATTAAATAATTCACATGAACTAGTTGAGATTAGGTAGATAACTCATCTTTTGGATAGGATAAATCAATGCTAAAAATGTATTGGCCATTTTTAGTTTGGTCCTTCAACTTTACATTTCAAGGGCAATTTCAAACATACCCCCACTAAAGTTTTAAAATTTCACATACGATACTTCAAATTTTGAAATATCACGTAAATCCTTTTTAAATATATGAATTTATCATATAATGTCCCTACTATCAATCAATTTTTACAAACTTATATCCAAATTAAAAGATTGTTAAACGTGTTATGTTAACGAAACGACGGTTTTACGTATATACATACTTTGCATTTACGAAAGTATCCCTACTTTTTATTATCGACACTTACTTAACCTCTAATTTTTTTATAAAATATCTCTAGGTAGTTAAATTTAAAATAATTCTATTTACTAAAAATAATTGGAATTGTTAAGTTTGATAAAAATTATTAACAAATTTGATGTATTTTTTTTTATTTGACTATACTTACTCAATTCTGCCAAAAAAAAAAAAAAAAAAAAAAAAAAAAAAAAAATCAAAACTTATGGAAATATCAAAGAAGTTATAAGTTAAAGAAGGCATTTCAAAATAGCCAATTAGTTAAGGGTTTCCCTACATTTTTTTTATTTAAATAGCCAAGCATTTTCCTTCAAATAATGTGCTTAAATTATTTGCTAAGCTTAGGTATATCTCAATATCAAAGAGAAAGGTACAAGAATGGTTAACCAAAGTTGTTTGTTATGGAGTAGTTCTCATTGTGTCATTTGTAGAGGATAATTTGTTTTTTGTTTGTTTTTATTTTTGTTTTTGTTTTTTTTTTTTCCTAAGATGTAAGCATGATCCCACTACTTTGATAACAAGACAAAATGAAAAAAGTGTTCATCATATAAAGAACCATTTATTTGATATTGAATGATGTGTAAAGCTATTTGATGAAAAAGAGTTGTAGTAAAAGCATGATAAGATATACTTGTCTCCTAGAAATTTTAGTGCGATTAGCGAGATATATATTGTAACGACCAACTCACTACCAATAATAATTTATTGGATCTAAACCATCAGATTAAAATACTTGAATTCAGTTGTTATTATTACCAGAGACCATTGCCTTTTATACTCCCAATCATACGCGCAATACCAGATTCAACTCCTCCAATTTAGTTCTTGACGTTCTCGTCAACCTAGTCACGGATATCCTAAGATCACCAGGCAATGTAAGGACGTCCTCGTCAGCCCAGTCACACATATCTCAAGATCATGAGGTGATGTAAAATCTGCCTCACATTTTCGACTGGTAAATCTATGACGCCCTAACTTTTCAAGAGGTCACCCATCCTAGAATTACTCTGACTCTAGCATGCTTAACTCTCTTAACCTCTTGGGTCTTACTACCATCCAAAATGCTATAGCCGGGTTAAGATATTTAGTCATATTATATCATTTATACATAAGACTAATCCAAATTTTGGGGGTGTCACATTCTTCCCCCCTTTAAGCCCTGACGACCTCGTCAGACTCAAAGACACTCACAAGTACTAGGCGATGCGAGACTCGTCTCGGTAGTCTTAGGCGATCTTGTGGGGAGATGCACTCTACCCACAACGGTCATTAGCCGGAGAGCCTTGCTCTACCCGCTAAATAATACTGGCTCAGTCAAGACTCATCTCATATTTTTGGCTGGTGAATAACTCTGATCCCGACTATGACGCTCCAACTTTTCAGGGGGTCACCCATCCTAGAACTACTCTAACTCTAGCACGCTAAACAACTGGAGTAAAGTAACTCTACTATTATCATGCCTCTATGCTCAAGTATAAAGTAAAAACAGTATGAAACTACACTGCTAACATGACTGTCCAGCTACTATGAATGCATCATCTATGTGATGTTTAATGTCAAGTTTAGTTAATATTATTCATTTATTTTGAAGACTTTCATTGAGTAAGTCTTAGCTTGAGCCATACCTTATGGTTTAGTGGTAGCACACTCCATTTATTTTGAAGACTTTCATCGAGTAAGTCTTAGCTTGAGCCATACCTTATGGTTTAGTGGTAGCACTCCCTATAGAGCTATGTCTACCACACGGCGGCCCAATCGGCGCCCAATCCTGCACGGCGAGCAGGATGTCGCGATGGTCAACTCCGTAGTGCTGGCTTGGAGGAAGCGACTCTATCAAGCATGTACGAATGAGCACAATTGGCAAGTAAGCAAAGTTTCGATCATCGTGTATAAAATACGGAATAACATTTTCGAACTTTGGATCCGGGTATAATATCTCATAGTGTTAATGTCTTATATACAATATAGGCAATGTCTTACTTGTTAAAAGAGTTTATCATACACTAGTTATCATCATGTCTCAAATATAGAATCTCACAATATTTTTCTTGGTTATATATGTTTAAAAGTTTTCTTCCTGTATCTCAACTACACTAGATGGCACTAATGTCATATTGTCCAAGTGTACATGACCATATGCCTAACATGTCCTAATCTTTCTATAGCATGTATAGATATTTCAAAACTTGTAAAGATATGAAAATCACTATTCAATCCTCTCTTACAGCGCCCATACATATGCAACATATACCTTTACTATATAGAGTATGAAATTTTCTACATATAAAGGGGTTCAAATATATGATTAAAAATCATGATAAATCAAATGATATATGTTTAATATAACAACCATACTCTATAAGTCTAAAGAAGATATAGAGGGAATTCACCTATTTCTGTGAGGTCAAATCCACCGGATAGTCGCCAAATTTTTGCAGGAGATCAAAACCAACTTGCCCACTAGGTCTCTTATACCCTAAGATAATTTTTCGAAATGTCAAAATGCTACAAAAAGCTACTCATGGAATTTCTTAAAAAATATAAAAGAATATGGGTAAAAAATATATTAAATCAAGAAAACTTGTTAGATCTTGAAATCAAAGCAAAGGGGGCTTCAAATCCAATCTATAAGAATGTTCTACATCCATTAATTCAACCCCAAATGCTCAAATTAAAAAGTCCCAAAATAAATCATAGTTTTCAAAAAAATTATATTTTTCCAGCAAGAAATATCCAAAGAAAAGAAAAGGAAGGATTTTTAACATTTATTAAGCTCAAATCCCACGCCTGAAGTGCTAAGGATGGGAACTAAGGCTCCAAACCTCATTATTCTTTAAGTTTTTGCTTTTCTCCAGGAACTTGGTGCAAGCTCCAATAGTAGAGAGGAGAAGAAGGAAGAAGAAACACAAATTAGAGAGGAGTTGGAGAAGAAAATCGAAGAAGAAGTAAAAAGAAGCTCCTCTTAAGCCCTCTTGCAATCCTCCAAAGTAAGGGGAGGAGAGGGGAAGAGAAGGGTCAAAACACCTATTGTAATAATATACCCAAAGGCCCCTACAAGAAGAGAAATTACAACTCTAATAGGAATGTCCAGATTGTCAAGGTTTGGACCTTCCCTTCAAGGTCCGGATCTCGAAGGGTCTCCCAACATTTACGCAGCGAAGGTTCGGACCTTCCCTCCAGGTTTCGGACCTCGAAGCTGGGAATCCCAATTTGCGCGCTGATGGTCCGGACCTTACCTCCAAGGTCCGGACCTCGATGCCAAAACATCAAATTTTTAGCTTTTTCTTAAAATTTCATTTTTGCGCCGTTTCACTCCAAAAACCTTCCGAAAGCTCATCCAAACATCCGAAGGGTATTGATCACCCCTCCATACACTGGAACTCCAAAAATTGCTAAAGTTCAATGTACTACACTTGCATCGTCCTATCGCCCTACTGCAGGCTCCTCAAATTCTCCTTGAGTTTTTGCTTTATAATGTTCGTTAAGAAGGCCCCGTACAGTATGACACGAAACTCGACCCATGCCATCAACTGTGAACCCGGTGGTCCTGTTAGTCGAACTTTCTGCCACTATGTATCTATGTCCGTCTCTTGAAAGTGAGTCGCCAAATGAACCTGGTACCTCTCCAACACGAATAGGTCTTCAAACAGCTTCTCCATCGCCGCTACCCAAGCCTCCACCTTCCAAGGCTCCGTAAGCCTACAGCTAAAACGAGGCGGATCAAATCCGCGAACCTGAACCAACCTCTCTATAATTTACTCCTGCTCCGCCCTCGTCAACTGTCCGTCCTATGTCAGCGCCTCTCCACTAGTTGTCGGTACTATCGCTACTGGAGATACTGCCACAGGGAAAACCTTTACCGTGGAAACAACCTGTGGCACATAAGTCTCAGGGATCTGCTGTACCCACAACTGTGTCAACCGATGTATGGTCTCTCTCTACCGTCGAATCATCTCGGCCAAATAGGCCATCTGTGCCTGCAACCCCTGTGTCTCACTAGGCCCCGACTGAACCTGCTCCTTATGGGGTCTCTTCTGGGTTGGCTTTACAAATGGTTCCTCCGAGAATGGCTCCTCAATAGGTGGCTCCTGAACTGGCACCTCAACGGGTTCCTCATGAATCGGTATCTAAAAAGGTATTTCTAGAATCGGTACCTTAAGGGGGGTAGGGGTAGCTCATGCCGTAGGCAGTCTGCGCGATCGTCCCCACGATCGTCGATGCCTCGGTGGCAATGGTGGTCACTCACGACGAGGCATCGCAATCTCCTACGAAACAAAACTCATGTCAGTCACACAACTATAACTATCCATCTTTACTCGATCCAATGAAAGTCTAGAAGGACACCCATTTTTCTCCTGCGATATTATGTTGTCTATAGCCAACATAATCTAGTAAGAAAAGACACTTATTCTCGATCACTCTTCATCTCCCTCTGAAGAGTTTATACAATCAATCTATTAACTTTCGCCACAGATCACGTCTCTCATGTTCTAATCCCCTAAAGTCTGTCAAAGCCCTAGGGTTTCCTAAGTCTACTTGACTAATTTTCTAGTCTCTGATACCACCTATATCTGTCACGCCCCGAGCCAACAGCGGAAGCCCTTAGACATGCAACAGATCCACCACGTGTGCGAGAACGCACCCCATACACGTAAAGCGTCCAAAACTAACTTGCAAAAGATCTATCAACTACAGCTAAACATGTATCAAAGCGGGAAAAAAAAAACTATACCAATATCTATCATTATACAATATACATATAAGATCCACCTCTCAAAAGAAATAAATACAAGTAAAGGGCCCTGACCTGGTCAATCCCAATGTACAATACTCAAAACTAAACTACTAATAGGGTAGATAGATTATCTCTAACAAAATAATGATAGGTAGGGACTGATATCTACAGTGCAATCCCCTTACCTCGACTCGGAGCTAGCTCGGAAAGCCCTGAAAAGTAGACCACAAGCCAGTGTGAGAGCTACAAAACAGTAGTTTCCAGTGGGTATGATCGGCAACAATCACGGCGTACCCACTAGATCTATCAGGGCAAGATAGTGAAATTGCAAAATAAGCGAGTAAAGGAGCATAATAGAAAATAAAATAAAATCAAACACAACACTACACTATTATGTCTCTACACAAAAAAAAAAAATTCAAGATATTTCTACCCAAACCCAAACGCAACACTAGCCAACTCAACGGTACACAGGACCCAATCCTAAACTGACCGTCTCAACAGCTTGGTCAAGCCTGCGTTGCCTATAAATAGGCCACTATCCATCTCTCCCTATTGTCCGGGTTGCACCCCAGATGGTGGCCTATCAACAATAGACATCAGCCTACCTCCTCACTCCCATCATGTGTTCTCCCGTGCTCATAAATCTCCAGTAAAACTCGAAGTAGCATGCAGGCTATGATCAACGATAATCCCACAGATCACTAACAATACAAAACAGACATATCAAGGTCAACTCACAAGTCCCCATCGTAAAAATACCACCTGTCTCGATTACAGTGCCTCGGGCATGCACTCTCTCACACACTGGCCCACAGCCCATGAAACCTCAAGACAATGCAATCTCCGTGTCAGTTTGACATAGCACAAATATCAATACCTAAGTATGTCACGTCCCGGGATCGAAACTGCGACCTGAGCTTGCCAACAAATCTGCCACCCATACGGAAACCCTACATGGGCGAAGCATCTAACCTGCAAAAGATAGATATACCACATCTATACAAATATCAGAGCTGAAAAATAACTACAACTACTGTTTGATATAGTTCTCACACCCTCCATGGTGATTATTTTTACAGAGGTCCCTTTTCTAGTTCCTGCATCAGCAGTTCCTTCTGATCGAGGATAGGGAGTCACGAGCTAGATCCCTACCCACCGCTGATTTCGAATGAAATCCATCCCACCTAGAAAACGTCGATCCGGAATTCAACCGAGCTGAAACTCAATGTGCATGATCCTCATGCTCCTACGGTTCCAACGAACTGAAAAACTCCATAAATCTCCTGCTGGATTGAGCACAGGCACAAAAACAACAACTCAGTCGCAAAAAATCCAGCAACTAAACTATAAGCGAAAAGGTGCACGACCACGTAGCCAAACAACACAGAGATTCGGATCACTACAAAGTACCCTCTATCTCTAATACTCAACGACACAAACGAAGGGTCAACTTAGGTCGATAACATGGATCACTTGATAATCAGACTAACCTAATAATGCTATAAAAACAACACCTACTCTGATACGCGTGCAATTCGAAATCCTCATACATCTCTTAACAATAATAATAATAATGACAATAATAATAATAATAATAATAATAATAATAATAATAAATTCTAAATTCTGACCCGAACAGTCTAAAAAAAGATAAAATAATATCCAAACACTAGCATGCACTTTCTACAACTAAAAAGCAATATAAAAGTAGTCAAAAGTCCATACGTTTAGCAAGCAGACATACTAAGTAATCCGCCATTCTCAGCGACACGGAACCCACCTGGAAAGCAACTCCTGGTATAACACGGTCGGTGAAAAGATTACACGCTCGACGATGATCACCACGCATGAATGACACAAACCCAAAAAATTTGGCAGCACCCCAGTCAACCTTACAACACAAAAAACCTCGGTCCTAATAGTTCAAATCCAAAAACTCTAACAAGCAAAACCTAGCACTAACAA
Source organism: Tillandsia fasciculata (assembly GCA_029168755.2). Classification (NCBI taxonomy): domain Eukaryota; kingdom Viridiplantae; phylum Streptophyta; class Magnoliopsida; order Poales; family Bromeliaceae; genus Tillandsia; species Tillandsia fasciculata. Next base: position 18,326,694 of record CM054949.1, read on the forward strand.
AAACCACCCATCAACCGTCCCTAGCGCAAGTGGCAAAGGGCTTAGTGGTTGATATTCGAGGTCCCGAGTTCGAAATCTAGTTGCTTCATATTTTCAGCTAAGTTTATTTCAAAATAAACACTTTCTCTTTCTCTCTCTCAAAAAAAAACCATTTCGAAAAAATACAAACAAACAATATAAAATAAGAGAAACTTACCCCAAGGTCAATGCGTCGTCAAATCTCGCACGCGCGCACGCCCGTGCTCGACTCCTCGGATCGAACCACGCGCTCCACGACACTCTCCTTATGCTCACAACCTCTCTTTCCCTCTCCCTCACTTTCTCTACTCTCCTCATGCTCACAACCTCTATTTCTCTCTCTAAAGCTCTCTCCTCATGCTCACAACCTCTCTTTCCCTTTCTCTCTATTTCTCTCTCTAAAGCTCTCAAACGTGAGCATAAGAAGAAAGAGGAGAAGAAAAGGGGTTTGCGTGCCTTAAAAAGACCAAAACAAGCGATTCGGGCGCTCAAAACCAACTTTCGGGCCCTGAAACACCTATTTCAGACGACCCAGACTCAAAAAGAGTGGCCCGAAATATTCGAGCCGCTACGGGCTCCTTTCAGGCGCTCGAAAGGCGCACCCGAAACAACCCAGAGCCGCCACGGGCGTCACGTTGCCATGCCGTCGTGTCACTCGCCGCTTTCCAACGTGCCACAGCCAATTGGAAACTGCCATGTGTCATCCTAACGCACATTTAGGGATTTCGACAAGATACTAATTGGGAGAGATACTAATTGGGAGGGGAGTTCGAAGAACCCTAACGCACATTTAGGGATTCCCGACTCGATCTGTTCAAATAGAGTAGTAAGTGAGAACAAAAAATATAAAAATATATAATCCACTCCGAATTTATCTCAATTCGCAAGTAAATAGAATAGGAGGTGGAAGATTTTTTTTTTTCATCAAAAATTTGTCAAAAACTCACTCGCATCTTAATCCATCTCGAGCGAAACCAAAAATAAAAATAAAATTAATTCATTCCGAATCCGTTCCCATCCGACAAGAAATAAAGTGGGAGGTTGCATCCCTAATTAAATCAGTAATTTTTAATTCAGTAATATTTTTGAGTCAGCTCGTTGACCTGACTTTTGAAGCATTGCGTTTCGCTACACCGGTTTGAACCGGTGTGAAACAGGAACCAAAAAAAAGCCGGTAACCGGTCGAACCGGCTCGGGGCCCGCTTTTGATTACTTGAAAAAACGAAACCTCGCATAACAAAAGGGTTTTATGTTCCCGCCATGAAACTGATAAAAACCCTAGATGCGGCTCTTCGATGCTCTTCCGACCAAATCGCCTCTTCCTCCTCCGACGACGACGCTTTCGCCTCCTCCTCCCTCTCCATCCCCAGAAACCCTCGTTCTCTTCTTCTTCATCATCATCTTCTTCTTCAGCGGCGGCGGTGGCGGAGGAGGATCTCTTGGGAGGCACCGATTCCTCGAGAGAAGCCCTAAACCTAGCGAAACTAGGGTTTAAGCTGCCATTTCCGACCGATTTCGCCCCGAAACATGGGGTTCTTGTCGAAGAGGACCCTAGGGTTTTGCGATTGGGGGTTTGTCACGCGCTGGCGCGGGAGGGGAGGTTGAAGGAGGTGAGGAGAGCTATGAGGCAAATTACTGATGAGGAAGGTGATCTCTTTAATGCTCTTCTTTTTCCCTTCACTTAGTAGTTTATGATGTTGCAAGCAAAAAAAACTGGTGCTTTTGCTGTGTGCGGAATCATATCTAATATTGAGCTTTTGCTGTGTGCGGAATCATATCTAATATTGAGCGAAAATGGGTTGATGCAAAAAGTATGTAGAAATATGCTTCTCCGTTTTTCAGTGGAACTGCAGAAATTATATCTCAATTGAATCAATTGTAATCTACTCAACTTGATAGTTTTTACGGAAATAGACGAAATATTTTTTCCTCGCGCTTTCGCACAATCCCAAAAGAAGCTCCAATTCGAATCTTCTGCAGCTGCTGTACTAAAAAAAAAAAAATTACAGAAGCCCGATTGGACCAATCAAGAAAGCCTTCTCTATAAGTGGTATCACATGCGTGAAATAATAGCATCAAACCAAATATTTTCATTTGGCATAAAAGTACAATAATCATTCTGAAATAGATCCCTCAACTTTAATTTTTTCCTTTTTTTATTTTTTATTTGCACCTCTTAAACTTATAATTTTTTTAATTGTTAAGTAAGTTAAAGATTTTTATTAAATTTCACTGTTTAGTTAGCTATTAGTAGTCAATCAATTAAATCATTTAGTTTGATTCCTTGCAAAGCAGCCTAAACTATCAAATTTGATGAATTCCCAATCAATGCAATAAAAGGTCCCAATTTATTTAACTAAAATCACTCAATTTCAAAATCAAAAGTTGAGGTGGGTTCATATGGGAAAAAAATTTAGCTTGGAGGGCTATTTTAGAGTGTCCTATAATTGAGGGGGTTTCCTTACATTTTTACCTTTTTTTTTTTTTTTTTTTTTTTTGTTAACATCGTTTCAACTTATAAGAACTTCACCATCTCACATGGCTTAGTGCGATTGGTCAGGTACATATCCCATACGGAATGCTCGTAAAAAAAGGCTCTCTCATGCCAAACACACACTTAGCACTTGTACTGCATATTTCACCACAATATTTGGTGGTTAAGCGCCTCTCATCAATAAACTTGAGATAAAGTGTGTAGGCCAAAAAATGATTCATAAGTAGTTGTTAATGAAGTTGAAGTTACCAAATTTGAGGAGTTGGTATCAATTTATGCCTGATTGCTCCACATATAGTTCCTCTAACTGCATTTTCTAAATGAACAAGAGCTAACAGGAATTGATCCTATAACAGATCTGCATAGTTATGGCGGATCAAATCTTATTTACTAAATTGTGGTGATACTAGCATTGTTCTATGTCAATGCTATCATATAGGAATTGGATAGTTATAGGACTATACCGACGATACACTGAGCTAGTAGTGATGTGTTTTCTGCTTGTATGCTCTCCGACTTGATTCTCTTTTTATCTATGATGTCATGCAATCTTTGAAGAGTTGTAGATTCAGCGATTGTTATTTTTCCTCTAGTAGAGAAGGATTTAACTTTCAATTAATATTTGATTAGAACTAATTTTGAATTCATCTTGCCGTTGTTAGACTTATTGTCAAGGGCCATTTTTTGTTGCTTCCAGAATTACAAAAGGGATGAGAACTATTACTCACGCTGTTGTATTTCTTTGCTTTTTGCATTGCTTTTGGGCGCTATTATTTTCTGCTATTCAGTCAACATCTAGGTCAAAAAAAGCTTAATCATTCACATCTTTCACTTCAGGGTCTGGTTCTGCGCCTTACCTTTGTCAGATGTTGTTGTATAATTTCCGAGAGTGGGATTCAAACACTATTGTATGGGACATGCTGGCAAATGCTTATGCCAGATCCAAAATGATTCATGATGCTCTCTATGTCCTTAGCAAGATGGATAGCCTAACCATGCAAGCTTCAATATCCACTTACGATAGCTTGTTGTACAGTCTAAGATGTACAGACATAGACTGGGAGCTTTTCCAAGAAGCCAAAGCTCGTGGTCTTGTTCATAGTGAATACACTTGTAACGTTGTTATTTACGGTCTTTGCAAGCAACACAAACTGGTGGAAGCCATATCCTTTTTCCAAGAGGCGAGAGAAAGGAAAGAGTTCCGCCCGTGCATTATGACTTTTAATGCCCTCATGTCTGCATTGTGTAATGTCGGCTTTGTACAGGTAGCGAAATCGTTCATACCAATGATGCTTAAATATGGGTTGATTCCTGATAGATACAGTTACTCCACGCTTATACATGGGCTATGTATAGTGGGTTCTATGGAGGAAGCCTTGGACCTCTCTGAGGAGATGCAGAAGAGTGGGATGGAACTTGACATGGTCACATTCAACAGTCTCATCAATGGGTGCCGTTTACTCGGTCTGATGAGCGAGGTTTGGAAATTAATTCGAGTCATGATTCAACAAGGGCTACAACCAGACCTTGTAACTTACACTATACTAATTACTGGACTTTGTGAAGAGGGGAATGTTGAGGAAGGGTTAAGGATGAGGAAGGAGATACTTTCCCGAGGGCTTGAATTGAATATCGTCACATATAGCGTGCTTTTGAATGCTCTTTGCAAAAGGGGGTTGATTAATGAAGCAGAGAATTTGCTTAATGAGATCGAAACCATCGGTTTGGATATGGACATAGTTGCATATTCCACCCTTGTTAATGGATATTGCAAGTTGGGAGAAATTGAGAGGGCACTTCAAGTATGCAAGATTATGTGCTCGAAAAGAGTAATGCCAAATTTATTCACTCATGGGTCGATTCTTTCAGGCCTTTGTAAGAACGGAATGTTGGTGGAAGCTAGATGGTACTTAGAAAGCTTGGTTTACAAATGCCATGTAAATGATATTACATTATATAATGTAGTCATAGATGGATATGCCAAAGTTGGTGATGTCCATAATGCTGTTCTACTTTATGAGCAAGTAATTAAATTAGGGTTGGAGCCGACCATCATCACTTGTAACTCACTCATTTATGCATTTTGCAAAGTTGGGAATCTAAGAATGGCAGAGAGCTTCTTTAAGACTCTTGAGTTCAAAAGGTTGGTTCCAACTGTAGTGACATACACCATTCTTATGGATGCTTTCTGTGAAGCTGGGAACTTTGATTCGATGCTAAAGCTGTTTGATGAAATGGTTGCTAAATTGATCGTGCCAAATGCAATCACCTACAGCGTGGTTATAAAGGGACTCTGTAAGCATGGCATGTTTCAGAAGGCTATTCATGTTCTCCATGATATGCATATAAAGGGTGTAAATACTGATCAAATAACCTACAATACACTTATACAGGGCTTCTGTGAAGTAGGAAACACGGAAATGGCCTTTCGCATTCACGATAATATGCTACAGCATGGCCTGATGCCGAGTCCGGTTACTTATAATTTGCTTATTAATGTCCTTTGCTTGAATGGAAAAGTTAAGCATGCTGAAATGCTTTTGAATTCTCTTGTTGAAAAGGGTGTCGACTTGAGAAAATTTGCCTACATGACAATAATCAAAGCACAATGTGCGAAGGGAATGCCATATAAAGCTATTCTGCTATTTGATAGATTGATAAATTCTGGGTTCGAGATCTCAATAAAGGATTTTAGCTCAGCAATCAACCGACTATGCAAAAGATTTTATCTAGATGAAGCGAAAATGTTATTCAAGATAATGCTATGTTTTGGCATACATCCAGATCTGGATTTAGCCGCTGTGATGTGCAGTGCTTTAAACAAGAAAAATGATTTCTGGTCGCTATATGCATTGCAAGCTTTGATTGTTAAAGGTGGTTTATTGCCTTAGGTACTAACGAAGGACCCTGGTTAAATCAAACATTCGGCATCTACTAGCTCATGGACATTATTTCAGGTATCACGTAACAAATCTTTTCCCTATTAGCGGTGAAATAAGCTGTAGAAAACTAGTGGCTCAATTGGTTTTGCATTTATTTTTAAGTGAAAATGGTCTTTCTTAGTGATAATGTAGTTTTTATTGTCACTTAGTGCATTAATTCGGTAACTTGTCATAAGACAGTTGCAGTGAAATAAGCAGTATGATACTGTTTTTTTTTTTTTTTTTTTTTTTTTTTGCAATTTGTTATTCTATTTAAGGATTTATCTCATTTAAGACAACATTAATTGTTGTGGATCCTCTAAGTGCCGCGAATATATCAATTTTTTGTTTCGCCACTGAAATCCTTTAGTCATGATATTGTGGTAGTAAACCTCCAATTGCCATTCAAGTTTCTACCTTGATGTTGGGTGCATATATCTCACATACATGTTGGTTGCAACCTCTGGCTTTAAGGCACACAATATATTTAATTCCCCTGTAGCTATAGAGTATGAATTTGTCACTTTAATCGTAATTGAATCATCGGAAATTCTTTCATTGCCGCTCTAGATTGACGAGTCTGTGATATTAGTTATTTGACTGAATACGTTTGATAGCTAAAAGCAGAATCAATGGCCAAAATCATTCTGTAACTAGCAATATGTTTCTTTGAATTTTTTTAAAATTTTTGTCCGAGTTTGCAATGTATCTTATGGAGATAATACTGGTTTATCTCTGCAAACTTTGGTGATTGCATGTTCATCCCTTCAAATTTCTAAATAACAAATAAATTCCTGCAAAACCTTGTAAATATGTTGCTGGGCTGGTGAAACTGGTCTAAATGACCATTATACCCTTTCTCGCACTCCCGCCCGGTCTGAATCGCTCCACCACCACTGCCGACAATGAATTGCACCGCCACCAACAGCTGCTGAATTGAACTGCTGTTACCACTGCCATTCACGCAGCTGTCGCCATTATTTGACATCATTGGTCATTTGGAGGAGAAATGGGGACCATGGACCACTCAAACGATGTATTTGCATGGTATTAAGGTTTCACAGGAATGCATCGGTTATTTAAAGTTTGCCGGGATATTTCAATTGTTCTCAATGTTAGCCGGGATACGCCATTATTTTATGGCAAGTTTTATTACACATTTTCCGATCGCAGGAGCCTAGACACAGTGATGTTCAGCAAAGAGCATGCATGTGAAGGGCCAAAGAAGAATTCTTAGCCAAATTTCTTGATGATAAACTGTTATATACTCTGAAAATGATGAGTAGCAGAAAGTGGATGCCATGGAGTTTGGATTCCTCAGCAGCTATGATCGTCGAACTGTATAAGTTGAAAAGCTCCGGGAAGACCGGCAATCCAGGGTAAGATGGAGTTATCCTACTTGTTTCTTTTTAACTATGAGAGATTGATTTAATCATCCTTTTCGAAGTGCTTTAGTCCGAATGACGTAGCTCTTATACATATCTGTCTTTGTGCGGAACATCCTAATCATTTCAACCAAATAACTCTGCTTTGTAGGCTGATTATGAACATTCTGAAAGGTGGTCAATGGCCAATAATAAAGAATGATTATAAGGCTGATTCCCTGGTTCTTGGTTTCGCAACTTCTTCAGATTGGAATTGATCCTCCTCTGTTCCCCTACTGCTACATGGTAAGAGTAGTTTTCGAAATAGAATGCGACTTCTGTATCTTTGTTAAGTTTCATTCTAATTTGATTTTTCTCCACAACTAATTTTTCTTTTGCTCTTTTAAATTACAGCTTGTGATGTCTCTGATGCTTAGGCTTTTATTGTCGAGTTATTGAGGACCTTGGTTTCTGTATATGGATCTTTTCTCTCATTGATTACAAATAAAACAAGGTAACCATCCTTTTCTCATTGTGCCTAATTATAGCTTGTTATATTACTTGTTATAAGTGCTTTTAGTTGAGATCTTTGCTTCAATGGTTTTTGAGTTCTCTTCAAGATAATGCTATGTTCTGGCATGCGTCTTGATTTTGGGCTTCTTCGATTACTAGATAAATAATTTTAAAAAATAATAAAATTTATTTTTTAAAATATTTTTATCACTTTGCGAGCGAAGTGGTGGTGGAGATACTTCTCAGCAGAATTGAACCCCTGGGGACCCCTAGTAAAGAGTCTCTACTACCGTCGCAGAAGACCCCTGAATGAAGGATCCTCGTTCAAACCCTTCTCGCACCGGTGGATAAGTGTGCTTGGAACGAGGGAGCTCTTCAAGTGCGGCACGACACTCTCGGTTGGAGACGGAGAATTGACTGGCTTCTGGTCAGATATTTGGATTGGGAACTCGAGCCTTTCGACCCAATTTCCATGCATCTTTGACCTGGCTTCCAACAAAAATCTCTGGGTGAAAGACTGCACCAAGCGGAACGGCTGGAACTGGGCGAAAATCCTGGAGGCCTAAGCCCAGGCCTAACAGATCTCGACGATCCAATTCGGAAACTGAAGTCGACCACACCTAACCTCCACATCACAAACAGTAAAGATGTATTCCACTGGCGCTGGACAACATCCAGGCTTTTCTCAGTTAAGTCCTTGTACCGTTTCTTACAAGATAGCGGGAAAGTCGACTCCCGCTTCGACAAACTTTGGAAGATTAAGTCACCGTTGAAAGTTAAAATCTTCGTTTGGCTAGTACTCAGAAGGAGGGTCCTGACTAGAGACATCCTTCTCAAAAGGAACTGGAGTGGGCCCAGCTGCTGTGTTTTCTGCCGAGGGAATGAGGAAACTGCGAACCACCTATTTGTCTCCTGTACCTCAGCACAAGCACTGCTGGAGATTTTGCTGCCAAACAAATTGGAGATCCGTAACAGCTCAACCGTTGACAGCCTGTGGGAGGCGCATGCACTCAAGGAAGGGGGTTTGGGTAAAAGAGCTCTCATCACTGTCGCAGCCACGTGGTGGTTCATTTGGCTGGAAAGGAACAGAAGGATCTTCGAAAACAAGAGCCGTTCCCTCCGTGAGATCCTCGCCGATATCAGACTCTACCGATCCTACTGGACCAGATTTTGTGTCTAGTTTTTTTTTTTTTTTTTTTTTTTTTTTTTTGTTCGGGGCCCAGCTGCTCTTCTGCAGTCACCGGCTTCTCCACCCTTTTGCTAAATTCAACCCCGTCTTGAATAAAGCGGCAGCATGCTGCCTTTCTCTCAAAAAAAATTATTTTTAATATTTTAATTATTAATTCGAAAATTGTATCATCGAAAACAATTTTGATTACACTTCACAACACCAAACATCAAATCAAGCAAATGAGCTACATACAAGTATGACATAACACAAGTGCATAATTATAGCTTTGTTATATAACTTGTTGTAAGCTAGGTGTTACGGATACCGGCACGGGACACAAGACACGATATGATTTGAATACAGCAACTCGGTAACTTACTAAAAATTAAAGCACGGGCGCAGCTTAGGCACGGTTAATAAAGTATGATATTATATATGTATAGTCCGGCTTGTGTGCTTTTAGAGACGCGGAGGCTTTCGTGCTATCAAGTTGTTTTCGATATTGAAACTTTTGAATTGATGATCAGCTTCGTTAGACTTGATCTAAGAGTATTTGAAAGACCTAGAAAATAAATTTCATAATTTTTGATATTATTTATCTAGTGATCTAAAGGACTGAAAATCAACGGCTAAAAATAAAATTTCATAAAAAGTGATGATACGACATTAAAATTTTAAATTAAAAATATTGATTTTATTTTATGTATTTATTAAAATTTTAGGTGACTTGCAAATGATTCATAATGATTATTAAAATGATTGATTTTTGGTTCTCCACTTAAATAAACGATATTGAAAAAACACAATTTATTTTCTAGGTATTTATATATAGAGTTAGGCTTGTGTAATTTTAAAAACAAAATGTCTTAGGCGTTATTACGTCGTTGAATTTTCAAATCGATGGTCAGCTTTATTAAGACTCTGTTTGGGTGTACATCAAGATGGGGAAAATTAAAAAGCATTTTACACCAGCAAACATCAAATCAAATAAATAAGCTAGAGACACGTGGGGACACAACACACGTGTCATTTAATGATTGGTCACCAACATGGGCTGTTTTATATATGGACCATTTTGCCCCTATCCATTAATTAATTAATTAATTAATTAATTAATTAATTAAATAATAATATGGCAAAATGGACCCGGTCATGGAGTTGAACCTAAAAAGGAGCTTTTGCCGACCAATTCTCACGCGCATTCATGCACGTAGAGCACCCCCACTCCCACCACATGGATCTCAAACCCACCCCACAAATAATTTACATTGACTAATTAATTATCTCCACTAATTAATAAATATAAATAATTCCCCGTCAAATTAGATTAATTAATTAGTAATTAGGATAAAATGCATCCATGGTCCCTGTACTATTCCTGTATTTGCAACTTGGTCCCTGTACTTTCAATTTAAAATATTTTTTAGTCTTGCAATTTTCACTTTCACGTGTATACACACGTATGTTCTACTTTAATTCCCAACTGATCATTATTAATAAAAAAAATCGGATTTTTACAATAGAAGGATACAATAAATCAATTTTATAGATGTTTAAGGACAAAAAGTTTTTCATAGAAAACTTCTTCTTTTTTTTTTTTTTTTTTTTTGCTTTTCCTAGGAACCAACTAGCACCTAAAGTATTTTTAATATGAAAAGTACATGAACCTAGTCGCGATATCCGGATAGTACAGGGACTATTCATGCATTTCACACTTAAATTAATCACCACGAATAAACAAATTATAAAAACTCTAATTTTGTTGCTAACCCTGAATAAAGTAATTAACTAATTAACTAACTATTTTTTAGCAAACACAACAACCTCTCTTTTCTCTCTCTCTCTCTATCTCCTCCTATAAAACCCCCTCCACCCTCTGCTTTGCCTCTCAAGCCTGCAAGCAAACAATAAAGACTGAGAACAGTTTTTATCTCCAATAAAATTCCGAAACCACAATAAAAGCAGGCTTCGGCGGTCACATATATCTCGCAATGGAGATGAAGAAGATCGCCTGCGCTGCTCTCGTCGCCGCCGCCGTCGCCACCTCCGCTCTCGCCAACGAGGCCGGGGCTCCCGCTCCCGGACCCGCTAGCGGATCCGTCGCGGTCGCCCCCGCGGCTGGAACCGTCGTCGGCGCCGCTCTCCTCTCCTTCCTTGCCTACTACTTGCACTAAAATTCCCTCACCTCACCATGAGAGAGAAATATATTGAGGAGAGAGAGAGAGAGAGGAGGTTGTGAGTTAGCCTAAGAAAATGATGTACTTAAAATGATTGGATAATTTATTTGTTTATTTATTAATTGATTTATCTTTATTTGGTATATTTTTTTATCTCTTGTTTCTTTTGGGGCTGTTTGAAAACGGATTAGAATAGAGAATAGGGGGATATCCCTCTTATTCTTTCAAACGCATATGGAATCAACCGGTATTGCTTGTTCCAGTACAACTAAAATAAGCTGAAATTACTGTTCTCATTCTTTCCAACCTTCTTACTTTTTTCTTAAATATCCTCTCACGTCTACCGAGGCACCCTCTTTCACTTCATTATTATATAATAAAGTTGAGGGCAAAAAAAGTAATTTACCTCAGATAATACTTTTTATTCATCTTATTCCTCATTATCATATCAAACACAAAATCTCTTATCCCTGAAATCATTCCAAACGTTTTTTTATACTAGTTTCGTATTTTATACTTATCCCTGGATTAGCTAGCTCTGTCTTAACCCGTTACCTACCAAACGGGCCCTTGTTGATTGCTTATTGGGTCATTTTGGTTCCTCGGAAAAGTTGGGTCATTTTGGTTCCTCGAAAAAGTAGAAAAAAAAAAACATCTGAGAAAAAAGTTTTTCACAAAAACCCTATTTTTTAAATTTTCAATTAACTTTTTTGAATCGTTTTTCTCCAAATTTTATAAAAAATCTTAAAAGAAAAAAAAATCAAAAAAAGAGTTTTTCGTAAAATAATTTATTTATTTACACTTGTTCGAAGAACCAAACAGCTTCTTAATTAATTATTGGGTAAATTACTCTTTTGGTTCTCAAACTATGTGGTGCTTGATATTTAAGTCCGCTGATTTGATTCGAATTTTTTAAATTATTATAATTAATTTTTATGATTCAATTTAGTTGACTAAATATTAACGTATTGATGATGTGAAAATATCGTGGCATCTTAAACTTATTTTTTCTTTCATCTAAATTAGTCCATTCATATTTTTACCAAATTTGAAATTTAAGTTTTAGATATTTCAAATGATCTAAATTGATGCTTTGTTTTACTTAGTTTGTCTTATATTTTATAAATGGAGGAATGATGCCAAGACAATAATGAGATTTTTTACGTTGTGTTTATTTTAAAATACAAATTTGGAAACCCAAATTGTGAGGTAAAATCTTATATCCAAATCCCCTGAATTGTGACTGGGAGATATTAATTCGATTTGGTCATAGTTAGGGATGCAAATGGATCTGAATTGGTGGAGCTTTCGTGATCCGCTCCGAATGGGCGGGTAGTGGGAAGCACAAATTTTAAAAAATATAATAGGTTTCAAATCCATCTGATTTAAATAGTAGTATTTTGACCTTTTACTATTTTAAATTATATTTTAAAAAAAGGGCCGGCACGCAGGCCCGGCGGGTCGTGCTGGGCCGTAGATCTAAGAAATCCTTGCCGGGCAACTCTTAGGCCCGTTTCAGTTCGGGTGAATGTGGGTAATGCTAGCCCGACGAAGCCCGCTTCACATCTCTAATCATGTTAAATATAAAAATATGAAAATACTAGAACTAGGCTACTACGCTATTAATAGCACCAAGTTACTTGGTGCTATTAGATTTTTTAACCGTTGGATAAAGGAATATGCGGTCAGGATAATAGTAGGCGTCTAAGATTTTGTGGGTGGTTGAAAAAATAGTATGATCTACACAATGAAAATAATCGAAGGACTTGATAGCATTAAGTGCTTGGTGCTATCGATAGCATAACAGCGGAACGATTGTTTCGTATAATTATAGTACCAGAGTACTGAAGATCCTAAGTTCGAATCATGTCAGACTTCTAGCATAATTGATCTCAAAAAAGTTCAAGACCTGAAAGAGAATTTAAATTTTCAGAGAAAACGGTTGCTTCGTATAATTTTAATATGAATGTGATGAATATACATGAAACTTTTAAGAATAAAAGAGAACAAAATTAATATAAAATGATAAATTTATTCAGTTTTGGCACACTCATTCTTTAGATTTGGGGATGTGACATACAAAACATTCCAAGCACACTATGATTACTAATTAGTAAAAAAATGTACTAAATTAGATAGATAGAGATATTTTAGAGATATTTTAAAGCAATGTCATCAATATGAGATAGTCAAATAAAGAAAGAAAGTGAAATCTAAGAAAAGATACAAGGTTTCAAAATTGAAATGCCCTCACAAGTTAATGTTCGGTTTCTTATATATAATTGTATGAAATAGCGCGAGGCTGCTTGGAAACCGGGAAAGAGAAGACAGTGAGCTACATAATTGAAAGAAATAAACTTTCAAAAGTGAAGACAGTTTAAGAGATGTTCGGAACCATATCCGACTCAAGATCCTTCCTTCGATCTGCATTTTGAATCCTCAAAAGTCCGAAAAGATGCTGTCATAATTCAATATTATGTCCGAGGATGAAATGCCTACTAGATCAGCATGTGATGTTGCGGAGTTAAGCCTGGGACAACTTATGATCCTCGCGTATCTTGGTTTATTAGGGCAGTCAATCCTACAGCCGATGCCAATTCCTGACAATCAAATATGTCCAGTACTTTAAGCGTAGTTAGGCGGCGAAAGACTGCCGCAGGGGGGAGTGATACAATGCTGTTGCAGTGATGTATGCGCAAGGCGGAAAGAGAGGTGAGGTTTTGTAAACATACGGACAGTGAATTGTCGTCGACGCCGCAGGAATTGAGCTCTAATGACTTGAGCGAAGAGGGTAAAATAACCTGGCCATTTTCTCCGCCAGTTTCAGCGGACTCGAGAAGCCAAGGACAGTGAGCAACTGCCAGCTTTGTTAAGGAGGAGAGATTTGATAATCCGCCAAGCACCATCAGGACCTGGCAGGACTGCAATCTTAGCTGCTTCAGCGCTGTCAAGTGGCGCATCACTTGTTTCGACGGAAGAGTCGTAATTCGGCAGCACTCTTTTATCTCTAATGTGGAAAGAGAGGTGAGGTTCTGGAGACAATTCGACAATGATGCGTCTATAAGGCCGCAGCGGACAATCTTGAGAGACACTACTGATGCCGGCAGAAAACCTCTGTCGTAATTGTCCTCTTCGATGATGATCGTAGATGCCAGCAGCTTTGGACAATCTGTCAATTCGAGCTCTTTGAGGGAAGTAAGCGCATGTAGCCCCCCTAGCGACGTCAAATTTTCACAGGACTTAATGTACAATTCTTTTATTGTAGTTAGATGATGCAAAACTGATGCTGAAGGAAGGGATATAAGTCGATGGCAGCAACTTATCTCTAAGGTGGAGAGGCAAATCAAGGTTTGCAGGCATGACGAGAATGCCTCATCCGTTAGCTTCGGACATTTCTCAATTCGAACACCACGTAGAGAAGGAAACGACCGATATCCTCTAGCTTGGGACCACTCAACCAACTCTGGCATGCCTTCGAATCTTAAGCGTTCCAATAATGGGAACCCTTTAAGGCTGCCGTCGGCGTAGAACTCGAAGCTGATTTTCTTTACTGCACACATCCACCTAATTTCCAAAAATTTGAGACTCGGTAGCCGTCCGAGAGGGGGGAGAGATATCCAAGATCCACAACAACTTAGAGTCAAGGATTGCAAATGCAACAACCAATTTGCCTCGAGCCATGTCGGAGACCTGATACCTGAGTAACTTATGATTTTTAGATCTTCGATATTCGGATGCGGCTGGAGGCCCTCGAGAATTCGATCGTCGGTACTTCTTGTCTCCTCAGAGTAGTGCCATTCTAACCTCAATGTCCTGATGTACTCCTTACGGTTCAGTTTGGCCTCAGCAGCCTCTTGCATGCTATTCACATTCTCAAGATTCTTGATCCTAAGTGATCCATGAAGTTCATTTATGTTCTTCAGCTCGACTATGTTATGGCCCTTCTTCTTTGAAAGACGGAATTCGGCTAAACCTTGCAAACCAGTCAGTTTCCCAATTCCAGCTATTTGTGACGCGAATGCCTCGTGAACATTTAAAAACCGTAAGTTGATTAGTTTGTCCATACGTTCAGGAGACCGAGTGGGCAGCCACGAACGCGAAACATCCAACACTTGTAAATTGTAAAGCCGACAGAATGACGAAGGCAGTGTCTTAAGAGTCTCGGCAAATGCTAAATATCGTAGATGAATCAAGTCGCCCGCAGCTTTAGGTAACTGTTCCATCTCACATCCGGTTAGATCCAGCACTCTTATGCTTCTCAGTTGTTTGAAAACATCACTGCCGATAGAATGATTGAAGGAGAAGATCGCAAGCGTGCGCAAGTTCTTCAAGTCACATATGCTCGTAAGCTGCAGCAGAGCGTCGGTGTCGACCGACAAGTGGCGCACGGTTGATGGGATTCTTCGCACGTTGTCACTTTCGATTCTAAAGCAGTCCTCCTTCGAAACAGATTGAGCCAATTCATGTATCATGTCATGCATGACATAATACTTGCCATTGAGATGCTCGAGCGTTTGAAAAAAAGATCTCGACAACAAATCGTCGAAGTAGTTCCTCCCAATGTCTTCCATCCTCATACTACTCCCTTCGTGAGGCCGAAGCAAGCCTTGCGCCATCCACATGTAAACTAGCTTGTCAGGCTCGATCCTCCAATCTTGGGGAAAGATACCACAGTAAGCGAAGCATCGCTGCAGGTGGGGCGGCAGATTCCGGTAGCTTAATTTGAGAACAGGCATGATGCCATTCCATACATTGCTTCTCAAAACATTCTTCCACTTCTCGGCATTCATTTCTGCATTTAGCATCCTCCCCACCACCTTTGCCCCTAGAGGAGATCCCTTTAGCCTCTTTGCTATTTCCCTACCTACTACTTGTAGCTCTGGATAGTCATCTGCGCGCGCAAAGCCAAAGGCGTGCCGCTTGAAGAGCAACCAGTAATCGTCTCCTTCTAACCCTTTCAGATGGATCGAATCTCCTGCGCCGAGCATTCTCGACACTATTTCCAACCGCGTGGTTGCAATGATCTTGCTCCCTGGACCCCCGAATCTCAGCGGCGCAAATAGTTTCATCCACCGGTCTCTATTCGCCCACTCCTCGATCCCCTCGTCATTCCAAACATCATCTAACACTAGAAGGAACCTCTTCGATGCTAGACTCTCCTTGAGCTGTTCTTGAAGCTTGTTGAGATTAGAGCTCGCTCGGTCATTGGTTATAAGATTGTCGCACGCCAGCGAGAGGATCTCGCTGGTAAGTCCGAGCTCATTGAAACTCTCGGAGACGCAAACCCACATTCGCAAGTCGAAGTGGTCCGCCACCTTTGTTTCGTTGTACATCGACTGCACAAGCGTAGTCTTACCGACCCCTCCGTCTCCGACCACCGAGAGAAGAATTTCAGACTGATCGCCAGATTTCAAAAGCCATTGCAGTATCCTCCTGCACTCCTCCTCTCGGCCGAAAATTTGGTTTTCGAGAAGAAACGAGCTAGTTGGATTCTGCTGAGGTGCGCTTGCAATACTGCTACTACAACCGCCTGCACCTGCTCTAACTGGCGCACCAACAACGTCGAGGAACGTCTGCGCGCAGGCCTTAACTTCATCCAGTTTGCTCAGCACCTTCTTCAGCTTATTTCTGAAACTTACGCCGACAGACCAGAAGAAAGCAGAAGGTAGGAGGCGCTCCTTGAATCCAGAATTCACTTTGGATTTAAGGAGAAGGTAGTCGAACTCGTCGAGCAAGTCCTCGGCCTCGTAGACGGCGTCCTTCATCTGGCGGAGCAGCGCGAGGTGGCTTTCGTTGTCGGTGGCGGGCAGCGACTCGGCCGTGGAGACGACGGCGAGGATTTGATTGAGGATGGTCACCAGCGCGTGCAGCTCCTCCTCCATCGCCGATCGCCAAGGCAAGCGGCTGCCTACGTAGGATCTCGCCTTGTCGACCATTGCTTCGATGATCGGAGCTGCAACCCATCCTACGATGGCGCCGAGCTCTGCCATATAGTATTAGACAAGTAATATATATGTATTTTGGAGAGTGCTAGCTAGTTACTGTAGAAGAGAAAGAAAAAAAAAGAAGGAAGATCCAGAAGGAGGAAGATGAACCCAGCAATGAAGAAGATTCTTAATAATGAAAAAGTCCCTTCCCAAATACATTGGTTGATGATACATTGGTTGGATCATTCATTAATGACAAAAGTTGACCAGGCCATTGACCCACTTTCCTTGACCCTGTCCCAAGATAAAGTCCACAAAATTAGCATCACACACCTAAAAGAAAAGAAATTACTATTTCACCCTTTTTTTTTTTTTTTTTTTTTTTTTTCCTAACATAAACTTATTTAATTAAAATAAATATAATTTTAATTAATTTAATATTTTGAACCGATCTAATTTTAATTTATTTACTAATTATCTAACTATCAAATCATTAACTAATTATTTTATTAATTTATTTATAGTTAATTAAATTATTAATTAATACTTAAGAAATTAATATTTTTATATTAATTAATTAAATAAAATATTATTATTTTAAAATATAATTACTCTTGTGTTCTTATTATTTTAATCTAAATATTCAAATACTATTTTTTTTATTTTTAAAAATAATTTAATTTTTATTCAAACACAGAGTTATCACATATTATTCAAGAATTGTACCTACATCGAAAATAAGAAATTTTACTTATACAAAACCAAACAGAGCTAACAAAACATATATATTAAATTATATGTTTGGAATGACGAGGGGATCGAGGACCTGCTGTTCTTTGAATCATCTTTAAACAAATATGCAATTAAGGCTACGTTTGGTTTCAAATATAAGCTAGAAATAATAAAAATAAAAATAGTTATAATTTTAAAATAAAAATATTTTATCTAATTAATTAATATAAAAATATTAATTAAATAATAATTTAATTTATTTAATTAATTTTTAAATATTAATTGATAAAATAATTAATAATAATGACTATTTTTAATAAATAATCTAATTAACTATAAATAATTTAATAAATTAATAAATTAATTAGTTAATTATGTAATAATTAAATAATTAGTTAATAAAATAATCAAATTAATTAAAATATTAAATTAATTAAAAATTAATATAATAATTAAAATTATATTTATTTTAATTAATCTTATTCTCAAATAGGAATAGACTGTTTCAGAAAAAAAAAATTGAAATTATAGTTTGCTTATTTCAGAAAGATGAGAACTATAATTCACTTATTTCAAAAAAAAAAAAGACTGAAACTACACAGTTCGCTTATTTTTAAAAGACGAGAACTACCGTTCGTTTATTTCAAAAAGACTTATTTTAGAAAGACGATAACTATTGTTTCCATCTAAACCAAACGCGAAGACGATAACTATTGTTTCCATCTAAACCAAACGCGCTGGAGAACAACATTGAAACAAGGTTTTATTTCAGGCCTAGTTTCCGAACCAAACATTGCCTTATAAGCTGTGTTTGGTTGGAAGAAAAGAGAAAACTAGTAGTTGTTTCAGAAATAATTATAAATTTAAAAACATACTGAAATTATTATATAAATGTGTTCGGTTGAGTATTAAATTAATAACAGATATAATTTTTTTTTTTGTGTTTGGTGTGATAATAAAAAATAAGAATAGAGAATAGTAGTTGTATAAAATAACAAAATTACCCTCAACTATAATAATTTTTTAAAATAATCTTTTTTATAAAAAATTTATATAAAATTTAAAATTTTAAAATTAATAAATTTTAACTTTTTAGATTTATTAAAAAAATAAAGTTAAAAATTTTAAAATATAAAAATATAAAAAATTTAAATTTAAATTTTATAAATTTTTTAATTTAATTTTTTTTTTTTTTTATATAAAAAAAAGGGGCAATTGCCTATATACCCCTATTAAGTTCCCAATTTTCATATCTACCCCTCAAAAAATCTGCTCTCTAATATACCCTTCTAAAAATCCAAATTCTTTCTGATATACCCTCAAAATAGGGGTATATCAGAAAAAATGTGGAACGTATTAGGGGTATATTTGAAAGAAAAAAATAAGAAGGGTAAATCGATATTTCATCATATTACAGGGGTACACAGGCAATTATCCCTAAAAAAAAAGGGAGGTGATTGAGGGAAACTGTTGTTCCCCCCCTCCCTTACCCGTGTAAAGGCATATGTTATTGGCTGGAACTCCGAAAAACTAACTCAAAAGAATTGAAAAAAAAAAAAAAAAAAAAAAAAAAAAAAAAAAAACCACCACCTTCGAATACGAATTTCATACCATTTCCTCCAAAACAAATATAATTCAAGCTCCGAGATGGATTCTTTTGCCTCTTCAGTCTTTTAAATCTTTCCTACTTAACCCAAAACCCTGTCATTTTGACCACCCCCGGCTTACTCTTTTCTTGCCACATACTTGGATCAGCTCACTCATTTAGAGTATCTCGATATTATTTGCTATCCAACTTTGCTTGTGTCCTGAACAAAAGCTGGTTCCCAAATTATAGAGCAAGCAGATGCCTGCCTTTATTCTCAATCCTATCTTTCCCAGGTGCAGCCATTCATCCTCCTTAATACTCGTACGAGCATGTATGTAGCTTCTAAACAACAACACAACAACAGTGACATGAATAACTATTCTATAATTTGGTGCATTTTTCTAATAAGAAAGATAATCTACCTACAAACATTCTAACCCTCTCCCAACTTAATCCCCATCCAACAACATTAACCTGTTCAGTACCATATTCACTCTCGCAATCATTTTCATGATCGAGCAATGATACCGATCTTTCTTAAGCCCCATTTCATCATCATCTTTCCTTAACAACTATCCCAGATCGTAAAAACAACCCTATTTTGTTAACAACAAATTGTATTAAAAAACCAAACTGGTTACAGTGACAACCAAGGATTGTCGTAAGCGCGCACACAAACATGCACGCGAGATGGACTGCTGTGCGCCACACATGGCGTTGAGTGGCCTACAAGTGCCAAAAAGTGAGATCCCAAGTGTTTTCATCCTAACTACAGTAATCAGTTTAGACCACCATTTTTCCTTTTGTCTACTAAAAAAGCTGAACTAAGTTTTGTCTACTTTTGAGTTAACTGAGATTTCTGTACACCACCATGACAGTCAGTTGATCTCTTCAAACAAACTCTTCCTAAAGTTTGGTTACCCCTTGCCACTTCCACAACTACTTAATCCCTACATCACCTGGCCAAAATGTTTGAGGAGCTAGGTAAATGAATTATTGGGTCTTCTAAACAAACTTAATTCTCATTCGACCTTCTTAGACATATTCTTCCTAAGTTGATTAAACCCCCTTCAAACTCCACATTTGATACCTGTATTACTTACTCTTAATAAAAAATTAGATCTATTCATACTCAAGAAGAGAAAAGAGAACCTAAAAAGGAGAAAGGAAGACAAAATTCTTATCTGCTAAATCCTTTGCACCAACCCTTTCTCAAATAACACACCATGATGTGTTGTCAAACCTGAACAAAGTTTACAAAAAATATTAGAAGCAAAATGCAGATAGGACCAATTCACAGTTTATCACTTCAAAGTGCGTACCACAGCAGCAAGGGCATAATAAATGAATGCAAGCACAAGACATGAATGTAGAAGTGCTCAAAACTATTTCACGAACGACTCAAAAAGCCAACAACAAATAAAATATATTGTAAAGCTAGCCATATAATAAGCCATGATACATTCCACGGGAACGAGCATGAATAAAAGCTCAAACAACCAAAGCAGACATGCAAACCTTTAAAGTCAACAAGGGAGTTTCTGAGGCAGCTGCATGGATGCTCCAAGCATCACATCTCCAGCCATTTAGAATAATAAAGGTCACCTGACAATTAGAAACAAAAGGGCATGGATAAACTAGAGCAGCAACTAAGCACTCAAAGCAGTCCGATAGTCTCTAGATCTTGTCGAGCTTTTCAGCCCTCACAACTGGATTCGCTTTGGCAATCTCATCCCTGCCCGCCGTCCGATAGTCAAAGGGGCACTTGTGCATGTCAGCGTAACGATGTGAGCCACAGAACACACTCCCGCACCGGCAATTGAAACCTGTGAGGCCGACTCGCTTCCTACAAGTGGCGCACCTACTTGGGCCCTCCTTCGCCTTGGAGTTCAATGCATCGCCACTGCTCGAGCCCACAGGATCTGCTGCTTGTGCCACAACAGTCTTCGGTCCTACAGAAGCAACAGCTACATCAGCAATCTTGGGGGCAACAGCAACTGGGTCCTTCTCGCTGCTGCTGCTGCTGCTGCTGCCGCCGCCGTTCACTATGCTGTCGATGGACGAGGCCGCGAGCTTGGCCTGCTGTTCTTTCAACTGCATCGCCTTGTGGCACTTGGAGCACATGTTCATGGTCGCAGCGCTGCCGAAGAAACCGCAGTTGTTGATGCAGAGGATCGGGCCTTCGGGGGCCTGGCATTCAGTCTCCTCGTGCTCCATTCCTCCTATTAAACTACATCACAACATGCCAAACCCCTCACTCAGGTAAAGCAAAAAAGCTTCTTAACATAAAGATTAACATATGTGAATTTCTACATGACACACAAATCAAATTCGAAGCCTTATAACATTACAACATCTCTATGGGCAATTGCACCAATAAATTCTCAACCAGAGGAATCTACCGACGTAAATCATGGCATCTAAATATGCAAAACCTTTCGTTTAAAATAGCATGTTTACGTAAATGTTCCACCTTTATCAGAGAACACCAACAACAACGAGATTCAGTACCAGAACATGGCAAAACATACGCCCTAAAAGAATCAGATCATACAAACTACATCAAAGCACAAAATTAACAGCCACACGCCCATAAAGGACAATGAAACCCTAATAACAAGCCCAAATTGAATCATCAAACCTAGCATACCTGCTTCAAAGGTCGCCTTCGATCACGCTTGGTTTCTTTGCAGCTTTGTTCCCCGACGATCCCTGCAATAAATAGCGCAAAAAAAAACCCAAATCAACATTTTGAATCCGCTCTCAACACCGATTCCACATCCTCAAGAACCAAAAACACGAGATTGATTAGAAATCGATCAACAAAATTAGGAATCGAAGAAGAATCGGGAAAAAAAGAGAAACCCTAACCCTTGCGGCCCCAAAATCGCCTCGGTTTCGTGGAATCGGTGGGCACGAAAGAGGGGTCGGGGAAATGAGGAGAAAAAATGAACAAAAAATAATTAATAAAAAATAACGACGCGGCCCCATATTTAAAGGGCGCGTCCTAATTCTCTCGCACGAGGAACCGCATATAAAATTTGGTGCGGTAAGAAGATTTCTACCGTCCGATTTGTCTGATGCGGGTGAACGGACGGTGGATGCGGGGTTT
This sequence comes from Tillandsia fasciculata, assembly GCA_029168755.2. Lineage (NCBI taxonomy): Eukaryota > Viridiplantae > Streptophyta > Magnoliopsida > Poales > Bromeliaceae > Tillandsia > Tillandsia fasciculata. The sequence goes on from CM054949.1 coordinate 18,348,711, forward strand.
CGCGGAGAACGTTTTATGCGGGTGTTTCGATATTCGGGGTGATGAGGCGGTGCTGTGATAGAAAGGAAGCTTTAAATACCTAAAAGTCGGCGTGACAGATAATCATTCGAATTTCCATTATTTATTATTATTTTATCATTATTATTTATTTATTTAAATTATTATAATGACGTAAATTTTTAATTTTATATAATTTTTTTATTAACATATTAAATAATAATATATATATATATAACTACAAATTTAATTTTTTATATTTATTTTTTTAAAAGTCTGATTTATTATTTATTTTTTAATTGAATATATATAAAATATTAATTTTATTTTTTTAAATATGTTTCTTTAAAAAATTTAACTGCCAAAATAATATAAAAAATATTTAAAAAAATAAAATAATAAATTTACATCACAACTAATTAATATTAAATATTTAATTTATAATTAATTATATTTTTTTAATAAATATTAATATAGAAATATATATGAGCAAGCTATATAAAATTAACCCATAATATAATATTATTAATATTTTTTTTTATTATTATTATTATTATAATCTACTGTGATGACTTGTACGGTTAGCAGCGTCTGTTTCCTCCAACAATTCCAAAATAGGCCCTTAACTTTTATGCGTATATATATAAGTTTTAGTTTTTTTTAAATTTATTAAATTTAATCAAATTATTTATTTTCTATAATCAATTTTTACTTTTTTTTCTTTATTTTTTTTTTAAAAAAAACATTTGGATTTTTTTGGCACTTTTTTTTAAAAAAAAAAACTTGTTGTATTGAATAGCTCTATTAGCTCTCAAAATTAAGGGTCAGCATTTTTCCATTCAAAATATAATTATTGAACCAAACCAATCGAAATTAGCCGGTTCGGTTCAATTTTTTACATATAATTTGATTCGGTTCGGTACCGTTTTAAAAATTAAAATCTAAAAAAAATTTAGTAATTTAATATATATATATATATATATATATATATATATATATATATATATATATATATATATATATATATATATATATATATATATATATATATATATATATTAGTCTTCAATTTTTAAAATGTATATATTAAATTTAAATATTAATTAAATAATTAGATATGCTAATTATAATTGTTTTAGATTAATCATTTTTTAATATAAAATTAATCATGATATATAATTATTTTTAGCAATTTAAAAGGATTTAAATCAAATAAAAATATTTTGCAAATTTTTTTAAAAAATTAATAAGTGCATATAAGCCAACCAGTGATATATTATATATTTTTAAAAATATAATAAATATGTTAAATAGAGTCTAAGATCTACATCTCCAATGAGATGTATAAAAAATATTAACCAAAAATAATAGCAATGAATATCAGGTACCTTATACTTACCATCTAAACTTTATATCTTTGGTTTAAACTAAAAAATAAAATTAGAATAGAAATCAAAATGATAAAATCTTTCAATATGTTTGGCTCCGAATAACAATAAAAATCGATATGGTTCATTTTTATTTTTAATGTAAAAAAATTTAAATTAAATTAAATTTTAAATACAAAATATAAAAATAATTTTTTAAAAATTCAAGCTAAAAGTTAAGTATTAAAAATTTACATGAAAATATTAAAATAATAAGCTGAAATTTTAAATATAAAATTTTTAATAATTTAAAATTTAAAATTGAGTGAAAATTTTAAAATATAAAATTAATTTTTGATTTGATTCAAATTCTAACTTACAATTAAATTTAAATATATAGATTAAATTCAAAATGCTTGATTGAATTTATATTTTGATTTAATTTTAAAATGAAAATCTAGAATTAAAAAATTAAATTATTAATTTAAATTTATATTTTAATTATAAATTAAAGTCAAAAAATTAAATTAAATTTTAAATAAAAATATTAGACATAATTGAGATATTTTTGTAAACTATTATTTTTGCAAGAATTCAACTTTCAATCAGAGCTCCAATTGTGGATTAGAAAAAAAAAAAAAAAAAAAAAAAATTTATTCACTCGAAATCGAAATAAGATCGAAATAAGATTCTTCAAATACCCACAAACAAATTTGTCCATCACGATTTCAATTTCTGAATAAAAAAAAAATGTGTACTCGATTTCTGAATTTTTTTTTTAAAAAAAAAAAAGCAACGAGCGCACAAACCAAATAAAACTACATGCAATAATCAAACAGAAAAGCAGATATCAAATGTACGACAGAACAATGAACACATAAATTTACGTGAAAATTTTTTTATGAAAAAAAAATTATGGACGAAAGAGGGGAGTTTAGAAAATACAAAGTTCAGATGATCGTACAATCCCTTGATCTCTCTAGGGCAAAATAAAAAGAAACACTAATCCTAACGGATTTGTCTTATCGAATCTGATCCGTATCGCGGAGGAGCCTAGCAACCCGGACCCTCCGCTTCCACCACATACATTTATTTTTTCTTTCTCAAAATTTTACCAAATTTTATCGTGGCACCGCGAGACCGTCGGCGAACCGAAAACCCAAAGTCGAAGCGATTTTTGATTTCGGAGTCATATCTAATACTTCTCTTTAAAATCTCTTCAAAAAGAATGTGGGTTGGATTGCAGCCAAGTGTGTTTTTGGATTGACCCTCGAATGCGCTACGTTAGATCAAGCAATTAAATTGAAAAGGATTCGGCTAAATCAGGTTCTATCTCAATAAACAAACGAAAGTCGAAAATTTTGAAAGAGAAGACGTGTTTGATCGAAAATGAACCGAATCAATTGTATTGAAGAAAAACTTGAGTTACAAATTAGATAATTTATAAGAAAAACTATAAATACAAAAAATGTAGAGAATACAAGTTAGATTATTTTTAGAAAAAAATTCTAAATTACAAGTAATTAGTAAATATGGTTTTTTTTGATAAAATTATTATTATATATTTCAAAAATACTATTTATAATTTTATTGTCAATCACGATTTTACTGATTACGAAAATCACGTCTTACGTTTCCAACCGTTCCGTCTAAAATCTCTTCATCTTCATGAGTGTTTTTTTTTTTTCTTCTTTTTTGCTCTTAGTACACCACGCATACTTGTCTGTATTATCTAACACGATCTTTTTTTCCCCACAAATTAGATTGCTAACATCTTAAATTTTGCTTATCAAATATGATTATTGTGGGAGTCACCTTAATAAATACATCTCCATTCATAGTTTAAGGTGACTTATCTCACTAATTACATCCAGTGATTAATAAAAATGCTCGTTCTGAATTAGGAATGGCAATGCAGCTCGCTGTTCGCGAGCCAGCTCGTGTTCGGCTCGAAATGAGCTCGAGATCGAATCGCTCGTTTAGTAAACGAGCCAAACACGAGCTGGGGTCAGCTCGCTCGAGTTCCGCTCGATAACAACTCGAATATATATATATATATATTATATATATATATATATATATATATATATATATATATATATATTACTATTTAGATTTTAGGCCATCAATTTTTTATAAATTTTAATTATTAGATTAAAATTTTAATTTTTTAATTTTCTTTCAATTTTATACCTAATATTAGGAATAAAAATTAAATTGTTGTTCGCGAGCCAGCTCGTGTTCGGCTCGTTAATAAATAAGCCGAACACGAGCCGAATTTTTCAGCTCGATATTTAAACGAGCCAGCTCGTATTCGGCTCGTTTATTAAACGAGCCGATTTCAGCTCGCTATCATTAAATATATTTTATTTATTAAATAAATAATTGGAGGGGTGTATGAATAGTATTACTCTAATTCTACAAAGGGGGGGGGGGGGGGGGCGGGGAAGGAGAGGCGGGAAAATTTGACCCAATTCCCTGCGCTTATAAATATCTACATTTCACTCTTATATATTATTATTATTATTATTATTATTGGAGAAAATGGGGCGAAAAAAGAAAACTAGGGTTTCCGACGCCGAGGACGAAGGCGCCGGAGAGATCCCCTCCGGCGGCGGCGCCGCCGCAGAGGGGAAGAGCTTGTACGAGGTGAGTTTGCTTATTAGAATCACTTTTTTTGCACACTTTTTTCTTTTTTGTAGTCGTTGGGATCTCGAATTAGGGTTCGTTGATCTCCTTTTAAGCCCTAGTTTAGTTGGTGTTGGGAATTTTCGAGTGCGATGCGATGCTAGGGTTTTTCAATTTTTTTTTTTGTGAAAAAAATTGGGTGAGTGTTTGGGCTTCAAATTTGTGGAGAATGGGTGTTCGTTATATCTAAGTATTTAGTAAAAATTCAAATTTGATTTTTATTTTTAAACCCTAATTTGGTCGTAGATGATGTTGTTTAAGAGAAAGATCGGTAGGAGGACAATATTTGATTGTTCGAGGTTAGGGTTTCAATTTGGTGGAGCATTGGTGTTCGTTCGATCAATTAATTGGTTGGGAGTGTTTGTTTTGTTGTTTCATTTAGGAGAAATTATCCAAATTTGATGTGGGATTTTAGGGAAACTCTGATTTTGTTTGGTGGAAGTGCAATGCAATGGGGATTAATTCATGTTTTCAGAAGAAAAAAAAAAAAAAAAGTGTTATAGTGAAAATGTCAACTATATGACATTTTGAAATAGTCACACCCTCTCAACTTTTATTTTATTTTTATTTTTCAAATAATTTTATCTGCGATGCTGCATCTAACTAAGTTGGGGATTTTGTTAAATTTGATCTAATTAGCTATTAGTTGTTGATATTATCAATAAACTATAGTTTCATTTGTTAAAAAGTGATTGAATCGTCAGATTTAGCGCGTTGTTAAAAAAAAAAAAAAAAACACGCGAAAGGTGATATAATGAGAGGAGGGTGTGTATTAAAATTAAAACTGGGGATAATAATGGATATCTTGGTTGATCTTGATATGGCCCTAAGATCTGATCTGAGATCTGGAGCTTGAAAAAAAATTTGGTGCCGAAAACCAACTGATTAAGAGCGCTTTGGATGTACTATCTTCCTGCGAGTTTGAGATAGCTCCATGCACTTAGATTTGTACTCTTATGTCTGGTGAAACTTGCACTGTAACCTTCATTACAATTTAAGCACCAGAGCTAGAAATGCCATTGTACTTCCAAGCTCATCGATAAGCCACATACTTTAATAACATGGTGCGGTTCTTGGATTTTTACTATCGCTAACCATTCTGCCTCTTGTATTACATTTTCACTTTCTCCTTTTCTTTTTTTCCTTTTTTTGTTTCGATTCTTACAATTCTAGACGTGATGGCTTACTGCCATCTGAATCTGAGAACATTATAGGATTTTCAAGTGCTGCATTGGCAACTCCGAAGTTATGGGTTCCACCAGTTTGTATTCAACCATTACTTTCATTTGGTAACAGTCATAGCATGGAAACTTGGATTCAGTCGTGAGTCTATATTTTTGTCATATTGTGGCATCCTAGTCCTTACAATTTCCTGGCAAATGAAAATGACATAAACCTGAAGGTTAACTATAATACACTTCTAATTCTTATGCTCGACCCAAATGGCGCTCTTCTTTTTTCCATTTATCCTTGAATTGTAGTTTTAGAAAGTGGGGTAGCATATATTTCACATATTTTCTCAGTAAATACTGCAGTAATTGTGGCTCGGATGTTGAGTGAAAATATTATTTAAGAAATTGCCTTTTCTTTTTACGGGTAAAGATCCTTGGTGTAGAGAGGACAGCATCTCAACAAGAAATAAAGAAAGCATACCACAAGTTGGCTTTGCGTCTACACCCCGATAAGAACCCAGGCGATGAGGTAGCATTTATAACACCCATTCTCATATGTTTTACGAAAGAGGTCCTCTAAACTTCACCTAAACCTGAATTTTGTGTTGCATTAGGAAGCTAAAGAGAAATTTCAGCTGTTGCAAAAGGTGATATCTATTCTTGGAGATGAGGAGAAAAGGGCATTATATGATCAAACTGGTATTGCTGATGATGATGTAAGTAGTTTAAAATAACTTACATGTTTATTTGCAAAATAATCGATCTAATTTCCCTGTCTATTTATTCTTCTATGTAAATTTTCCGTACTTATCAGGCATTGGTCGGCGAAGCTGCGGAAAATCTCCAAGAATTTTTTAGATCAATGTATAAGCGAGTATGTCAATAATCAAATTCATCATTTTCTGAATGTTAGCCTACGACTTTTCCTGTATCTCTCTCAGAAGCGTTTTTCAATTATATGTAGGTCACAGAGGCTGATATTGAAGAGTTTGAAGCTAACTACAGGGGGTCAGATTCAGAAAAGAAGGATCTTAAAGACCTCTATATAAAATTTAAGGGCAATATGAACAGGTAGGCGAGATTAGGGGCGAAATCATAGTTGGAGTTGAATACTTTTGCTGTACCCCTTAACCTCTAACTGTTTGCTTGTCAGGCTTTTTTGTTCTATGATTTGTTCTGATCCGAAATTGGATTCACACCGCTTTAATGATATAATTGACGAGGCAATAGAAGATGGTATGTCATTTTTCGTGCGACAACCTTGAATATCTTATCCATTCTTTAGTAAAAATAGTTTGAAGTTTTTTTTTAGCATCTTCTAACTCCAAAGCGCCTATCATGTTTGTGGTTATTTTGATTTTCTATTTTTCATTTACAACCATTCAAAAAGGACATTAACTCCCTTTTCCTTTGAATTTTACAGTGTATTTAGTAGTATTATTAGAACGATGGTGCCGATAATTTTCCCTGCATTTTTTGTGCTAGGTGAATTGAAGTCGACTAAGGCTTACGTGAAATGGGCGAAGCAAGTTTCTCGAATGGAGCCTCCCACTGATCCTCTAAAGAGGCGAGTGAAGTGAGTGCTTCTCTTTTTCTAGACTATGCTCACCAAATCGTCAATTAGCTTTTCTTATGAGCTGAATATTGATTTAATTATTTTTTATTCTTGGAATCTTTGAAGGTCAAAGAAGACGGAGAAAGAAACAGAAGATTTGGCAGTAGCAATCTTGCAGCGAAGAACCCAGAGGAAAGAGCAGTTTGATTCCATCATCTCTTCTATCATGGGAAAGTACGATGTGAACGCTTCTTCAGAACCGACAGAAGAAGAGTTTCAGAAGGCGCAGCAAAGGATTGAAAGTAACAGGCTGTCGAAAAGGTGTAAAAGATAAACCTTCAGTATAAATCTTAGCAGTAGCGACAGTAGCATCATCTAAAAGCAGGAAAAAAGAAATGTAATCTTTTGCAGTAAACTGGAACCCTACTGTGTGTAAGTCTTTTGTCTGTTCTAGAGAGGAAAACAAAAATCTGTTGCTTTTGATAAATCAAATGTCTGCTCCTGTTGTGCTATTTTGTTTCTCTTGATATTGTTTCTATTGACAAGCCTGCGCATACATTGCATTAGCGGGAGCTCTTTGATTGTACGATTTGTATCTGATCGGCATTTTCTATCCTAAATTTTGGAATCTTGATTACATTGAATGGCAAGTACAAGTTAATATAGATTGAAGTAACTGATGATGTAGTATTTTTCTTGCATGTTCTTGTGGACTTGAATCTGAATGTATTTTAGCGGCGCTTTGTAATTATGGAAAGTGCTTGCAGGTTCTTAACTTCGCTGGATTGTGCAGAGGTACTCACTTTTGGGGGCAAAATAGCTTTTATTATGTGAATCTCAAAAACTGGGGGTTTATTACTTGCCTTTCTCCTAAGTGAGTAATTTTTTGAGTTCTTATTATTTTTTTTCGGTTTGAATTTGAAAATTTACTGTTTTGCATAGTTCAGTTTTTATAGTTATTTCAGTGCAAGGTTCGAGAGCTCCAGTTCTGAATTGCTATAAAAGTAGAACTTTTGCGCAAGTATATTAGGCCTTGAAACTTAGATAATTATTTCTCTCAAGGGCTTGTTTGGTGAAGGAAATTCGATTAAAGATATAAACAACATGATTTTACTCTTAAATTGTGTTTTCACTTTGAAATCCTCAATTTGAATGCTCCCATCCCCGAAAATAATGTAAAAGTATACAGAATCCTCGATCCGGCGCAACAAATCACTTGAATGTAAGTCAATCTTAGCTACATTTTGTATGCTCACAGGATCAATCAAATATTTGAATTATTTTCTTTTTTCTAAACAAAGAAGAACTACTGAATTTGGCAGATAATCACATAATCACACCAACAACAGGATAAACCATCAAAGCAATACTTTTCCGATACTCTCTCGCAAGAAATCGCATGTTTATTTCATTCAATACATGAGCTTATGATGCTTCAAATCAAAGTTGTTATTCTGCACAAAATGAAAACAGAAAACATGACATCTAAAAAGACCCAAATACTGCTAGCTAGTGAATGATATGTAGAAATCAGTAGCTAAAGAACTAAACTAAAGCGAAATCATCCCATGATTTCAATTATGTACACAAAGCAAATTCGAAAGAAAGAAAAAAAAAAGTCGTGGGCGACTTATTCTTGGATCCTAACATCTCTCTCGACCCTTTTCTCAAGCACCCAGATTGAAGTAGACTGTATAGCTCTCATCCGTCAGGCTCATCAACGGCTCCAGCAAGAAATTCCTCTTCGCACCCTTTGCTGCAAAGCTAATCGGATGGTATGGTCTCAGCCCACCGACAATAACAAAACTTGCCGCTTTACTGAATTCCACATTTGAACTTCCTTGGCATTGAACTTGGACATTCTTCCCTTTGGAGGAATCCACTACGCCATACACGAAGCACCCCGGCCTGCTCCCTAGCTCCAAAGAAACCGAATTGGGGTTCCCATCCAATCCTTTAACCAATTGAAACACCGTATCCGGGCCTTTTGTACTCGAGATTGTGAGGTTGTTGGTGACCACCATTCCCGGAAGATCAAACGGCTCGATCATCACGTAGCTTCCCAACTTAGTACTGTTTGCTACGGACGGCCCGCCCTTTATATCCGAAGTGTAGATTCGGAACGTTGCATGGACCGCAGAGTCGGTTGCGGGTTCGGGTTGGTTTTCCAATGTGAGGGAAGTGTTTGAGTAGGTGAAGAAAAGGGTGTTGTTGTTGGATGACTGTTGGGTGAGAGTGGAAAGCTGAGAATTGTATGAAGATGGGATTGGTGTTATCCAATCGGAAATACCGCTGTAATTCCCCGCGTTTACATCCCAATCGCCGGTTGAGAGGCCGGCGAGAAGGTACGGGCCATATAAGATTGCTTGAAGGGATGCATATTCGGGTCGATCATCTGCGAAAATCAACGAAAAGCAATTACCCAAAACAACATTTAGAAAATAATTGATTTTTATCTATAGAACAGCTATTTTTCATTCATGGAATGAAAACTTTATATGTAGAGTTTACAAACCTTTTATGGCTTCTGTCCTCAAACTGAGAGGAAATTGAAGGGCCAAAGAATCATTTGAAGCCCAGTTTTTGTTGACCGAGAGGAAATCACCTGAAAATGACAACGAAAAAAATCTGTAACTTCTGCTGCAGAGGAAAAACAAAAGAAGAGGGGGCATACACAAAAATATTGGCTATTTCTCACGGAATGGGCGCAACTATTAAATTTAGTGGTATGTAAGCAAATAAACGCTATTCCTAAGAGAGCATATTGGCATACACAGATATCTTTAATTTTAACTTCGTTCGAAATTTACAGCAGAAAGAAATCCTGCTCGCTACATAGATTTAAGGTAAGAATTTGAGAACTGCACAGAAGAAAACGATACATGTCAAGAAAAGAAGCAAAATTACCTGGACTAGTAAGATTTAAATTTTGAGTATTCAAAGAAGCCCTTCCGCCACTTAGAGATGTCCAAGATGGTATTCTCACATGCAATGTCGAAGACGAACTGTTCCCCTGCAAGAAATTATGAGCCACGATATGAAAAAAGATCTTCAACACTCATTGCACATAAATGAAAAGAAGAAGCCATATATTCACGAAATCCCCCAGTAGTGCAATTTTCACTTTGCACTCCCATTAAAACTACAAGATTTCATCAATTTGCCTCCCTCTTCAGTGTTTCGTTGTGCAAACTATCTATCGCTTTGCTCACAGCGCAGTTTCACAATCCACAGAGCAGGATAACTATGTTTTACCTTATTTGCAGAAACAGTGAGTGAAACTTGAAGAAAAGGTTCTGCCGAGCTAACTGGTTGTATTTCTTGAGTGAGAGAAATCCCTCCGGTTTTCCAATTAAAAGTACTCGGGATAAATTGTATGATATAAAGTCCGGGCGTACTTCCCTTCTCCTCAAAGTAAATAGAATCTCCTAACTTCGAGAACGACTCGATTCCTGCGGAGTTAAGATAATGTCAAAAGAGCATGCTTAAGTTGGATGTCGATTGCATATATTAAATGAATATGTAGGCTAACAATGTATATATATATTAGTCATCAATCTAATGCCAAATTAACTCTATATTAGTATTTCCAGCATAGCATCTATTTACAAGCATACCCACGTAATCTTAATATATATATATATATATATATATATATATATATAGCTAGGCTCCTATACCATTGATAGTACTGGAGCTCCGGTACTATAGTCTCGTTTTTGATTTTAGAGTATTCAAATGAACCACCCACTCCGTTAAAAATGATCTAAGATACTCAAAAGTTTAGATACTCACAAAAAAGTACCATCATCTTAAATTCAGGAATCACCGCATTCATGGGCGGAAGTTGATTTTACAGTCAAAAAAAGGCTTCTGAAAGAAGGGTAGTTTTGCCAGATTAAGGGTATATATGAAAGCAATTATGATCTTTAAGGGAGCATATGAACATTCAGATATTTTTACCTAAATTTACCCCAAAGATTGTGCCTAAAAGGAACAAAAGCTCTGAGGAAATGTTTCGCTACCTGTCCCATAACAGCACCAGAATGAGTCATTCGTTGTTCCCCAACCATGATAGCTGCGTGCCTTCGACTGCCCTGCGCCCTGAGGAAGCATATAGATCATAATTCCAGGTTGAACTCCTCGTTGGATGCTGAGGACGCCATTTATGAGGGCTCTCTCGTAGTAATCAGCATATGCAATTTCCTTTGTCCATCTAAATAAGTGGCGAGAGACCTGCATATATACGAGCGATGTAAAAAAAATCATATTAGAGATTAGTATTTTCACACAATACCCACACCACGTTAGAATTTTCTTATATGTCGTTCAAAACATATTCTAAAAAAAATTCTCACCAACCTTAAGCATATTGTAAGTAGTGCAAGATTCTTCATTCTCTGTGTGCAAGGTGTCGGCCAAACGTTTTGGATCGGACCTGCACGAAAAATAGACGCCACAAACAATTGATGAGGATGAAATGTAATTTAATTTCCTAAAAGGAAAGTTCATTAATAATATAATTACCAAAATTCACTGACGGAGGTTCCACCGGTTGCGTACGCATGGGACGAATTCACAGTGTCCATGAAGAACGTTCCGATATCCTGAGCGAATTAAGGGCACCATCAGATTCATCCAATTTCACTATTAGAGAGTCTAAATAACCAATTGAATGACTCCACAACCAAAGGGCATTTTTATACAAAAATGCATTTTCAAGGGACATATATGAATATTCATACTTTACAGGGCTACTATATATGTAAATATCCGATTGTGCACGAGTATAAAAGCAAAAGGTGCAGTAAGGTTTTCTTATTTTATAATAGAACAAAGCATTATGTGACCAATTAAAATATGATGGCGATAATGTATTTACTAATATTTTACCTTGTAAAGCGGATCACCAGTAATCTCATATCGCATTTGCGCACCGATCACGACTGGGATGTGCGTGTTGGTATGAAACCCAGAAAGACTATCAGCCTGAAATTTAAAAAAAAAAAAAAAAAACGTGAAAAATCTACCTATGACGAGGTTTTGAATACCCAACAATTAATTTTAACAAAAATTTTTTAAAAGTATAATTACACACATTGATAGAGTTACCATTTAGTTTATTCAATGATGTTCGTACCAATATACATACAGAAACATAAGTAGAAATTTCATTTAATTGAACGAAATTACTTTTCACCTGAACAGCAAGCAATCCAAGAAAGCATGGCTTGTTAAAAAGATGAGCCAGGATCAAATGCTTCTGGTCTTTCTGCATAAATCCGTTAAAAAGCATTTTAAAATCCCATACGAAACAAGACTACGAAGAGGAAATGAAAGATAAAAATTAAAACTTCCCGTCTTGACACGCCAAACCTAAATAATAATTCCAAAATGCGTCCGTGAATGAAGATAATTTTGGAATCTAATTATTTATCACAAGGATTTAAGTGTTGTGGTACGTGATCATGTCGTGCCAATGTGCGTCGGTCACAAAAATACATGTGCTGACACACTACAATATGGAATATTTGTTATCTTTACCATCAATATATTCTAATTTCTTATCATATATCTTTGTCCAACCTTCCTCACTAATTTCAATGAAAAGAGGACTTCAAGAGTACCATCATCACGGGAGTATTATCATGGCAATATTTGGTCGGCATGGTGAGCACGGCCGATGCCCACGAGCACTTATATCCGTGACTTATCAGATTAATACTCACAAAAGAGAAAGTTAATCACTTAAAAGATCAAAGAAAGAAGCTTACAGTTACAGTGTAGAGCTTATAAAGAACATCATTCATTCCACCAGTTTCTTCATTGAGCGAATTCCAATGCCTCTCTATAGTGTATTTCTGTATGACATTCTTCACACGGTTCCCAAAGTAGTCGGCCATCCAAACCACCACTCCCAAAGCTTTCTGGTTCCCAGCATACAAATACTGATCGAGAAGGCCCGCCATTATCTGTTGAAATATCATATTAGCTTACCAATAAACTAACAAGTAGCCGCCAAAATGAAAAAGGTAAAAGTAGGTTTGCTTGTGAAGTCGGGGGAAAAAAAAGGACTTATTAGTTTTGTAAAAGAAACTCATTTTATTACTAATGACGATCTAGCACGTAATGCACCTACCTTGTGTATGGTGTAATACGGTGCCCAAACATACTTCACGGCTTCAAAGCGGTCGAAAAGTTCGGGCGGGAAAGCAGAAAGATATCCCGTGCCCATTTGTTTCTGGCAATCACTAAGTGCATCGACCACCGCCGTCATTTTTTGGTAGAGTGTCTCATTATGTGTACTAGCCCACATGAGTGCGGTCGCGCTCATGTAATGCCCTGCAAACACAAGAAGAAAACATCGACTCGATTTTTACATCACAGTAAGAGGGGCAATGAAGAGAGTAATAAAGATTTTGCCGAGTAAACAAAACAGAGTTGATCAAAATAATACTCACATACATCTAAAAGAACGAATGTTAACATCACAAAGGGGCCCACTTGCAAAAATTAAAAGGTTGGGGACTGAAGAGAAAAGTTTCGTGAAGGTCGAGGACCGACGGTACAACTAAACCGTAATATAAAATTAGTATAAGCAGGCCAAAATGTTTTGAACATCTTTATTTTGAAAAGAAAGTGTTCTTTTCCAAATATTCCTGCACTAAATAGTCTTAATTTCACTATACATAGAAAACAACATGCAGAGAAATTAGTACCATACAACTAGAGATGATATTTTTGTTGCTCAAAACAAAAGTCGTGAAAGGAGAGTCGAAGAAGACAAAGGCGGGTCAGTTCGTCATGTGATAGAATTTGTAAAAAAATCTTTCATAATTCACTTTACATGTTCGGAGAAAAAATTAAAATTCTCTAACGCAAGCAAAAATATGTCAAATTTGATAGATTATAACCATCGACTTGAATCTACATAAATAAACATAAATAGCACTCATCCAAAACTATGACTACACCAAAAGAACAAGCGCAAAGTAATTTATGCCCAATTATAAAGTTGTTAGTAGTTCAACATTCCAATTCGTATGCACCCTGCAGAGAAAATGAATCAGAAAAAGGATTCTGAAACTGAATCAATAACTCTTCATTAGTAATCGCGCGACTACTACTGACCTACGAAATGGCCTCTAAGCTCAACACCGGCCGCCTCCCACCCTCCGTACGGTATGCCGGGCGCCGGCAAACCAGACTGGTTACGGAAATTATGCACCAACCGATCCACATCCAGCAACAACAAATACTCCAAGTTCGTTTGCTGGGCCGTGCCATAAATCGAATCCGGATCAATCCTCACATCTTCGAGCGGAACTTCGGACAAGAAGTTCCCTCCTTGCCACGAATCGATGTTGCCTGAGCTCTTGATGCTTCTGTAAAGCATCAACCAGTCGAATTCTCCGACCGGGGCCTCCTTGTTCAGGAGCTTCCGCGGCATCAAATCCATCCACGTGGATTCTTCGGTCGGGTTTAGATGGTAGTGGGAGAGCATTTCGGATTTCCAGTGTTCATCATTGGTAGTCGCAAGCTGGTACCGGACGGAGTGCGACGAAAGCTGCGTCGGAGAATTTGTGCATTCCTTTGCACAAACATTAACAAATGTTGCAGATAAAAAGAGAACAAGGAAACACAACATTGTGGGTGCCATTTGAAGAAGCTAGAAGAAGCAACTAATGATAGGAGATTAAAAGAACACTAAGAACACCAAAAGAAGTGATTTCCCCCCCTTTTTTTGGATCTAAAGTGGCATGAAAACAGAACCCCACAAGAGAAAAAACAAAATTGAAACAAAAAATGAAACTTTTTGGAATCAAAGTATGCAACTAATGATAAGAGAGTAAAAGGACACTAAGAACAACAAGGAGAAGTGAATTTTTTTTTTTTTTTTTTTTTATGGATTTAGAGTGGCGTAGAAGAGAAACCCACAAGATAAATAACAAAACCAAATTGGACAAAAGATTGAAAAATTTATGGAATTAAAGAGAAAAACCCCACCCAATAGAATATAGATAGATGAAGCAAATAAGAATCCACCAATCTATAAAAGGATTAACCAAAGAAACACCCAAAGATGCTTCTTTTACAGTGCAAAGCGACACTTCATAGTAAACTATGCTTCAAAGAAACAGCAAAAAAAAAAAAACAAAAAAAAAAAAAAAAACCCCAAATGGTGGGGTGGTGAAAGAAATGAAGAAAAAGTGAACTGGGTCTTTGTCGTATACCAAAATCCAACCCCACAAAACCCCAAAGGGGGAGAGGATGTTGGCGAGGGGCCCAAAGAGGTTCCCGTGAACGCAAAGAAGGGATTTTTGTGGGAATTTTCAAGGGAAAGAGAACAAATTGAGCTCACGAGGGGTGTAGGGAACGGCTTATATTTATAGCCGCTTCCAATAGCGCTTCCTCTCGCAGCTGATGATGCCATGCTCCGCCCATGGAGATGGGGTTTTGAAGGGGATTTGGGGGAGGAGATAGCGATGGTTCGCTCAACGATCGCCATTAGAGACGCGATAGCGATCGCGATTCGCGAATCGCGCGAATCGGAGGGGAGACGTTTGGAGGTAAAATTGGGAACGAGGGTTTCAAACAAATTTAAAACCCAAAAAAAATATAATGGAGTTAATTAATTATTAATTAAAGGAATAAGTATAAAATATAAAATTAGTGTAAAAATTTTTTTAATAAAAATTTAGAAATGAAATATTTTATATATTTGGTATAATAATAAGGAATAAAAAAAAAATAAAGAGTATTAGTTGTTTTAAATATTTTTTTTTACCCTCTAATTTTATTATGTAATAATGAAATGAGGAATGGTGATTCAAGAGACGTTGGAGAATATTCAAAAAAAAATAAAAAAATGATTGAAAAAAATAAAAACATTAATTCTTACTTATTATTATTATAGTTATATTGAAATAAAATATTCTCATAATTTCTAATTATTTGAAAATAAAAAAAAAATTATTTTTTATCCTCCAAATAATTTCAATATCAAAGAGACCGTTGGAAAAAATGATGAGCAATGCTACGGCGCACACCCCACTAATCCAACGTGGAGTGGACTCTATCAGTCAATGTAAAATCTTTTTAGGATTTACAAAACAAATATTTTTTTAAAAAAAATAATTGACGATTTTTTATCAAAAAATAACTACCTCCGACAAATTTGGAAACACCTCTCTCCATTTTTTCTTATAATTGTTAGTCAAGTTATTTTCACAAATATTTTGAAACTTATCTTATACTTTATTTAAAATTATCAGAAAATTATATTACGTGTTGTGAAACAAGTTTGTTTTTTAATATAACATTGTGTTTTATATTTTTCATCTCGAATCGTTTACTATATATATTTTATTTTCACTATATTATTTAAAATATTATATTTAATTATTTTATTTTTATTTTAGGGATAATTGCCTGTGTATCCCTGAAATATGAAGAAATATCTGATTTACCCCTCTTATTTTTTTCTTTCTAATATACCCTTCATACGTTCCACCGTTATTAAAAATACCCCTACCGTTTTCCTTTGTTAAGTTAACTAGGGTTAAACTAGAGTTAAATAATAATCGGAGTTGAAAACTATCAGATATACCTATTTTGCCCCGGTTTAGGGTTTAGGGTTTAGGGTTTAGAATTTTTTAGGATTTTAGGGTTAGGGTTTAGGGTTTTAGGGTTTAGGGTTTAGGATTTTTTAGGGTTCTAGGGTTTAGGGTTTAGGGTTTTAGGGTTTAGAGTTTAGAATTTTTTAGGGTTTTAGGGTTTAGGGTTTAGGGTTTAGGGCTTTAGGGTTTAGGGCTTTAGGGTTTTAGGGTTTAGGGTTTTAGAGTTTAGGGTTTAGGGTATATTTGAAAGGGCAAAATAGTAATTGCACACAGATAACGGCAGTTTCAGAGTTTAACTTCAGGGGTATTTTCCATAAGTTGGAACGTAAGAAGGGTAGTTTTAATATTAGCCTTCTAAGAGGGGTAAATCTGAAAACAGAGAAATTTTTAGGGGTACGTAGGAAATTGCCTCTTTATTTTATTATAAAGACCAATTGTTAAATAGAATAACAAAATGATATTTTTTTTTGCGAATCATAGAATAATAAAGTACATGTTGGTTATTTATTTATGGATTAAAATAGGTCTAATTTTTTGTCCGTGACAATAAATTCAGAAGACTAATAAGTTGAGTTGGGTGAGCCCAATAAGTTGAGTAGGGCTGCGGTCCTCAATAGACCTAACAGCAAGAGGCCCAATAATAGACCTAAAGTCTAGGTGGGTTGAGTCCGGTCGAAACCCGTGGGCATTGTGTTTGTACGCTTTAACCTACCGTTTGGTTCGGGGATAAGGAAAATTTTATTATACCGGGGATAGGTATAGATTATGGTATTAGCAGGAATTAGTGTAAATTTGCGTTTGGTTGGGTTTATGAGTTATACCGGGTTTAAAGAAAATTGTGTTTGGTAAATTATATAGGAATAAGGGGAATAAGATGAATAAGAAAAAATTGTGTTCGGTTGAGTATAGAGGAATAAGAAGAATTGAGAGGGGATAATTATGTGTTTTCACTATTTTGCCCTTTAAAATAAAGTTTAAATGGGAATAAAAATTTTAATTTTTAAATTTATATAAATTTTAAAAAATACATAATAAAAATTAAAGTTTAAGTGGGAGTAAAAATTTTAAATGAGAGTAAATAAAAATTAATTTTTAAATTTTAAGTGGGAGTAAAAATTTTAATTTTTAATTTTATATAAATTTTAAAAAATTTATAAAATAATTGTATAAATTTTATAAATTTAAAATTAATAATTTTTTTTTTCAAAAATGAAATAAAATAAAATTTTTAGATTTATTAAAAAATAAGTTAAAAAATAATATTTATTAAATAAAAAATTTTAAATTTTAAAATTTATAAATTTAAATATCTTTTAAAATTTAAAAATTCTAATTTAAGAAAAATTAAAAAACTAATTTTTATTGTGTATGGAAAAGAAAGAAAAAAAAAAAGAAAAAAGAAAAAAAAAAACCGTGGAGAGAGAGAAAGGAGGTGCAGAGAGAAAGAGGATTTCGATTCCCGTGCCAGGAATGGGAATTCCAGGTGGGGGTGGGAATTTCAATTCCCACCCCCATCCCAGCTATTCCAGAATAGCTGGAATAGCAATTCCAGCTATTTTCATTCCCGTTTGGAAATGGATTCAGGGATAAGGGGGTTATTCCCCCCTTATCCCTGTTACCAAACGGCCCCTAAGTAAATTGGTTGCGTATTTCTAACCGTTCGAGTTTTTGGAGTTAATTGTGATACCCCCGAAATTTGGATTAGTTCTATATATAAATGATATAATAGGACTAAATCTCTTAACCCGACTATGACATTTTGGTTGTTAGCAAGATCCAAAAGGTTAAGAGAGTTAAGCGTGAGCAAGATCCAAGAGATTAAGAGAATTAAACGTGTCAGAGCTAGAGTAGTTTTAAAATGGATGAACCCTGAAAAGTTGGGACAATATTGATTATAAAATATCACATTAAAAATGGATGACCTACTGAAAATTAGGATAATATAGATTATAAAATATCACATTAAATTATATGAGGACTTATGATTAGTAAAAAAATATTATTTTATTATTTTCAATATTTTAGCTAGTTTTAGGATGGGTGATTCATGCAAAGTTGGGACTATATAGATTATAAAATATCACATTAAATTATATGAGGACTTATGATTAGCAAAAAAATATTATTTTCAATATTTTGCTAAAATATAGAAAAAAATAATTATATTCGTTTTTTCACTTTTTCTAATTTTCAAAAATTTATATTTTATCTTTTTTAAAATTTTAACACTCTTTTAGGATTTTATCACTATTCAGTTAATTTTTTATAATTTATACTAAAAATATTATTAAAAATAATAAAAATATATTAAAAATATTTTTATATAATGAATAATAACAATTTGATATTTTGCTATCTCCGTTAACGTCGTAAATTTTAAAAATATTTCTAAAATTTTTAAAAAATAAAATATAAAGTTTTAAAAGTTGAAAAAAAAGTAAATATTTGCATAATTTTTTTATATTTTAGTTTTATTATTTTATAAACTCATACGATAAATTAAATATAAAATTATATAATAATTAAACTTAATTATTTGAATTAGATGCCGAAAGATAAGAAGAAAAAATAAAATGCATGTTATATATTTCATTCATTTCAGAATAAAATAAATTTTATTAGTTACTTCAAAATAACTAATAAATTATATATATATTATATTAAAATAAATAAAATATGTACTGTATATCCGAAAGTGAGTGCAGGAATAGTACTACTCATTTGGCAATGAAACTATTTCTGGGATAAGAGGGATATCCCTCTTATCCCTCCAAATATCAGAAACTACGGAAATATTTTATTTTGGTACAACTAGAATAAATGAGAATTACTGTTCTCACTCTTTCCAATCACCCTCTTGCTTTTTTCTTGAATATCCTCCCACGTCTTTCTAGGCACTATTCCTCGCCTCATTATTACATAATAAAGTTTGAGGACAAAAATATCAGTTAAAACCACTAATACTTTTTATTCTTCTTATTTCTTATTATCATACCAAATACAAAATTTTTTATTTTTAGAACTATACCAAATATTTTTTTACACTAATTTCGTATTTTATACTTTTTCGTAAGAATAAAAGAATACCAGTAGTGAGGGCGGTGGATAGATATTTTTCTCGATTCTTGTGCATGTGTGGGAGTGGTTTGTCCGCCAGTCCATTATTTTTGGACAGAGGAGAAAGCGCCAGACTGGCGCATATGCTCTTTCTGCAGCAACAACTTAAAATTTTATTTTTTTATACATAAAAAATTTAATTGTTACTAAATAAATATAAGCTTGAATGCGAGTACAAATAATAAAAATTTGACGAATTTAAATTTGAATTCGAATAGAGATTTTGTCTTTAGGCGATCTGAATTTATATCTAATTTCTATCCGAATTAATTTTATATTATATATAAATATGTAAATAATTATATTTTATTTGTGAATTCGGATCTGAATATGAACCCAATCCTAACTGGAATTAATTTTATATTATAATTATGTTTTTTTTGCAGCAATGTGAATGGTTTGAATACATAAAATTTTATTCAAACCGAACTCAAATCTAAACAAAACAATTTTAACTTGATGCTAAATAAATATAGTTTCGAATACAAGTATAAAAAATAAAAAATTTGATGAATTTGAATTCGATTATTGATTTTGTCTGTAGCCAATCTGAACTTGAATTCGATACCAAACCAAATTGATTTTACATTATATTTAATTATGCTTTTTTTGCAGCAAAAATTAGGGATGTGAATGATATGAATATCTAAAATTTTATTCGAGTATAACTCGTCTTCGAACGGAACAGATTTAACTAATAAGAAATAAATATTGTTTCAAATATAAGTATTAAAAAATAAAAATTTAACGTATTCAAATTCGAATATAAATTTTGTTTTCAACCGACTTGAACTTGAATCCAATCCCAATCAAAATTAATTTTGCATTATATATAATTATGTTCTCTTTGCAGCAACAATGTGAATGATACATATAACTAAAATTTTATTCGAACCAAACTCAAATTCGAACAGGACGGATTTAACTGGTGCTAAATAAATATAATTTTGAATACGAATATAAAAACTAAAAATAATTAAAATTAATAAATTAATTAGTTAATTTAATCAACTAATTAATAAATTAATTATTTAATTATCTAATAGTTAGATATGTAGTCAATAAAATAATTAGATTAGTCAAAATATTAAATTAATTAAAAAATTAATATAATAATTAAAATTATATTTAATTAAATTAAGTTTATTTTCAAATGGGAATAAACTTATTCTAGAAAGAAAACTAGAACATTAATTTTAATCTTATATCAATTTATTTTAGAAATATAAAAATTACTATTTTTACCCATAATCAAATATATTTGAGGAGTACGGCTAAAATAGGGTATTTATAAAATTTTACATTTTTATCCGGTTTATATTTTATTTGGATTGTACAATTAGTATTTTTTTTTTTTTACAAGGGTATTAAAAAAAATTTAAAGTATGCTTCTGAAAGAATACTTATTGTATATTTTAAATAAAATATATATTTTACATAAATTTGTACTTCATACACCTTATTAATCACTTTTAAAATTATGTACTCTTTATTAATTATTTTTAAAATAATAAGTAGAATAAATTCATACATTATACACTTCAATTAAAATGTACATTGAATTTATATGGTACACGCCGCTTTGTGAGAGTGACTCACACGTGCGGGCCATGTGGACCACACGAAAATCGACCACGTTATTTTTTTTTATATATATATATAAAAATTAGTACATGCAATGTGTCTGTGTATGTACGTAAAAATTATACAATCCTCTTTTCTCCTTCATAAAGTATAAAAATTTAAATATAAGATAAATAATTTGACTTTCCATATACTTAAATATTTTTAATTTATAATTTTTTAATTATAGTGTTATTATTTGATAAAATCTACTTACCTAATTATTTGTTGTATTTTTTTTTATCTATACAAACACATCCTTAACCATTATTCTACTAAATTTTTATGATCATATACTACTGTAAAAAATTATTAATATGACACCCTAATAGTTCTACATCGGATGTGAATGAAAATATGATTAGATATATAAGAGAAATGAATACTATTAATAATAATTGAGCTTAAGTATTTTGGGTTGTGCTTTGGGCCCAACGAATTATTATTGCTAGTGGGCCGAATCATTATATTTGGTATGCACCTCTCTGCTGAGCCTGAGTATAGATGACAGGACTGCTATGTGCTGTGTGTGTGTTTGGACTGTGACACCCCCGAGTATAGATGACAGGACTGCTATGTGCGATGACAGGACCGAGTATAGATGACAGGACTGCTATGTGCGATGACAGGACAGGACCGAGTATAGACGACAAGACTGCTGTGTGTGTGTTTGGACTGTGTGACAGGACCGAGTATAGATGACAGGACTGCTGTATGTGTGTTTGGACTGTGTGACAAAACCAAGTATAGATGACAGGACTGTGACACCCCAATAGTTCCGTAAGTAATAATAATAATAACTCCCAATAGTCATGGGTACTAATAATAAAATTGGGCTTAAACATTTTGAGCTCTCCCAATAGTCATGGGTACTAATAATAAAATTGGACTTAAACATTTTGAGCTGAGTTATTATTATTGTGACACCCCAATAATCCCGTAAGTAATAATAATAATAACTCCCAATAGTCATGGGTACTAATAATAAATTTGGGCTTAAATATTTTAAGCTGGGTTATTATTATTAGTGAGTAGTAAAAATTTATTATAATTAGAATTAATTTCGCCCACTCCATATCACCATTTCAATCAATCAATCATCATTTTTGTTTAGATTTCACATACATATCGAAGATTAAGTACATTGTTTCTCTAATAAAATTATTAATTCTTACTTGATCCATAAAAATATATTGGTTTAAAAATATCAGTATTCTATTCTATAGCGAAAGATCAGATTGGATTGAATTCCGTTTGAAATAGCGTGTGACTGCATTAGACCGAGTCATATTCGAAGTGACCGAAGTTGATTAGACTGAATCACAATCAAGACCGAAAAACATTGCATCTATATACTTTAAATAAATTAATTATAAATTTTTAATAACTCGATCATTTGAAATTAATGATTACCGCCAACGATCCAACGATCTGAATAATACGCAAAGAAAAAATATTATTATTGATTAACCTAATATTCTAAACTTATCAATATTTGATAAATCAAATATTCTAAAATGATTTGATGTTAAATAAATCAGGAATTTTAAATTTGATCAGTGGTTTTTTAAGTTCTCTATCTACACTAACAAGGATTCAATATATCTATCTTAAACTTAGAATGAACTCACTTTTATGAACATATTCTTAAGTTTTAATTTTGTAAAATAATTTTTATTGAATAAATTAAAAATTTTACTAAATTTAACCATAATTCAATTAAACTCAAGGGTTCTAATCAGTATTTTAGCAAATAAAACGAAAACAATCAATGACTAATAGTTGCATAGATATCAAATTTGATTAAACTTTTAATTTATATAATTATTATAGTTAAGCAAAAAAAAAAAAAAAATAAAGAAAGAAAAAGAAAAATGTATGGATACCCCTCAACTATCGACTGTTTCTGAAATTTCTCTAATCATTTTGCCTGTTACTTCAGTTTTATTTGCTATTAAAGTAACTTAAACTATTAAATTTGATAAAATTATCAATTAATTTAGGTGAAAACTCCCGCTAAAATTACTCGCAAAAACTTAAAGTTAAAGGAGTGTGAATTTCAAAATCCCTAGAGTTGAGGGGGCCTCCAAACATTTTCATTTTTTTTTTTTTTTTTTGGAAAATGCTACTTGTATATCTTAAATGATGTGTATATTTTATACACTCCACTAATTTTAAGATAGGATAAATTTTACTAGTCATATCAAATGACTAGTGAATGAAGGTGTATTTTACTGGTTATTTCGAAGTGTTCAGTGAAATTCACTCCACACAGAATGAGTGGGTTTTTAGGTAAAGGTGTAAGAAATAAATCTATTTTGGAGTGTACCAATAGTATTTTTTTTTTTTTTTTGGAAGAAAAAAAGTTAAGGGGTCTATTGTAAAATAGGTTATAGTCAAGGAGTTCTCACTAAATTTTATTTTAGAAAAGAAAAATGTTACTTATGCACTCCATTTGGGGCGTATATCTTTCTCTTATTTATTTTAGGATAAGATACATTTTATTAATCACATCGAAGTGAATTATAAAGAAAATTTCACTCGCATATATTATATATTTTATTTGGAATGTATGGATAGTAAATTTTTTTTTAACCTAATTAATAGCATGGTCCAAAATTTACTAATTTAAGCTTGTTTAAGTTTGTGGAAGGAGACAACACTTAATTGATGTTTGGAAACTTGGGAAAGCAATGGAGAGCTCTCTAATTAAGCTGTCCCTTTCCAGAAAAATGATATTTATTAGGGTGGCTGCTGACATTTTCAAGCCATGAGGCCCATGACACTGATGTTGTAATTAAGAGAGATAGTACAAAAAGCATTTTTCTGTAAAATTAATATAGCAATGCTAATGCTAGTGGTACACCCCATTTAGGGTGTAGGATTATATCTCATTTATCTAAGAGTGTAAATTTTTGTACCCATCACTTCAAAATTTATATAATAATACTAGTGGTACACTCCATTAGCATTAATATAATAATGCTAGAATGTACATCCCAATCCCAACGCTTCGCAATCATTTTCTGCTCTGAGAATCCAATCCCAACGAGATTTCCGACCACAAAAACATTAATGCCATTTGTATTATCCCTCCGCCAGTGCTTGAACACGACATTCTTTGTAAAATCAAAGCACAGCTCGTCAAGAGTCGTCACTGCCTGCTCATCCACCGTCTCCGCTGTGATAATCGGCTCTATTCTGAAAATCCCGGCACAAGAGTAAAAAATCTTCTTTGGTCTTTAATTATATAATCACTACCATGATCATGTTTATATATGTAGTCCCATTCTTAGTCAATATTATTTGAACAAATAAAAAGATACTAAAAGTGAAGCAAAGCAAGCAATTAAACATGATAATGTTCTTGTCATAAAATTATCATTCACCATGCTAATAAAGTTTAAAAGTAAAAATACTAATGCTTCCACAAGGAGTACTACTCATTGAAGCTAGAACATATATATTTTCTCCTTAGTTACTATCATTACAAAAATGTGATAGTAATTCCATAAAATCAAAATCATGCATGCCTAGCTAAGTAGGGCATGGGCATGAGA